>CAXIVU010000074.1:0-2500 GCA_964035795.1 Pterobdella sp. o SKG-2022
CTACCAAAAGACCACGTACGGCAAACTTGTCGGACAAAAGATGTCGAGTCGGTGAAAAAAATTAAATTTTTTCACCGCCCTACTTTTGCACTCCAGTTTACACCCTAGGAAAGGTAACAAACTGAGTAGAGGACGTTTTGTTTTGATAAAACGCTTCAGAAATTTTTTCAAAAAATTTTTTACGAAAAAAAGTTATTTTGGGCACCGTCGGTGCCTATAACGCGTGCGTAGACGCGCTGTATGTATATAGCAGCGTCGCGCGTAATGCAGCGCGTCGGCTGCAGCCAGCGTAAGTAGCTAGGGGCGGCGGCGCGTTAATCGAGTGTGAATCGAAATAGAGAGTAAAATTGGGTGCAATGTAAGTAACTGAGTAGAGGACGTTATCTTTATGCAAAACGCTTCAGAAATAGTCGGCACTTAGTCGAGATTTTGATCGAAAATGACTTTTTTTTTTAGTTGATTTTTTTTCACTAAATTACTTTTAAAACATATGTAGAATATAATTTTTGATAAAAAAAGTTTTTTTCATCATTTTTCACTTAATTCGATAAAATAAATGAAATTTATTCTAAAATGAATTACTTCGATTCGTATACATTTGTGATTGAGTAAACGACTAAATTTAATTAATAATCATCTATTTAATGAGAAAAAAAATTTTTTTAAATTTATTTTAAAAATAATCGAAAAATAAATATATATATATATATTTATATATTTTGAGCGTTTTTAAAATGTCACAATAAAGTATTGTAACATTTAAATTTGATTTTAGTTAATTTAAAAAAAAAAACCATTACCACGTGTATGCTCATTGTTCTAGTAGGGGCGCGAACTGGTGGTTATGATAATGATCTTCGTGTGTGCACGCGTGTTGCACGGCCGCGGCGGTGATGATGATGATGATGATGATGATGATGATGATGATTTTAGTCTTATGAAAAGTCGAAATAGAAAAAATTTATAAAATTTAATTGAAAATTAAAATTAAATTTAAAATATTAATCGAAAAAGTGTGAGAAAAAAAAATTAAATAATTTAATATAAAATGATTAAATATTTAATTAAAAAAATAAATTTATTAATTAATAAATTTTAAAAAATTAATCGAAAATAATAATTTTATCATTGCAAGTCCCACGAACGCCAAGGCAAGGCAAGGCAAGGCAAGGCAAGGCGACGCGACTCGCTTTAAGAAAGAGCGTTTCTAAATTCTGAAGCGATTTATTAAAACACAACGTCTTCTACTCAGTTACTATCCTTTTCTAGGTTGTATATGTGAGTGTGCGTGATATACACGCGCTCACATATGCAGCGCTTAGGCACCGTCGCGCCATAAAAAAGTAGCGTAAGATGCGTCTAGAAAGGTGCCTATGTTGAAGGGTGAATAATGTGGTGAATAAAATGATGCCAACTCTAGAACCCCCACACGTGTGTGTACTCCATACGCAAGTACCAATGAATACAAAGGGGCATCACGAGGCGGGCGAAGAAAGGCACCATCACCACCATCACCCGTCTAGTCATGGTAAAAGTGTAAAAGTGCAAAAAAGTGCTGGACGTGATCTGGAACCTCCACGTGGTGTCCGGTGGGAAATTCTGGCTTCTCTTTTTGCAGCAGCAGCAGCAGCAGCAGCAGCAGCAAAAGAGAAAAAAAGAATTTGCAAATACCAGATCGTGAAATGGGAAGCTGCGTGAAAAGACCCACATATAAAAGTGAGTGTTGGCGTCACAAGGGCCAATAAATAAACTAGTGTGACGAACCACTACTTTAAAGCGTAAAGAAAAACACTGCCGTCGGTCTCGCCGCTCTTTCTTCCTTTGTCTCGGCGTGTGTCGGTGTCGATGCGTGGTGCATCATAAATAAGGCCAATCTTAATCGTCCTAAGTCGGCACCTTAAAAGGGCTATTGCCTGCTATTTGTCAGTTCGGCGGCGGCGGCGGCAAGGTACAGGCCACAAAACACGCCACCGCCGTCCCGTCCAAAACTGAACATTTAGGCAACAACCAGTCGTAAAATAGCTCGACGAAAGATGCGTCTAAAATCGCATCTTTCAGTCCCAAATTTCTAAATTTTTCGGCTCGCTGCCGCGAGCCGCCAGGGGAAAAGGATCACTATACTGACTTTCAAACCCGCGTCCAAAACCGGCCACTTCGTATGCAAAACGCTTCATAATTGTAAAGCGTTTTGCAAAAAAGTGCAATTTTACAATTTACAAGTTACAATTCTAAAGCGTTTTGCATTTTTTCAAATTTTTAGGCACCTTACCCCACATCCTTAGACGCATCCTTGCCAGTGTCTCATACTATTTCATCCCTTCGGCCACATACGCCGCCACTTGCGGCAGAGTCATTTCCATCTATCAATGCGTCCACTGTCTGTGTCTGTGTCAATCGCTTCAGTCAGCAGCCGCGTATAATCGAGATCTATTGCAGCATCGTGCCTTATTTTCACAAAACTTCAACAAAAACGCTCACTCACCTTATCAATATCAATATC
>CAXIVU010000075.1:0-2500 GCA_964035795.1 Pterobdella sp. o SKG-2022
CGCTTTAAGAAAGAGCGTTTCTAAATTCTGAAGCGATTTATTAAAACACAACGTCTTCTACTCAGTTACTATCCTTTTCTAGGTTGTATATGTGAGTGTGCGTGATATACACGCGCTCACATATGCAGCGCTTAGGCACCGTCGCGCCATAAAAAAGTAGCGTAAGATGCGTCTAGAAAGGTGCCTATGTTGAAGGGTGAATAATGTGGTGAATAAAATGATGCCAACTCTAGAACCCCCACACGTGTGTGTACTCCATACGCAAGTACCAATGAATACAAAGGGGCATCACGAGGCGGGCGAAGAAAGGCACCATCACCACCATCACCCGTCTAGTCATGGTAAAAGTGTAAAAGTGCAAAAAAGTGCTGGACGTGATCTGGAACCTCCACGTGGTGTCCGGTGGGAAATTCTGGCTTCTCTTTTTGCAGCAGCAGCAGCAGCAGCAGCAGCAGCAAAAGAGAAAAAAAGAATTTGCAAATACCAGATCGTGAAATGGGAAGCTGCGTGAAAAGACCCACATATAAAAGTGAGTGTTGGCGTCACAAGGGCCAATAAATAAACTAGTGTGACGAACCACTACTTTAAAGCGTAAAGAAAAACACTGCCGTCGGTCTCGCCGCTCTTTCTTCCTTTGTCTCGGCGTGTGTCGGTGTCGATGCGTGGTGCATCATAAATAAGGCCAATCTTAATCGTCCTAAGTCGGCACCTTAAAAGGGCTATTGCCTGCTATTTGTCAGTTCGGCGGCGGCGGCGGCAAGGTACAGGCCACAAAACACGCCACCGCCGTCCCGTCCAAAACTGAACATTTAGGCAACAACCAGTCGTAAAATAGCTCGACGAAAGATGCGTCTAAAATCGCATCTTTCAGTCCCAAATTTCTAAATTTTTCGGCTCGCTGCCGCGAGCCGCCAGGGGAAAAGGATCACTATACTGACTTTCAAACCCGCGTCCAAAACCGGCCACTTCGTATGCAAAACGCTTCATAATTGTAAAGCGTTTTGCAAAAAAGTGCAATTTTACAATTTACAAGTTACAATTCTAAAGCGTTTTGCATTTTTTCAAATTTTTAGGCACCTTACCCCACATCCTTAGACGCATCCTTGCCAGTGTCTCATACTATTTCATCCCTTCGGCCACATACGCCGCCACTTGCGGCAGAGTCATTTCCATCTATCAATGCGTCCACTGTCTGTGTCTGTGTCAATCGCTTCAGTCAGCAGCCGCGTATAATCGAGATCTATTGCAGCATCGTGCCTTATTTTCACAAAACTTCAACAAAAACGCTCACTCACCTTATCAATATCAATATCAATGGGCAAACAAGTCATTCTTCTCACATATTCAAACTCCATCTCTTCTAAGCAACAACGCATTGGCAAAGTTATCGTCGAACCGTCAGCCTAAATTTCACTCAAAATTTGACCACACGATGCGTCTCACATTCCAATGAGACTTAGTCGTAGGTTACACGCAGTCACACGCAGTCACACCCAGTCACACGCAGTCACACGCAGTCACACCCAGTCACACCCAGTCACACGCAGTCACACGCAGTCACACGCAGTCACACCCAGTCACACCCAGTCACACCCAGTCACACGCAGTCACACACACGTTGGCAATACTTCGTGTATGATCTGCGTGTTTTTCAGACAATGGAATATTGGGCCTTGTTACGCCCGCGAAAGAAATCGAGAGACTGTTGGGTGCCTGGTTAGAGTATCGAATGGCTAGAGACGGCTTGGCATTTGCAAGTAAGTATGTATGCGCCTGGCGGGGTGTGGCGCAATGTGGTGGGCGGCGAGTGTCAGCGGCAGTAGGGCTTCATTTAATAATAGTAATAACAATAATCAAATAGATGGCGAAGAATGTTCGTCTATAGCGAACAAATCTTCGAGTCAAGAGGCTTAGTCTCAACAGATCGCAGAGGAATACTGCTCTACTGAGTACAACACCCCGACTCAAAACTAGGTCGTCTACGAATGATTTGGCACCGCCACATCGGCTAAAAATAAATGGTATTTTTAAAGCACTCGCACGCACAGTAAACGTACGAAAAGAGCTTTTTGCTGTGGCTTAACCACCTCCGAAGCCGAAAAACCGGTCGTCCGGAGAGTATTGGCGCCTTTCGACGCGGCGGCACAAACAATATCGTTGTATATTTGGAAAGGATTCTGACTTAGAGGCGTTCAGTCATAATCCTGCAGACGGTAGCTTCGCACCATTGGCTTATCAGCCAAGCACATGAACCAAATGTCTGAACCTGCGGTTCCTCTCGTACTGAGCACGATTACCATAGCAACGACGTAGTCATTAGTAGGGTAAAACTAACCTGTCTCACGACGGTCTAAACCCAGCTCACGTTCCCTGTTAGTGGGTGAACAATCCAACGCTTGGTGAATTCTGCTTCACAATGATAGGAAGAGCCGACATCGAAGGATCAAAAAGCAACGTCGCTATGAACGCTTGGCTGCCACAAGCCAGTTATCCCTGTGGT
>CAXIVU010000075.1:10000-12500 GCA_964035795.1 Pterobdella sp. o SKG-2022
TTGAGTAAACGACTAAATTTAATTAATAATCATCTATTTAATGAGAAAAAAAATTTTTTTTAAATTTATTTTAAAAATAATCGAAAAATAAATATATATATATATATTTATATATTTTGAGCGTTTTTAAAATGTCACAATAAAGTATTGTAACATTTAAATTTGATTTTAGTTAATTTAAAAAAAAAAACCATTACCACGTGTATGCTCATTGTTCTAGTAGGGGCGCGAACTGGTGGTTATGATAATGATCTTCGTGTGTGCACGCGTGTTGCACGGCCGCGGCGGTGATGATGATGATGATGATGATGATGATGATGATGATTTTAGTCTTATGAAAAGTCGAAATAGAAAAAATTTATAAAATTTAATTGAAAATTAAAATTAAATTTAAAATATTAATCGAAAAAGTGTGAGAAAAAAAAATTAAATAATTTAATATAAAATGATTAAATATTTAATTAAAAAAATAAATTTATTAATTAATAAATTTTAAAAAATTAATCGAAAATAATAATTTTATCATTGCAAGTCCCACGAACGCCAAGGCAAGGCAAGGCAAGGCAAGGCAAGGCGACGCGACTCGCTTTAAGAAAGAGCGTTTCTAAATTCTGAAGCGATTTATTAAAACACAACGTCTTCTACTCAGTTACTATCCTTTTCTAGGTTGTATATGTGAGTGTGCGTGATATACACGCGCTCACATATGCAGCGCTTAGGCACCGTCGCGCCATAAAAAAGTAGCGTAAGATGCGTCTAGAAAGGTGCCTATGTTGAAGGGTGAATAATGTGGTGAATAAAATGATGCCAACTCTAGAACCCCCACACGTGTGTGTACTCCATACGCAAGTACCAATGAATACAAAGGGGCATCACGAGGCGGGCGAAGAAAGGCACCATCACCACCATCACCCGTCTAGTCATGGTAAAAGTGTAAAAGTGCAAAAAAGTGCTGGACGTGATCTGGAACCTCCACGTGGTGTCCGGTGGGAAATTCTGGCTTCTCTTTTTGCAGCAGCAGCAGCAGCAGCAGCAGCAGCAAAAGAGAAAAAAAGAATTTGCAAATACCAGATCGTGAAATGGGAAGCTGCGTGAAAAGACCCACATATAAAAGTGAGTGTTGGCGTCACAAGGGCCAATAAATAAACTAGTGTGACGAACCACTACTTTAAAGCGTAAAGAAAAACACTGCCGTCGGTCTCGCCGCTCTTTCTTCCTTTGTCTCGGCGTGTGTCGGTGTCGATGCGTGGTGCATCATAAATAAGGCCAATCTTAATCGTCCTAAGTCGGCACCTTAAAAGGGCTATTGCCTGCTATTTGTCAGTTCGGCGGCGGCGGCGGCAAGGTACAGGCCACAAAACACGCCACCGCCGTCCCGTCCAAAACTGAACATTTAGGCAACAACCAGTCGTAAAATAGCTCGACGAAAGATGCGTCTAAAATCGCATCTTTCAGTCCCAAATTTCTAAATTTTTCGGCTCGCTGCCGCGAGCCGCCAGGGGAAAAGGATCACTATACTGACTTTCAAACCCGCGTCCAAAACCGGCCACTTCGTATGCAAAACGCTTCATAATTGTAAAGCGTTTTGCAAAAAAGTGCAATTTTACAATTTACAAGTTACAATTCTAAAGCGTTTTGCATTTTTTCAAATTTTTAGGCACCTTACCCCACATCCTTAGACGCATCCTTGCCAGTGTCTCATACTATTTCATCCCTTCGGCCACATACGCCGCCACTTGCGGCAGAGTCATTTCCATCTATCAATGCGTCCACTGTCTGTGTCTGTGTCAATCGCTTCAGTCAGCAGCCGCGTATAATCGAGATCTATTGCAGCATCGTGCCTTATTTTCACAAAACTTCAACAAAAACGCTCACTCACCTTATCAATATCAATATCAATGGGCAAACAAGTCATTCTTCTCACATATTCAAACTCCATCTCTTCTAAGCAACAACGCATTGGCAAAGTTATCGTCGAACCGTCAGCCTAAATTTCACTCAAAATTTGACCACACGATGCGTCTCACATTCCAATGAGACTTAGTCGTAGGTTACACGCAGTCACACGCAGTCACACCCAGTCACACGCAGTCACACGCAGTCACACCCAGTCACACCCAGTCACACGCAGTCACACGCAGTCACACGCAGTCACACCCAGTCACACCCAGTCACACCCAGTCACACGCAGTCACACACACGTTGGCAATACTTCGTGTATGATCTGCGTGTTTTTCAGACAATGGAATATTGGGCCTTGTTACGCCCGCGAAAGAAATCGAGAGACTGTTGGGTGCCTGGTTAGAGTATCGAATGGCTAGAGACGGCTTGGCATTTGCAAGTAAGTATGTATGCGCCTGGCGGGGTGTGGCGCAATGTGGTGGGCGGCGAGTGTCAGCGGCAGTAGGGCTTCATTTAATAATAGTAATAACAATAATCAAATAGATGGCGAAGAATGTTCGTCTATAGCGAACAAATCTTCGAGTCAAGAGGCTTAGTC
>CAXIVU010000076.1:2500-5000 GCA_964035795.1 Pterobdella sp. o SKG-2022
TATTACTATTATTAAATGAAGCCCTACTGCCGCTGACACTCGCCGCCCACCACATTGCGCCACACCCCGCCAGGCGCATACATACTTACTTGCAAATGCCAAGCCGTCTCTAGCCATTCGATACTCTAACCAGGCACCCAACAGTCTCTCGATTTCTTTCGCGGGCGTAACAAGGCCCAATATTCCATTGTCTGAAAAACACGCAGATCATACACGAAGTATTGCCAACGTGTGTGTGACTGCGTGTGACTGGGTGTGACTGGGTGTGACTGGGTGTGACTGCGTGTGACTGCGTGTGACTGCGTGTGACTGGGTGTGACTGGGTGTGACTGCGTGTGACTGCGTGTGACTGGGTGTGACTGCGTGTGACTGCGTGTAACCTACGACTAAGTCTCATTGGAATGTGAGACGCATCGTGTGGTCAAATTTTGAGTGAAATTTAGGCTGACGGTTCGACGATAACTTTGCCAATGCGTTGTTGCTTAGAAGAGATGGAGTTTGAATATGTGAGAAGAATGACTTGTTTGCCCATTGATATTGATATTGATAAGGTGAGTGAGCGTTTTTGTTGAAGTTTTGTGAAAATAAGGCACGATGCTGCAATAGATCTCGATTATACGCGGCTGCTGACTGAAGCGATTGACACAGACACAGACAGTGGACGCATTGATAGATGGAAATGACTCTGCCGCAAGTGGCGGCGTATGTGGCCGAAGGGATGAAATAGTATGAGACACTGGCAAGGATGCGTCTAAGGATGTGGGGTAAGGTGCCTAAAAATTTGAAAAAATGCAAAACGCTTTAGAATTGTAACTTGTAAATTGTAAAATTGCACTTTTTTGCAAAACGCTTTACAATTATGAAGCGTTTTGCATACGAAGTGGCCGGTTTTGGACGCGGGTTTGAAAGTCAGTATAGTGATCCTTTTCCCCTGGCGGCTCGCGGCAGCGAGCCGAAAAATTTAGAAATTTGGGACTGAAAGATGCGATTTTAGACGCATCTTTCGTCGAGCTATTTTACGACTGGTTGTTGCCTAAATGTTCAGTTTTGGACGGGACGGCGGTGGCGTGTTTTGTGGCCTGTACCTTGCCGCCGCCGCCGCCGAACTGACAAATAGCAGGCAATAGCCCTTTTAAGGTGCCGACTTAGGACGATTAAGATTGGCCTTATTTATGATGCACCACGCATCGACACCGACACACGCCGAGACAAAGGAAGAAAGAGCGGCGAGACCGACGGCAGTGTTTTTCTTTACGCTTTAAAGTAGTGGTTCGTCACACTAGTTTATTTATTGGCCCTTGTGACGCCAACACTCACTTTTATATGTGGGTCTTTTCACGCAGCTTCCCATTTCACGATCTGGTATTTGCAAATTCTTTTTTTCTCTTTTGCTGCTGCT
This sequence comes from Pterobdella sp. o SKG-2022, assembly GCA_964035795.1. Classification (NCBI taxonomy): domain Eukaryota; kingdom Metazoa; phylum Annelida; class Clitellata; order Hirudinida; family Piscicolidae; genus Pterobdella; species Pterobdella occidentalis. Next base: position 3,900 of record CAXIVU010000076.1, read on the forward strand.
GCTGCTGCTGCTGCTGCTGCAAAAAGAGAAGCCAGAATTTCCCACCGGACACCACGTGGAGGTTCCAGATCACGTCCAGCACTTTTTTGCACTTTTACACTTTTACCATGACTAGACGGGTGATGGTGGTGATGGTGCCTTTCTTCGCCCGCCTCGTGATGCCCCTTTGTATTCATTGGTACTTGCGTATGGAGTACACACACGTGTGGGGGTTCTAGAGTTGGCATCATTTTATTCACCACATTATTCACCCTTCAACATAGGCACCTTTCTAGACGCATCTTACGCTACTTTTTTATGGCGCGACGGTGCCTAAGCGCTGCATATGTGAGCGCGTGTATATCACGCACACTCACATATACAACCTAGAAAAGGATAGTAACTGAGTAGAAGACGTTGTGTTTTAATAAATCGCTTCAGAATTTAGAAACGCTCTTTCTTAAAGCGAGTCGCGTCGCCTTGCCTTGCCTTGCCTTGCCTTGCCTTGGCGTTCGTGGGACTTGCAATGATAAAATTATTATTTTCGATTAATTTTTTAAAATTTATTAATTAATAAATTTATTTTTTTAATTAAATATTTAATCATTTTATATTAAATTATTTAATTTTTTTTTCTCACACTTTTTCGATTAATATTTTAAATTTAATTTTAATTTTCAATTAAATTTTATAAATTTTTTCTATTTCGACTTTTCATAAGACTAAAATCATCATCATCATCATCATCATCATCATCATCATCACCGCCGCGGCCGTGCAACACGCGTGCACACACGAAGATCATTATCATAACCACCAGTTCGCGCCCCTACTAGAACAATGAGCATACACGTGGTAATGGTTTTTTTTTTTAAATTAACTAAAATCAAATTTAAATGTTACAATACTTTATTGTGACATTTTAAAAACGCTCAAAATATATAAATATATATATATATATTTATTTTTCGATTATTTTTAAAATAAATTTAAAAAAAATTTTTTTTCTCATTAAATAGATGATTATTAATTAAATTTAGTCGTTTACTCAATCACAAATGTATACGAATCGAAGTAATTCATTTTAGAATAAATTTCATTTATTTTATCGAATTAAGTGAA
>CAXIVU010000076.1:12500-16248 GCA_964035795.1 Pterobdella sp. o SKG-2022
GTCGGCTCTTCCTATCATTGTGAAGCAGAATTCACCAAGCGTTGGATTGTTCACCCACTAACAGGGAACGTGAGCTGGGTTTAGACCGTCGTGAGACAGGTTAGTTTTACCCTACTAATGACTACGTCGTTGCTATGGTAATCGTGCTCAGTACGAGAGGAACCGCAGGTTCAGACATTTGGTTCATGTGCTTGGCTGATAAGCCAATGGTGCGAAGCTACCGTCTGCAGGATTATGACTGAACGCCTCTAAGTCAGAATCCTTTCCAAATATACAACGATATTGTTTGTGCCGCCGCGTCGAAAGGCGCCAATACTCTCCGGACGACCGGTTTTTCGGCTTCGGAGGTGGTTAAGCCACAGCAAAAAGCTCTTTTCGTACGTTTACTGTGCGTGCGAGTGCTTTAAAAATACCATTTATTTTTAGCCGATGTGGCGGTGCCAAATCATTCGTAGACGACCTAGTTTTGAGTCGGGGTGTTGTACTCAGTAGAGCAGTATTCCTCTGCGATCTGTTGAGACTAAGCCTCTTGACTCGAAGATTTGTTCGCTATAGACGAACATTCTTCGCCATCTATTTGATTATTGTTATTACTATTATTAAATGAAGCCCTACTGCCGCTGACACTCGCCGCCCACCACATTGCGCCACACCCCGCCAGGCGCATACATACTTACTTGCAAATGCCAAGCCGTCTCTAGCCATTCGATACTCTAACCAGGCACCCAACAGTCTCTCGATTTCTTTCGCGGGCGTAACAAGGCCCAATATTCCATTGTCTGAAAAACACGCAGATCATACACGAAGTATTGCCAACGTGTGTGTGACTGCGTGTGACTGGGTGTGACTGGGTGTGACTGGGTGTGACTGCGTGTGACTGCGTGTGACTGCGTGTGACTGGGTGTGACTGGGTGTGACTGCGTGTGACTGCGTGTGACTGGGTGTGACTGCGTGTGACTGCGTGTAACCTACGACTAAGTCTCATTGGAATGTGAGACGCATCGTGTGGTCAAATTTTGAGTGAAATTTAGGCTGACGGTTCGACGATAACTTTGCCAATGCGTTGTTGCTTAGAAGAGATGGAGTTTGAATATGTGAGAAGAATGACTTGTTTGCCCATTGATATTGATATTGATAAGGTGAGTGAGCGTTTTTGTTGAAGTTTTGTGAAAATAAGGCACGATGCTGCAATAGATCTCGATTATACGCGGCTGCTGACTGAAGCGATTGACACAGACACAGACAGTGGACGCATTGATAGATGGAAATGACTCTGCCGCAAGTGGCGGCGTATGTGGCCGAAGGGATGAAATAGTATGAGACACTGGCAAGGATGCGTCTAAGGATGTGGGGTAAGGTGCCTAAAAATTTGAAAAAATGCAAAACGCTTTAGAATTGTAACTTGTAAATTGTAAAATTGCACTTTTTTGCAAAACGCTTTACAATTATGAAGCGTTTTGCATACGAAGTGGCCGGTTTTGGACGCGGGTTTGAAAGTCAGTATAGTGATCCTTTTCCCCTGGCGGCTCGCGGCAGCGAGCCGAAAAATTTAGAAATTTGGGACTGAAAGATGCGATTTTAGACGCATCTTTCGTCGAGCTATTTTACGACTGGTTGTTGCCTAAATGTTCAGTTTTGGACGGGACGGCGGTGGCGTGTTTTGTGGCCTGTACCTTGCCGCCGCCGCCGCCGAACTGACAAATAGCAGGCAATAGCCCTTTTAAGGTGCCGACTTAGGACGATTAAGATTGGCCTTATTTATGATGCACCACGCATCGACACCGACACACGCCGAGACAAAGGAAGAAAGAGCGGCGAGACCGACGGCAGTGTTTTTCTTTACGCTTTAAAGTAGTGGTTCGTCACACTAGTTTATTTATTGGCCCTTGTGACGCCAACACTCACTTTTATATGTGGGTCTTTTCACGCAGCTTCCCATTTCACGATCTGGTATTTGCAAATTCTTTTTTTCTCTTTTGCTGCTGCTGCTGCTGCTGCTGCTGCTGCAAAAAGAGAAGCCAGAATTTCCCACCGGACACCACGTGGAGGTTCCAGATCACGTCCAGCACTTTTTTGCACTTTTACACTTTTACCATGACTAGACGGGTGATGGTGGTGATGGTGCCTTTCTTCGCCCGCCTCGTGATGCCCCTTTGTATTCATTGGTACTTGCGTATGGAGTACACACACGTGTGGGGGTTCTAGAGTTGGCATCATTTTATTCACCACATTATTCACCCTTCAACATAGGCACCTTTCTAGACGCATCTTACGCTACTTTTTTATGGCGCGACGGTGCCTAAGCGCTGCATATGTGAGCGCGTGTATATCACGCACACTCACATATACAACCTAGAAAAGGATAGTAACTGAGTAGAAGACGTTGTGTTTTAATAAATCGCTTCAGAATTTAGAAACGCTCTTTCTTAAAGCGAGTCGCGTCGCCTTGCCTTGCCTTGCCTTGCCTTGCCTTGGCGTTCGTGGGACTTGCAATGATAAAATTATTATTTTCGATTAATTTTTTAAAATTTATTAATTAATAAATTTATTTTTTTAATTAAATATTTAATCATTTTATATTAAATTATTTAATTTTTTTTTCTCACACTTTTTCGATTAATATTTTAAATTTAATTTTAATTTTCAATTAAATTTTATAAATTTTTTCTATTTCGACTTTTCATAAGACTAAAATCATCATCATCATCATCATCATCATCATCATCATCACCGCCGCGGCCGTGCAACACGCGTGCACACACGAAGATCATTATCATAACCACCAGTTCGCGCCCCTACTAGAACAATGAGCATACACGTGGTAATGGTTTTTTTTTTTAAATTAACTAAAATCAAATTTAAATGTTACAATACTTTATTGTGACATTTTAAAAACGCTCAAAATATATAAATATATATATATATATTTATTTTTCGATTATTTTTAAAATAAATTTAAAAAAATTTTTTTTCTCATTAAATAGATGATTATTAATTAAATTTAGTCGTTTACTCAATCACAAATGTATACGAATCGAAGTAATTTCATTTTAGAATAAATTTCATTTATTTTATCGAATTAAGTGAAAAATGATGAAAAAAACTTTTTTTATCAAAAATTATATTCTACATATGTTTTAAAAGTAATTTAGTGAAAAAAAATCAACTAAAAAAAAAAAGTCATTTTCGATCAAAATCTCGACTAAGTGCCGACTATTTCTGAAGCGTTTTGCATAAAGATAACGTCCTCTACTCAGTTACTTACATTGCACCCAATTTTACTCTCTATTTCGATTCACACTCGATTAACGCGCCGCCGCCCTAGCTACTTACGCTGGCTGCAGCCGACGCGCTGCATTACGCGCGACGCTGCTATATACATACAGCGCGTCTACGCACGCGTTATAGGCACCGACGGTGCCCAAAATAACTTTTTTTCGTAAAAAAATTTTTTGAAAAAATTTCTGAAGCGTTTTATCAAAACAAAACGTCCTCTACTCAGTTTGTTACCTTTCCTAGGGTGTAAACTGGAGTGCAAAAGTAGGGCGGTGAAAAAATTTAATTTTTTTCACCGACTCGACATCTTTTGTCCGACAAGTTTGCCGTACGTGGTCTTTTGGTAGGCTATGAACGTACGAATGGCTAGAGTGCGACGCTAGGCTGAGATTCTTTAGCATCCGGCAATCGGCGACGCCAATAGATACCATCAAAAGGCGCCCAAGCGTCTACGGGTCCAAATTGAACGCGA
>CAXIVU010000077.1:7500-10000 GCA_964035795.1 Pterobdella sp. o SKG-2022
TTCATAGCCTACCAAAAGACCACGTACGGCAAACTTGTCGGACAAAAGATGTCGAGTCGGTGAAAAAAATTAAATTTTTTCACCGCCCTACTTTTGCACTCCAGTTTACACCCTAGGAAAGGTAACAAACTGAGTAGAGGACGTTTTGTTTTGATAAAACGCTTCAGAAATTTTTTCAAAAAATTTTTTACGAAAAAAAGTTATTTTGGGCACCGTCGGTGCCTATAACGCGTGCGTAGACGCGCTGTATGTATATAGCAGCGTCGCGCGTAATGCAGCGCGTCGGCTGCAGCCAGCGTAAGTAGCTAGGGGCGGCGGCGCGTTAATCGAGTGTGAATCGAAATAGAGAGTAAAATTGGGTGCAATGTAAGTAACTGAGTAGAGGACGTTATCTTTATGCAAAACGCTTCAGAAATAGTCGGCACTTAGTCGAGATTTTGATCGAAAATGACTTTTTTTTTTTAGTTGATTTTTTTTCACTAAATTACTTTTAAAACATATGTAGAATATAATTTTTGATAAAAAAAGTTTTTTTCATCATTTTTCACTTAATTCGATAAAATAAATGAAATTTATTCTAAAATGAATTACTTCGATTCGTATACATTTGTGATTGAGTAAACGACTAAATTTAATTAATAATCATCTATTTAATGAGAAAAAAAATTTTTTTTAAATTTATTTTAAAAATAATCGAAAAATAAATATATATATATATATTTATATATTTTGAGCGTTTTTAAAATGTCACAATAAAGTATTGTAACATTTAAATTTGATTTTAGTTAATTTAAAAAAAAAAACCATTACCACGTGTATGCTCATTGTTCTAGTAGGGGCGCGAACTGGTGGTTATGATAATGATCTTCGTGTGTGCACGCGTGTTGCACGGCCGCGGCGGTGATGATGATGATGATGATGATGATGATGATGATGATTTTAGTCTTATGAAAAGTCGAAATAGAAAAAATTTATAAAATTTAATTGAAAATTAAAATTAAATTTAAAATATTAATCGAAAAAGTGTGAGAAAAAAAAATTAAATAATTTAATATAAAATGATTAAATATTTAATTAAAAAAATAAATTTATTAATTAATAAATTTTAAAAAATTAATCGAAAATAATAATTTTATCATTGCAAGTCCCACGAACGCCAAGGCAAGGCAAGGCAAGGCAAGGCAAGGCGACGCGACTCGCTTTAAGAAAGAGCGTTTCTAAATTCTGAAGCGATTTATTAAAACACAACGTCTTCTACTCAGTTACTATCCTTTTCTAGGTTGTATATGTGAGTGTGCGTGATATACACGCGCTCACATATGCAGCGCTTAGGCACCGTCGCGCCATAAAAAAGTAGCGTAAGATGCGTCTAGAAAGGTGCCTATGTTGAAGGGTGAATAATGTGGTGAATAAAATGATGCCAACTCTAGAACCCCCACACGTGTGTGTACTCCATACGCAAGTACCAATGAATACAAAGGGGCATCACGAGGCGGGCGAAGAAAGGCACCATCACCACCATCACCCGTCTAGTCATGGTAAAAGTGTAAAAGTGCAAAAAAGTGCTGGACGTGATCTGGAACCTCCACGTGGTGTCCGGTGGGAAATTCTGGCTTCTCTTTTTGCAGCAGCAGCAGCAGCAGCAGCACAGCAAAAGAGAAAAAAAGAATTTGCAAATACCAGATCGTGAAATGGGAAGCTGCGTGAAAAGACCCACATATAAAAGTGAGTGTTGGCGTCACAAGGGCCAATAAATAAACTAGTGTGACGAACCACTACTTTAAAGCGTAAAGAAAAACACTGCCGTCGGTCTCGCCGCTCTTTCTTCCTTTGTCTCGGCGTGTGTCGGTGTCGATGCGTGGTGCATCATAAATAAGGCCAATCTTAATCGTCCTAAGTCGGCACCTTAAAAGGGCTATTGCCTGCTATTTGTCAGTTCGGCGGCGGCGGCGGCAAGGTACAGGCCACAAAACACGCCACCGCCGTCCCGTCCAAAACTGAACATTTAGGCAACAACCAGTCGTAAAATAGCTCGACGAAAGATGCGTCTAAAATCGCATCTTTCAGTCCCAAATTTCTAAATTTTTCGGCTCGCTGCCGCGAGCCGCCAGGGGAAAAGGATCACTATACTGACTTTCAAACCCGCGTCCAAAACCGGCCACTTCGTATGCAAAACGCTTCATAATTGTAAAGCGTTTTGCAAAAAAGTGCAATTTTACAATTTACAAGTTACAATTCTAAAGCGTTTTGCATTTTTTCAAATTTTTAGGCACCTTACCCCACATCCTTAGACGCATCCTTGCCAGTGTCTCATACTATTTCATCCCTTCGGCCACATACGCCGCCACTTGCGGCAGAGTCATTTCCATCTATCAATGCGTCCACTGTCTGTGTCTGTGTCAATCGCTTCAGTCAGCAGCCGCGTATAATCGAGATCTATTGCAGCATCGTGCCTTATTTTCACAAAACTTCAACAAAAACGCTCACTCACCTTATCAAT
>CAXIVU010000078.1:0-5000 GCA_964035795.1 Pterobdella sp. o SKG-2022
ACTGTCTAATTAAAACAAAGCATTCCGATGGCCGATGTCGGTGTTGACGCAATGTGATTTCTGCCCAGTGCTCTGAATGTCAACGTGAAGAAATTCAAACAAGCGCGGGTAAACGGCGGGAGTAACTATGACTCTCTCCAGGTAGCCAAATGCCTCGTCATCTAATTAGTGACGCGCATGAATGGATTAACGAGATTCCCAACTGTCCCTATCTACTATCTAGCGAAACCACAGCCAAGGGAACGGGCTTGGCAGAATTAGCGGGGAAAGAAGACCCTGTTGAGCTTGACTCTAGTCCGACTTTGTGAAGAAACATGAGAGGTGTAGAATAAGTGGGAGCACTTGTGCGAATGTGAAATACCACTACTTTTATCGTTTCTTTACTTATTCCGTTAGGCGGGGTAAGGATTCGATGACGTTTTGGCGTCTCGTGTCCCGTTTTCTAGACGTAAGCCTGGCTCGGCCCTGCGCGGTTTCGGTCGTGTAGTGTGTCGGCTGGCGACCTGCTCGGAAGACAGTGTCAGGCGGGGAGTTTGACTGGGGCGGTACATCTGTCAAAAGGTAACGCAGGTGTCCTAAGGCGAGCTCAGCGAGGACGGAAACCTCGCGTAGAGTAAAAGGGCAAAAGCTCGCTTGATTTTGATTTTCAGTACGAATACAGACTGTGAAAGCATGGCCTATCGATCCTTTTGATTATTTATGAGTTTTAAGCAAGAGGTGTCAGAAAAGTTACCACAGGGATAACTGGCTTGTGGCAGCCAAGCGTTCATAGCGACGTTGCTTTTTGATCCTTCGATGTCGGCTCTTCCTATCATTGTGAAGCAGAATTCACCAAGCGTTGGATTGTTCACCCACTAACAGGGAACGTGAGCTGGGTTTAGACCGTCGTGAGACAGGTTAGTTTTACCCTACTAATGACTACGTCGTTGCTATGGTAATCGTGCTCAGTACGAGAGGAACCGCAGGTTCAGACATTTGGTTCATGTGCTTGGCTGATAAGCCAATGGTGCGAAGCTACCGTCTGCAGGATTATGACTGAACGCCTCTAAGTCAGAATCCTTTCCAAATATACAACGATATTGTTTGTGCCGCCGCGTCGAAAGGCGCCAATACTCTCCGGACGACCGGTTTTTCGGCTTCGGAGGTGGTTAAGCCACAGCAAAAAGCTCTTTTCGTACGTTTACTGTGCGTGCGAGTGCTTTAAAAATACCATTTATTTTTAGCCGATGTGGCGGTGCCAAATCATTCGTAGACGACCTAGTTTTGAGTCGGGGTGTTGTACTCAGTAGAGCAGTATTCCTCTGCGATCTGTTGAGACTAAGCCTCTTGACTCGAAGATTTGTTCGCTATAGACGAACATTCTTCGCCATCTATTTGATTATTGTTATTACTATTATTAAATGAAGCCCTACTGCCGCTGACACTCGCCGCCCACCACATTGCGCCACACCCCGCCAGGCGCATACATACTTACTTGCAAATGCCAAGCCGTCTCTAGCCATTCGATACTCTAACCAGGCACCCAACAGTCTCTCGATTTCTTTCGCGGGCGTAACAAGGCCCAATATTCCATTGTCTGAAAAACACGCAGATCATACACGAAGTATTGCCAACGTGTGTGTGACTGCGTGTGACTGGGTGTGACTGGGTGTGACTGGGTGTGACTGCGTGTGACTGCGTGTGACTGCGTGTGACTGGGTGTGACTGGGTGTGACTGCGTGTGACTGCGTGTGACTGGGTGTGACTGCGTGTGACTGCGTGTAACCTACGACTAAGTCTCATTGGAATGTGAGACGCATCGTGTGGTCAAATTTTGAGTGAAATTTAGGCTGACGGTTCGACGATAACTTTGCCAATGCGTTGTTGCTTAGAAGAGATGGAGTTTGAATATGTGAGAAGAATGACTTGTTTGCCCATTGATATTGATATTGATAAGGTGAGTGAGCGTTTTTGTTGAAGTTTTGTGAAAATAAGGCACGATGCTGCAATAGATCTCGATTATACGCGGCTGCTGACTGAAGCGATTGACACAGACACAGACAGTGGACGCATTGATAGATGGAAATGACTCTGCCGCAAGTGGCGGCGTATGTGGCCGAAGGGATGAAATAGTATGAGACACTGGCAAGGATGCGTCTAAGGATGTGGGGTAAGGTGCCTAAAAATTTGAAAAAATGCAAAACGCTTTAGAATTGTAACTTGTAAATTGTAAAATTGCACTTTTTTGCAAAACGCTTTACAATTATGAAGCGTTTTGCATACGAAGTGGCCGGTTTTGGACGCGGGTTTGAAAGTCAGTATAGTGATCCTTTTCCCCTGGCGGCTCGCGGCAGCGAGCCGAAAAATTTAGAAATTTGGGACTGAAAGATGCGATTTTAGACGCATCTTTCGTCGAGCTATTTTACGACTGGTTGTTGCCTAAATGTTCAGTTTTGGACGGGACGGCGGTGGCGTGTTTTGTGGCCTGTACCTTGCCGCCGCCGCCGCCGAACTGACAAATAGCAGGCAATAGCCCTTTTAAGGTGCCGACTTAGGACGATTAAGATTGGCCTTATTTATGATGCACCACGCATCGACACCGACACACGCCGAGACAAAGGAAGAAAGAGCGGCGAGACCGACGGCAGTGTTTTTCTTTACGCTTTAAAGTAGTGGTTCGTCACACTAGTTTATTTATTGGCCCTTGTGACGCCAACACTCACTTTTATATGTGGGTCTTTTCACGCAGCTTCCCATTTCACGATCTGGTATTTGCAAATTCTTTTTTTCTCTTTTGCTGCTGCTGCTGCTGCTGCTGCTGCTGCAAAAAGAGAAGCCAGAATTTCCCACCGGACACCACGTGGAGGTTCCAGATCACGTCCAGCACTTTTTTGCACTTTTACACTTTTACCATGACTAGACGGGTGATGGTGGTGATGGTGCCTTTCTTCGCCCGCCTCGTGATGCCCCTTTGTATTCATTGGTACTTGCGTATGGAGTACACACACGTGTGGGGGTTCTAGAGTTGGCATCATTTTATTCACCACATTATTCACCCTTCAACATAGGCACCTTTCTAGACGCATCTTACGCTACTTTTTTATGGCGCGACGGTGCCTAAGCGCTGCATATGTGAGCGCGTGTATATCACGCACACTCACATATACAACCTAGAAAAGGATAGTAACTGAGTAGAAGACGTTGTGTTTTAATAAATCGCTTCAGAATTTAGAAACGCTCTTTCTTAAAGCGAGTCGCGTCGCCTTGCCTTGCCTTGCCTTGCCTTGCCTTGGCGTTCGTGGGACTTGCAATGATAAAATTATTATTTTCGATTAATTTTTTAAAATTTATTAATTAATAAATTTATTTTTTAATTAAATATTTAATCATTTTATATTAAATTATTTAATTTTTTTTTCTCACACTTTTTCGATTAATATTTTAAATTTAATTTTAATTTTCAATTAAATTTTATAAATTTTTTCTATTTCGACTTTTCATAAGACTAAAATCATCATCATCATCATCATCATCATCATCATCATCACCGCCGCGGCCGTGCAACACGCGTGCACACACGAAGATCATTATCATAACCACCAGTTCGCGCCCCTACTAGAACAATGAGCATACACGTGGTAATGGTTTTTTTTTTTAAATTAACTAAAATCAAATTTAAATGTTACAATACTTTATTGTGACATTTTAAAAACGCTCAAAATATATAAATATATATATATATATTTATTTTTCGATTATTTTTAAAATAAATTTAAAAAAAATTTTTTTTCTCATTAAATAGATGATTATTAATTAAATTTAGTCGTTTACTCAATCACAAATGTATACGAATCGAAGTAATTCATTTTAGAATAAATTTCATTTATTTTATCGAATTAAGTGAAAAATGATGAAAAAAACTTTTTTTATCAAAAATTATATTCTACATATGTTTTAAAAGTAATTTAGTGAAAAAAAATCAACTAAAAAAAAAAAGTCATTTTCGATCAAAATCTCGACTAAGTGCCGACTATTTCTGAAGCGTTTTGCATAAAGATAACGTCCTCTACTCAGTTACTTACATTGCACCCAATTTTACTCTCTATTTCGATTCACACTCGATTAACGCGCCGCCGCCCCTAGCTACTTACGCTGGCTGCAGCCGACGCGCTGCATTACGCGCGACGCTGCTATATACATACAGCGCGTCTACGCACGCGTTATAGGCACCGACGGTGCCCAAAATAACTTTTTTTCGTAAAAAATTTTTTGAAAAAATTTCTGAAGCGTTTTATCAAAACAAAACGTCCTCTACTCAGTTTGTTACCTTTCCTAGGGTGTAAACTGGAGTGCAAAAGTAGGGCGGTGAAAAAATTTAATTTTTTTCACCGACTCGACATCTTTTGTCCGACAAGTTTGCCGTACGTGGTCTTTTGGTAGGCTATGAACGTACGAATGGCTACGAGTGCGACGCTAGGCTGAGATTCTTTAGCATCCGGCAATCGGCGACGCCAATAGATACCATCAAAAGGCGCCCAAGCGTCTACGGGTCCAAATTGAACGCGAATGTAGTCCTAAAACGACTATAAAATGACAGACAGATCAGCAATTTTGTTTCTGCCAAAGGCATAACAAAATGCACCATGAACGAAGCGATATCGTGCTACTTGCTGCGTCTTTTATGCCCGTTTACACCTTGCCGGCGTATAGGGCGAAAAGCGTAAAAGCAAAAAAGCGCTCGCAAAAAATCACTCGATTTCGGACTGAAATCGTCGAGGTTATACATTTTCGATTCGATTCGATTCAATTCGAAACTATGGCGATAGTCGTCGCCTAATTGCTTTCGCGCCTTACACACACACACACACACACACACACACTAGCCTCTCTGCCGTCACCGCCTTCGCTTCTTCGTCTTCGTGGTCGTCTTCGCCGACGCTTTTGCACCGTTAAATCACGCTTTTTTCAGGCACGTTTTATAGCGTTGTCTAGCTAAAAGTTGTGGGTGTCCAGTTGAAGCG
>CAXIVU010000078.1:12500-15559 GCA_964035795.1 Pterobdella sp. o SKG-2022
TGATATTGATAAGGTGAGTGAGCGTTTTTGTTGAAGTTTTGTGAAAATAAGGCACGATGCTGCAATAGATCTCGATTATACGCGGCTGCTGACTGAAGCGATTGACACAGACACAGACAGTGGACGCATTGATAGATGGAAATGACTCTGCCGCAAGTGGCGGCGTATGTGGCCGAAGGGATGAAATAGTATGAGACACTGGCAAGGATGCGTCTAAGGATGTGGGGTAAGGTGCCTAAAAATTTGAAAAAATGCAAAACGCTTTAGAATTGTAACTTGTAAATTGTAAAATTGCACTTTTTTGCAAAACGCTTTACAATTATGAAGCGTTTTGCATACGAAGTGGCCGGTTTTGGACGCGGGTTTGAAAGTCAGTATAGTGATCCTTTTCCCCTGGCGGCTCGCGGCAGCGAGCCGAAAAATTTAGAAATTTGGGACTGAAAGATGCGATTTTAGACGCATCTTTCGTCGAGCTATTTTACGACTGGTTGTTGCCTAAATGTTCAGTTTTGGACGGGACGGCGGTGGCGTGTTTTGTGGCCTGTACCTTGCCGCCGCCGCCGCCGAACTGACAAATAGCAGGCAATAGCCCTTTTAAGGTGCCGACTTAGGACGATTAAGATTGGCCTTATTTATGATGCACCACGCATCGACACCGACACACGCCGAGACAAAGGAAGAAAGAGCGGCGAGACCGACGGCAGTGTTTTTCTTTACGCTTTAAAGTAGTGGTTCGTCACACTAGTTTATTTATTGGCCCTTGTGACGCCAACACTCACTTTTATATGTGGGTCTTTTCACGCAGCTTCCCATTTCACGATCTGGTATTTGCAAATTCTTTTTTTCTCTTTTGCTGCTGCTGCTGCTGCTGCTGCTGCTGCAAAAAGAGAAGCCAGAATTTCCCACCGGACACCACGTGGAGGTTCCAGATCACGTCCAGCACTTTTTTGCACTTTTACACTTTTACCATGACTAGACGGGTGATGGTGGTGATGGTGCCTTTCTTCGCCCGCCTCGTGATGCCCCTTTGTATTCATTGGTACTTGCGTATGGAGTACACACACGTGTGGGGGTTCTAGAGTTGGCATCATTTTATTCACCACATTATTCACCCTTCAACATAGGCACCTTTCTAGACGCATCTTACGCTACTTTTTTATGGCGCGACGGTGCCTAAGCGCTGCATATGTGAGCGCGTGTATATCACGCACACTCACATATACAACCTAGAAAAGGATAGTAACTGAGTAGAAGACGTTGTGTTTTAATAAATCGCTTCAGAATTTAGAAACGCTCTTTCTTAAAGCGAGTCGCGTCGCCTTGCCTTGCCTTGCCTTGCCTTGCCTTGGCGTTCGTGGGACTTGCAATGATAAAATTATTATTTTCGATTAATTTTTTAAAATTTATTAATTAATAAATTTATTTTTTTAATTAAATATTTAATCATTTTATATTAAATTATTTAATTTTTTTTTCTCACACTTTTTCGATTAATATTTTAAATTTAATTTTAATTTTCAATTAAATTTTATAAATTTTTTCTATTTCGACTTTTCATAAGACTAAAATCATCATCATCATCATCATCATCATCATCATCATCACCGCCGCGGCCGTGCAACACGCGTGCACACACGAAGATCATTATCATAACCACCAGTTCGCGCCCCTACTAGAACAATGAGCATACACGTGGTAATGGTTTTTTTTTTTAAATTAACTAAAATCAAATTTAAATGTTACAATACTTTATTGTGACATTTTAAAAACGCTCAAAATATATAAATATATATATATATATTTATTTTTCGATTATTTTTAAAATAAATTTAAAAAAAATTTTTTTTCTCATTAAATAGATGATTATTAATTAAATTTAGTCGTTTACTCAATCACAAATGTATACGAATCGAAGTAATTCATTTTAGAATAAATTTCATTTATTTTATCGAATTAAGTGAAAAATGATGAAAAAAACTTTTTTTATCAAAAATTATATTCTACATATGTTTTAAAAGTAATTTAGTGAAAAAAAATCAACTAAAAAAAAAAAGTCATTTTCGATCAAAATCTCGACTAAGTGCCGACTATTTCTGAAGCGTTTTGCATAAAGATAACGTCCTCTACTCAGTTACTTACATTGCACCCAATTTTACTCTCTATTTCGATTCACACTCGATTAACGCGCCGCCGCCCCTAGCTACTTACGCTGGCTGCAGCCGACGCGCTGCATTACGCGCGACGCTGCTATATACATACAGCGCGTCTACGCACGCGTTATAGGCACCGACGGTGCCCAAAATAACTTTTTTTCGTAAAAAATTTTTTGAAAAAATTTCTGAAGCGTTTTATCAAAACAAAACGTCCTCTACTCAGTTTGTTACCTTTCCTAGGGTGTAAACTGGAGTGCAAAAGTAGGGCGGTGAAAAAATTTAATTTTTTTCACCGACTCGACATCTTTTGTCCGACAAGTTTGCCGTACGTGGTCTTTTGGTAGGCTATGAACGTACGAATGGCTACGAGTGCGACGCTAGGCTGAGATTCTTTAGCATCCGGCAATCGGCGACGCCAATAGATACCATCAAAAGGCGCCCAAGCGTCTACGGGTCCAAATTGAACGCGAATGTAGTCCTAAAACGACTATAAAATGACAGACAGATCAGCAATTTTGTTTCCGCCAAAGGCATAACAAAATGCACCATGAACGAAGCGATATCGTGCTACTTGCTGCGTCTTTTATGCCCGTTTACACCTTGCCGGCGTATAGGGCGAAAAGCGTAAAAGCAAAAAAGCGCTCGCAAAAAATCACTCGATTTCGGACTGAAATCGTCGAGGTTATACATTTTCGATTCGATTCGATTCAATTCGAAACTATGGCGATAGTCGTCGCCTAATTGCTTTCGCGCCTTACACACACACACACACACACACACACACTAGCCTCTCTGCCGTCACCGCCTTCGCTTCTTCGTCTTCGTGGTCGTCTTCGCCGACGCTTTTGCACCGTTAAATCACGCTTTTTTCAGGCACGTTTTATAGCGTTGTCTAGCTAAAAGTTG
>CAXIVU010000079.1:7500-10000 GCA_964035795.1 Pterobdella sp. o SKG-2022
TGTTGCACGGCCGCGGCGGTGATGATGATGATGATGATGATGATGATGATGATGATTTTAGTCTTATGAAAAGTCGAAATAGAAAAAATTTATAAAATTTAATTGAAAATTAAAATTAAATTTAAAATATTAATCGAAAAAGTGTGAGAAAAAAAAATTAAATAATTTAATATAAAATGATTAAATATTTAATTAAAAAAATAAATTTATTAATTAATAAATTTTAAAAAATTAATCGAAAATAATAATTTTATCATTGCAAGTCCCACGAACGCCAAGGCAAGGCAAGGCAAGGCAAGGCAAGGCGACGCGACTCGCTTTAAGAAAGAGCGTTTCTAAATTCTGAAGCGATTTATTAAAACACAACGTCTTCTACTCAGTTACTATCCTTTTCTAGGTTGTATATGTGAGTGTGCGTGATATACACGCGCTCACATATGCAGCGCTTAGGCACCGTCGCGCCATAAAAAAGTAGCGTAAGATGCGTCTAGAAAGGTGCCTATGTTGAAGGGTGAATAATGTGGTGAATAAAATGATGCCAACTCTAGAACCCCCACACGTGTGTGTACTCCATACGCAAGTACCAATGAATACAAAGGGGCATCACGAGGCGGGCGAAGAAAGGCACCATCACCACCATCACCCGTCTAGTCATGGTAAAAGTGTAAAAGTGCAAAAAAGTGCTGGACGTGATCTGGAACCTCCACGTGGTGTCCGGTGGGAAATTCTGGCTTCTCTTTTTGCAGCAGCAGCAGCAGCAGCAGCAGCACAAAAGAGAAAAAAAGAATTTGCAAATACCAGATCGTGAAATGGGAAGCTGCGTGAAAAGACCCACATATAAAAGTGAGTGTTGGCGTCACAAGGGCCAATAAATAAACTAGTGTGACGAACCACTACTTTAAAGCGTAAAGAAAAACACTGCCGTCGGTCTCGCCGCTCTTTCTTCCTTTGTCTCGGCGTGTGTCGGTGTCGATGCGTGGTGCATCATAAATAAGGCCAATCTTAATCGTCCTAAGTCGGCACCTTAAAAGGGCTATTGCCTGCTATTTGTCAGTTCGGCGGCGGCGGCGGCAAGGTACAGGCCACAAAACACGCCACCGCCGTCCCGTCCAAAACTGAACATTTAGGCAACAACCAGTCGTAAAATAGCTCGACGAAAGATGCGTCTAAAATCGCATCTTTCAGTCCCAAATTTCTAAATTTTTCGGCTCGCTGCCGCGAGCCGCCAGGGGAAAAGGATCACTATACTGACTTTCAAACCCGCGTCCAAAACCGGCCACTTCGTATGCAAAACGCTTCATAATTGTAAAGCGTTTTGCAAAAAAGTGCAATTTTACAATTTACAAGTTACAATTCTAAAGCGTTTTGCATTTTTTCAAATTTTTAGGCACCTTACCCCACATCCTTAGACGCATCCTTGCCAGTGTCTCATACTATTTCATCCCTTCGGCCACATACGCCGCCACTTGCGGCAGAGTCATTTCCATCTATCAATGCGTCCACTGTCTGTGTCTGTGTCAATCGCTTCAGTCAGCAGCCGCGTATAATCGAGATCTATTGCAGCATCGTGCCTTATTTTCACAAAACTTCAACAAAAACGCTCACTCACCTTATCAATATCAATATCAATGGGCAAACAAGTCATTCTTCTCACATATTCAAACTCCATCTCTTCTAAGCAACAACGCATTGGCAAAGTTATCGTCGAACCGTCAGCCTAAATTTCACTCAAAATTTGACCACACGATGCGTCTCACATTCCAATGAGACTTAGTCGTAGGTTACACGCAGTCACACGCAGTCACACCCAGTCACACGCAGTCACACGCAGTCACACCCAGTCACACCCAGTCACACGCAGTCACACGCAGTCACACGCAGTCACACCCAGTCACACCCAGTCACACCCAGTCACACGCAGTCACACACACGTTGGCAATACTTCGTGTATGATCTGCGTGTTTTTCAGACAATGGAATATTGGGCCTTGTTACGCCCGCGAAAGAAATCGAGAGACTGTTGGGTGCCTGGTTAGAGTATCGAATGGCTAGAGACGGCTTGGCATTTGCAAGTAAGTATGTATGCGCCTGGCGGGGTGTGGCGCAATGTGGTGGGCGGCGAGTGTCAGCGGCAGTAGGGCTTCATTTAATAATAGTAATAACAATAATCAAATAGATGGCGAAGAATGTTCGTCTATAGCGAACAAATCTTCGAGTCAAGAGGCTTAGTCTCAACAGATCGCAGAGGAATACTGCTCTACTGAGTACAACACCCCGACTCAAAACTAGGTCGTCTACGAATGATTTGGCACCGCCACATCGGCTAAAAATAAATGGTATTTTTAAAGCACTCGCACGCACAGTAAACGTACGAAAAGAGCTTTTTGCTGTGGCTTAACCACCTCCGAAGCCGAAAAACCGGTCGTCCGGAGAGTATTGGCGCCTTTCGACGCGGCGGCACAAACAATATCGTTGTATATTTGGAAAGGATTCTGACTTAG
>CAXIVU010000081.1:7500-10000 GCA_964035795.1 Pterobdella sp. o SKG-2022
TTGAAAGTCAGTATAGTGATCCTTTTCCCCTGGCGGCTCGCGGCAGCGAGCCGAAAAATTTAGAAATTTGGGACTGAAAGATGCGATTTTAGACGCATCTTTCGTCGAGCTATTTTACGACTGGTTGTTGCCTAAATGTTCAGTTTTGGACGGGACGGCGGTGGCGTGTTTTGTGGCCTGTACCTTGCCGCCGCCGCCGCCGAACTGACAAATAGCAGGCAATAGCCCTTTTAAGGTGCCGACTTAGGACGATTAAGATTGGCCTTATTTATGATGCACCACGCATCGACACCGACACACGCCGAGACAAAGGAAGAAAGAGCGGCGAGACCGACGGCAGGTTTTTCTTTACGCTTTAAAGTAGTGGTTCGTCACACTAGTTTATTTATTGGCCCTTGTGACGCCAACACTCACTTTTATATGTGGGTCTTTTCACGCAGCTTCCCATTTCACGATCTGGTATTTGCAAATTCTTTTTTTCTCTTTTGCTGCTGCTGCTGCTGCTGCTGCTGCTGCAAAAAGAGAAGCCAGAATTTCCCACCGGACACCACGTGGAGGTTCCAGATCACGTCCAGCACTTTTTTGCACTTTTACACTTTTACCATGACTAGACGGGTGATGGTGGTGATGGTGCCTTTCTTCGCCCGCCTCGTGATGCCCCTTTGTATTCATTGGTACTTGCGTATGGAGTACACACACGTGTGGGGGTTCTAGAGTTGGCATCATTTTATTCACCACATTATTCACCCTTCAACATAGGCACCTTTCTAGACGCATCTTACGCTACTTTTTTATGGCGCGACGGTGCCTAAGCGCTGCATATGTGAGCGCGTGTATATCACGCACACTCACATATACAACCTAGAAAAGGATAGTAACTGAGTAGAAGACGTTGTGTTTTAATAAATCGCTTCAGAATTTAGAAACGCTCTTTCTTAAAGCGAGTCGCGTCGCCTTGCCTTGCCTTGCCTTGCCTTGCCTTGGCGTTCGTGGGACTTGCAATGATAAAATTATTATTTTCGATTAATTTTTTAAAATTTATTAATTAATAAATTTATTTTTTTAATTAAATATTTAATCATTTTATATTAAATTATTTAATTTTTTTTTCTCACACTTTTTCGATTAATATTTTAAATTTAATTTTAATTTTCAATTAAATTTTATAAATTTTTTCTATTTCGACTTTTCATAAGACTAAAATCATCATCATCATCATCATCATCATCATCATCATCACCGCCGCGGCCGTGCAACACGCGTGCACACACGAAGATCATTATCATAACCACCAGTTCGCGCCCCTACTAGAACAATGAGCATACACGTGGTAATGGTTTTTTTTTTAAATTAACTAAAATCAAATTTAAATGTTACAATACTTTATTGTGACATTTTAAAAACGCTCAAAATATATAAATATATATATATATATTTATTTTTCGATTATTTTTAAAATAAATTTAAAAAAAATTTTTTTTCTCATTAAATAGATGATTATTAATTAAATTTAGTCGTTTACTCAATCACAAATGTATACGAATCGAAGTAATTCATTTTAGAATAAATTTCATTTATTTTATCGAATTAAGTGAAAAATGATGAAAAAAACTTTTTTTATCAAAAATTATATTCTACATATGTTTTAAAAGTAATTTAGTGAAAAAAAATCAACTAAAAAAAAAAGTCATTTTCGATCAAAATCTCGACTAAGTGCCGACTATTTCTGAAGCGTTTTGCATAAAGATAACGTCCTCTACTCAGTTACTTACATTGCACCCAATTTTACTCTCTATTTCGATTCACACTCGATTAACGCGCCGCCGCCCCTAGCTACTTACGCTGGCTGCAGCCGACGCGCTGCATTACGCGCGACGCTGCTATATACATACAGCGCGTCTACGCACGCGTTATAGGCACCGACGGTGCCCAAAATAACTTTTTTTCGTAAAAAATTTTTTGAAAAAATTTCTGAAGCGTTTTATCAAAACAAAACGTCCTCTACTCAGTTTGTTACCTTTCCTAGGGTGTAAACTGGAGTGCAAAAGTAGGGCGGTGAAAAAATTTAATTTTTTTCACCGACTCGACATCTTTTGTCCGACAAGTTTGCCGTACGTGGTCTTTTGGTAGGCTATGAACGTACGAATGGCTACGAGTGCGACGCTAGGCTGAGATTCTTTAGCATCCGGCAATCGGCGACGCCAATAGATACCATCAAAAGGCGCCCAAGCGTCTACGGGTCCAAATTGAACGCGAATGTAGTCCTAAAACGACTATAAAATGACAGACAGATCAGCAATTTTGTTTCCGCCAAAGGCATAACAAAATGCACCATGAACGAAGCGATATCGTGCTACTTGCTGCGTCTTTTATGCCCGTTTACACCTTGCCGGCGTATAGGGCGAAAAGCGTAAAAGCAAAAAAGCGCTCGCAAAAAATCACTCGATTTCGGACTGAAATCGTCGAGGTTATACATTTTCGATTCGATTCGATTCAATTC
>CAXIVU010000083.1:5000-7500 GCA_964035795.1 Pterobdella sp. o SKG-2022
AATCGAAAATGTATAACCTCGACGATTTCAGTCCGAAATCGAGTGATTTTTTGCGAGCGCTTTTTTGCTTTTACGCTTTTCGCCCTATACGCCGGCAAGGTGTAAACGGGCATAAAAGACGCAGCAAGTAGCACGATATCGCTTCGTTCATGGTGCATTTTGTTATGCCTTTGGCGGAAACAAAATTGCTGATCTGTCTGTCATTTTATAGTCGTTTTAGGACTACATTCGCGTTCAATTTGGACCCGTAGACGCTTGGGCGCCTTTTGATGGTATCTATTGGCGTCGCCGATTGCCGGATGCTAAAGAATCTCAGCCTAGCGTCGCACTCGTAGCCATTCGTACGTTCATAGCCTACCAAAAGACCACGTACGGCAAACTTGTCGGACAAAAGATGTCGAGTCGGTGAAAAAAATTAAATTTTTTCACCGCCCTACTTTTGCACTCCAGTTTACACCCTAGGAAAGGTAACAAACTGAGTAGAGGACGTTTTGTTTTGATAAAACGCTTCAGAAATTTTTTCAAAAAATTTTTTACGAAAAAAAGTTATTTTGGGCACCGTCGGTGCCTATAACGCGTGCGTAGACGCGCTGTATGTATATAGCAGCGTCGCGCGTAATGCAGCGCGTCGGCTGCAGCCAGCGTAAGTAGCTAGGGGCGGCGGCGCGTTAATCGAGTGTGAATCGAAATAGAGAGTAAAATTGGGTGCAATGTAAGTAACTGAGTAGAGGACGTTATCTTTATGCAAAACGCTTCAGAAATAGTCGGCACTTAGTCGAGATTTTGATCGAAAATGACTTTTTTTTTTTAGTTGATTTTTTTTCACTAAATTACTTTTAAAACATATGTAGAATATAATTTTTGATAAAAAAAGTTTTTTTCATCATTTTTCACTTAATTCGATAAAATAAATGAAATTTATTCTAAAATGAATTACTTCGATTCGTATACATTTGTGATTGAGTAAACGACTAAATTTAATTAATAATCATCTATTTAATGAGAAAAAAAATTTTTTTTAAATTTATTTTAAAAATAATCGAAAAATAAATATATATATATATATTTATATATTTTGAGCGTTTTTAAAATGTCACAATAAAGTATTGTAACATTTAAATTTGATTTTAGTTAATTTAAAAAAAAAAACCATTACCACGTGTATGCTCATTGTTCTAGTAGGGGCGCGAACTGGTGGTTATGATAATGATCTTCGTGTGTGCACGCGTGTTGCACGGCCGCGGCGGTGATGATGATGATGATGATGATGATGATGATGATGATTTTAGTCTTATGAAAAGTCGAAATAGAAAAAATTTATAAAATTTAATTGAAAATTAAAATTAAATTTAAAATATTAATCGAAAAAGTGTGAGAAAAAAAAATTAAATAATTTAATATAAAATGATTAAATATTTAATTAAAAAAATAAATTTATTAATTAATAAATTTTAAAAAATTAATCGAAAATAATAATTTTATCATTGCAAGTCCCACGAACGCCAAGGCAAGGCAAGGCAAGGCAAGGCAAGGCGACGCGACTCGCTTTAAGAAAGAGCGTTTCTAAATTCTGAAGCGATTTATTAAAACACAACGTCTTCTACTCAGTTACTATCCTTTTCTAGGTTGTATATGTGAGTGTGCGTGATATACACGCGCTCACATATGCAGCGCTTAGGCACCGTCGCGCCATAAAAAAGTAGCGTAAGATGCGTCTAGAAAGGTGCCTATGTTGAAGGGTGAATAATGTGGTGAATAAAATGATGCCAACTCTAGAACCCCCACACGTGTGTGTACTCCATACGCAAGTACCAATGAATACAAAGGGGCATCACGAGGCGGGCGAAGAAAGGCACCATCACCACCATCACCCGTCTAGTCATGGTAAAAGTGTAAAAGTGCAAAAAAGTGCTGGACGTGATCTGGAACCTCCACGTGGTGTCCGGTGGGAAATTCTGGCTTCTCTTTTTGCAGCAGCAGCAGCAGCAGCAGCAGCAGCAAAAGAGAAAAAAAGAATTTGCAAATACCAGATCGTGAAATGGGAAGCTGCGTGAAAAGACCCACATATAAAAGTGAGTGTTGGCGTCACAAGGGCCAATAAATAAACTAGTGTGACGAACCACTACTTTAAAGCGTAAAGAAAAACACTGCCGTCGGTCTCGCCGCTCTTTCTTCCTTTGTCTCGGCGTGTGTCGGTGTCGATGCGTGGTGCATCATAAATAAGGCCAATCTTAATCGTCCTAAGTCGGCACCTTAAAAGGGCTATTGCCTGCTATTTGTCAGTTCGGCGGCGGCGGCGGCAAGGTACAGGCCACAAAACACGCCACCGCCGTCCCGTCCAAAACTGAACATTTAGGCAACAACCAGTCGTAAAATAGCTCGACGAAAGATGCGTCTAAAATCGCATCTTTCAGTCCCAAATTTCTAAATTTTTCGGCTCGCTGCCGCGAGCCGCCAGGGGAAAAGGATCACTATACTGACTTTCAAACCCGCGTCCAAA
>CAXIVU010000083.1:17500-19119 GCA_964035795.1 Pterobdella sp. o SKG-2022
TGGACGTGATCTGGAACCTCCACGTGGTGTCCGGTGGGAAATTCTGGCTTCTCTTTTTGCAGCAGCAGCAGCAGCAGCAGCAGCAGCAAAAGAGAAAAAAAGAATTTGCAAATACCAGATCGTGAAATGGGAAGCTGCGTGAAAAGACCCACATATAAAAGTGAGTGTTGGCGTCACAAGGGCCAATAAATAAACTAGTGTGACGAACCACTACTTTAAAGCGTAAAGAAAAACACTGCCGTCGGTCTCGCCGCTCTTTCTTCCTTTGTCTCGGCGTGTGTCGGTGTCGATGCGTGGTGCATCATAAATAAGGCCAATCTTAATCGTCCTAAGTCGGCACCTTAAAAGGGCTATTGCCTGCTATTTGTCAGTTCGGCGGCGGCGGCGGCAAGGTACAGGCCACAAAACACGCCACCGCCGTCCCGTCCAAAACTGAACATTTAGGCAACAACCAGTCGTAAAATAGCTCGACGAAAGATGCGTCTAAAATCGCATCTTTCAGTCCCAAATTTCTAAATTTTTCGGCTCGCTGCCGCGAGCCGCCAGGGGAAAAGGATCACTATACTGACTTTCAAACCCGCGTCCAAAACCGGCCACTTCGTATGCAAAACGCTTCATAATTGTAAAGCGTTTTGCAAAAAAGTGCAATTTTACAATTTACAAGTTACAATTCTAAAGCGTTTTGCATTTTTTCAAATTTTTAGGCACCTTACCCCACATCCTTAGACGCATCCTTGCCAGTGTCTCATACTATTTCATCCCTTCGGCCACATACGCCGCCACTTGCGGCAGAGTCATTTCCATCTATCAATGCGTCCACTGTCTGTGTCTGTGTCAATCGCTTCAGTCAGCAGCCGCGTATAATCGAGATCTATTGCAGCATCGTGCCTTATTTTCACAAAACTTCAACAAAAACGCTCACTCACCTTATCAATATCAATATCAATGGGCAAACAAGTCATTCTTCTCACATATTCAAACTCCATCTCTTCTAAGCAACAACGCATTGGCAAAGTTATCGTCGAACCGTCAGCCTAAATTTCACTCAAAATTTGACCACACGATGCGTCTCACATTCCAATGAGACTTAGTCGTAGGTTACACGCAGTCACACGCAGTCACACCCAGTCACACGCAGTCACACGCAGTCACACCCAGTCACACCCAGTCACACGCAGTCACACGCAGTCACACGCAGTCACACCCAGTCACACCCAGTCACACCCAGTCACACGCAGTCACACACACGTTGGCAATACTTCGTGTATGATCTGCGTGTTTTTCAGACAATGGAATATTGGGCCTTGTTACGCCCGCGAAAGAAATCGAGAGACTGTTGGGTGCCTGGTTAGAGTATCGAATGGCTAGAGACGGCTTGGCATTTGCAAGTAAGTATGTATGCGCCTGGCGGGGTGTGGCGCAATGTGGTGGGCGGCGAGTGTCAGCGGCAGTAGGGCTTCATTTAATAATAGTAATAACAATAATCAAATAGATGGCGAAGAATGTTCGTCTATAGCGAACAAATCTTCGAGTCAAGAGGCTTAGTCTCAACAGATCGCAGAGGAATACTGCTCTACTGAGTACAACACCCCGACTCAAAACTAGGTCGTCTACGAATG
>CAXIVU010000084.1:5000-7500 GCA_964035795.1 Pterobdella sp. o SKG-2022
ACATTGCGCCACACCCCGCCAGGCGCATACATACTTACTTGCAAATGCCAAGCCGTCTCTAGCCATTCGATACTCTAACCAGGCACCCAACAGTCTCTCGATTTCTTTCGCGGGCGTAACAAGGCCCAATATTCCATTGTCTGAAAAACACGCAGATCATACACGAAGTATTGCCAACGTGTGTGTGACTGCGTGTGACTGGGTGTGACTGGGTGTGACTGGGTGTGACTGCGTGTGACTGCGTGTGACTGCGTGTGACTGGGTGTGACTGGGTGTGACTGCGTGTGACTGCGTGTGACTGGGTGTGACTGCGTGTGACTGCGTGTAACCTACGACTAAGTCTCATTGGAATGTGAGACGCATCGTGTGGTCAAATTTTGAGTGAAATTTAGGCTGACGGTTCGACGATAACTTTGCCAATGCGTTGTTGCTTAGAAGAGATGGAGTTTGAATATGTGAGAAGAATGACTTGTTTGCCCATTGATATTGATATTGATAAGGTGAGTGAGCGTTTTTGTTGAAGTTTTGTGAAAATAAGGCACGATGCTGCAATAGATCTCGATTATACGCGGCTGCTGACTGAAGCGATTGACACAGACACAGACAGTGGACGCATTGATAGATGGAAATGACTCTGCCGCAAGTGGCGGCGTATGTGGCCGAAGGGATGAAATAGTATGAGACACTGGCAAGGATGCGTCTAAGGATGTGGGGTAAGGTGCCTAAAAATTTGAAAAAATGCAAAACGCTTTAGAATTGTAACTTGTAAATTGTAAAATTGCACTTTTTTGCAAAACGCTTTACAATTATGAAGCGTTTTGCATACGAAGTGGCCGGTTTTGGACGCGGGTTTGAAAGTCAGTATAGTGATCCTTTTCCCCTGGCGGCTCGCGGCAGCGAGCCGAAAAATTTAGAAATTTGGGACTGAAAGATGCGATTTTAGACGCATCTTTCGTCGAGCTATTTTACGACTGGTTGTTGCCTAAATGTTCAGTTTTGGACGGGACGGCGGTGGCGTGTTTTGTGGCCTGTACCTTGCCGCCGCCGCCGCCGAACTGACAAATAGCAGGCAATAGCCCTTTTAAGGTGCCGACTTAGGACGATTAAGATTGGCCTTATTTATGATGCACCACGCATCGACACCGACACACGCCGAGACAAAGGAAGAAAGAGCGGCGAGACCGACGGCAGTGTTTTTCTTTACGCTTTAAAGTAGTGGTTCGTCACACTAGTTTATTTATTGGCCCTTGTGACGCCAACACTCACTTTTATATGTGGGTCTTTTCACGCAGCTTCCCATTTCACGATCTGGTATTTGCAAATTCTTTTTTTCTCTTTTGCTGCTGCTGCTGCTGCTGCTGCTGCTGCAAAAAGAGAAGCCAGAATTTCCCACCGGACACCACGTGGAGGTTCCAGATCACGTCCAGCACTTTTTTGCACTTTTACACTTTTACCATGACTAGACGGGTGATGGTGGTGATGGTGCCTTTCTT
This sequence comes from Pterobdella sp. o SKG-2022, assembly GCA_964035795.1. Lineage (NCBI taxonomy): Eukaryota > Metazoa > Annelida > Clitellata > Hirudinida > Piscicolidae > Pterobdella > Pterobdella occidentalis. The sequence continues at coordinate 6,494 of CAXIVU010000084.1, forward strand.
CGCCCGCCTCGTGATGCCCCTTTGTATTCATTGGTACTTGCGTATGGAGTACACACACGTGTGGGGGTTCTAGAGTTGGCATCATTTTATTCACCACATTATTCACCCTTCAACATAGGCACCTTTCTAGACGCATCTTACGCTACTTTTTTATGGCGCGACGGTGCCTAAGCGCTGCATATGTGAGCGCGTGTATATCACGCACACTCACATATACAACCTAGAAAAGGATAGTAACTGAGTAGAAGACGTTGTGTTTTAATAAATCGCTTCAGAATTTAGAAACGCTCTTTCTTAAAGCGAGTCGCGTCGCCTTGCCTTGCCTTGCCTTGCCTTGCCTTGGCGTTCGTGGGACTTGCAATGATAAAATTATTATTTTCGATTAATTTTTTAAAATTTATTAATTAATAAATTTATTTTTTTAATTAAATATTTAATCATTTTATATTAAATTATTTAATTTTTTTTTCTCACACTTTTTCGATTAATATTTTAAATTTAATTTTAATTTTCAATTAAATTTTATAAATTTTTTCTATTTCGACTTTTCATAAGACTAAAATCATCATCATCATCATCATCATCATCATCATCATCACCGCCGCGGCCGTGCAACACGCGTGCACACACGAAGATCATTATCATAACCACCAGTTCGCGCCCCTACTAGAACAATGAGCATACACGTGGTAATGGTTTTTTTTTTTAAATTAACTAAAATCAAATTTAAATGTTACAATACTTTATTGTGACATTTTAAAAACGCTCAAAATATATAAATATATATATATATATTTATTTTTCGATTATTTTTAAAATAAATTTAAAAAAAATTTTTTTTCTCATTAAATAGATGATTATTAATTAAATTTAGTCGTTTACTCAATCACAAATGTATACGAATCGAAGTAATTCATTTTAGAATAAATTTCATTTATTTTATCGAATTAAGTGAAAAATGATGAAAAAAACTTTTTTTATCAAAAATTATATTCTACATATGTTTT
>CAXIVU010000085.1:0-2500 GCA_964035795.1 Pterobdella sp. o SKG-2022
GCGCCCTTTCCGTAAGGTCGGAGCTTTAGTGCATGTATTAGCTCTAGAATTACCACAGTTATCCAAGTAAATTTTTACGATCAAATAAATCATGGGTGGCCTAATGAGCCATTCGCAGCTTCACTATTTTAAAGTTTGTGCTTAGACATGCATGGCTTAATCTTTGAGACAAGCATATAACTACTGGCAGGATCAACCAGGTAATACACGACGACGACGATTAGCACGATTGGCCATCGAAACTATGGGAATAGAGGCGCGGCGCGTCTAAAAGCTTCATTAAGGCCTATGTCACTCACTCACTCACTCACTTTAGCACTCTTTGCCATTCGACCAAATTCGACCGTCGTTTTGGCAGCCCTTATCGCCTTTAATGAACGCTTCAACTGGACACCCACAACTTTTAGCTAGACAACGCTATAAAACGTGCCTGAAAAAAGCGTGATTTAACGGTGCAAAAGCGTCGGCGAAGACGACCACGAAGACGAAGAAGCGAAGGCGGTGACGGCAGAGAGGCTAGTGTGTGTGTGTGTGTGTGTGTGTGTGTAAGGCGCGAAAGCAATTAGGCGACGACTATCGCCATAGTTTCGAATTGAATCGAATCGAATCGAAAATGTATAACCTCGACGATTTCAGTCCGAAATCGAGTGATTTTTTGCGAGCGCTTTTTTGCTTTTACGCTTTTCGCCCTATACGCCGGCAAGGTGTAAACGGGCATAAAAGACGCAGCAAGTAGCACGATATCGCTTCGTTCATGGTGCATTTTGTTATGCCTTTGGCGGAAACAAAATTGCTGATCTGTCTGTCATTTTATAGTCGTTTTAGGACTACATTCGCGTTCAATTTGGACCCGTAGACGCTTGGGCGCCTTTTGATGGTATCTATTGGCGTCGCCGATTGCCGGATGCTAAAGAATCTCAGCCTAGCGTCGCACTCGTAGCCATTCGTACGTTCATAGCCTACCAAAAGACCACGTACGGCAAACTTGTCGGACAAAAGATGTCGAGTCGGTGAAAAAAATTAAATTTTTTCACCGCCCTACTTTTGCACTCCAGTTTACACCCTAGGAAAGGTAACAAACTGAGTAGAGGACGTTTTGTTTTGATAAAACGCTTCAGAAATTTTTTCAAAAAATTTTTTACGAAAAAAAGTTATTTTGGGCACCGTCGGTGCCTATAACGCGTGCGTAGACGCGCTGTATGTATATAGCAGCGTCGCGCGTAATGCAGCGCGTCGGCTGCAGCCAGCGTAAGTAGCTAGGGGCGGCGGCGCGTTAATCGAGTGTGAATCGAAATAGAGAGTAAAATTGGGTGCAATGTAAGTAACTGAGTAGAGGACGTTATCTTTATGCAAAACGCTTCAGAAATAGTCGGCACTTAGTCGAGATTTTGATCGAAAATGACTTTTTTTTTTTAGTTGATTTTTTTTCACTAAATTACTTTTAAAACATATGTAGAATATAATTTTTGATAAAAAAAGTTTTTTTCATCATTTTTCACTTAATTCGATAAAATAAATGAAATTTATTCTAAAATGAATTACTTCGATTCGTATACATTTGTGATTGAGTAAACGACTAAATTTAATTAATAATCATCTATTTAATGAGAAAAAAAATTTTTTTTAAATTTATTTTAAAAATAATCGAAAAATAAATATATATATATATATTTATATATTTTGAGCGTTTTTAAAATGTCACAATAAAGTATTGTAACATTTAAATTTGATTTTAGTTAATTTAAAAAAAAAAACCATTACCACGTGTATGCTCATTGTTCTAGTAGGGGCGCGAACTGGTGGTTATGATAATGATCTTCGTGTGTGCACGCGTGTTGCACGGCCGCGGCGGTGATGATGATGATGATGATGATGATGATGATGATGATTTTAGTCTTATGAAAAGTCGAAATAGAAAAAATTTATAAAATTTAATTGAAAATTAAAATTAAATTTAAAATATTAATCGAAAAAGTGTGAGAAAAAAAAATTAAATAATTTAATATAAAATGATTAAATATTTAATTAAAAAAATAAATTTATTAATTAATAAATTTTAAAAAATTAATCGAAAATAATAATTTTATCATTGCAAGTCCCACGAACGCCAAGGCAAGGCAAGGCAAGGCAAGGCAAGGCGACGCGACTCGCTTTAAGAAAGAGCGTTTCTAAATTCTGAAGCGATTTATTAAAACACAACGTCTTCTACTCAGTTACTATCCTTTTCTAGGTTGTATATGTGAGTGTGCGTGATATACACGCGCTCACATATGCAGCGCTTAGGCACCGTCGCGCCATAAAAAAGTAGCGTAAGATGCGTCTAGAAAGGTGCCTATGTTGAAGGGTGAATAATGTGGTGAATAAAATGATGCCAACTCTAGAACCCCCACACGTGTGTGTACTCCATACGCAAGTACCAATGAATACAAAGGGGCATCACGAGGCGGGCGAAGAAAGGCACCATCACCACCATCACCCGTCTAGTCATGGTAAAAGTGTA
>CAXIVU010000085.1:12500-15000 GCA_964035795.1 Pterobdella sp. o SKG-2022
AAATTTATAAAATTTAATTGAAAATTAAAATTAAATTTAAAATATTAATCGAAAAAGTGTGAGAAAAAAAAATTAAATAATTTAATATAAAATGATTAAATATTTAATTAAAAAAATAAATTTATTAATTAATAAATTTTAAAAAATTAATCGAAAATAATAATTTTATCATTGCAAGTCCCACGAACGCCAAGGCAAGGCAAGGCAAGGCAAGGCAAGGCGACGCGACTCGCTTTAAGAAAGAGCGTTTCTAAATTCTGAAGCGATTTATTAAAACACAACGTCTTCTACTCAGTTACTATCCTTTTCTAGGTTGTATATGTGAGTGTGCGTGATATACACGCGCTCACATATGCAGCGCTTAGGCACCGTCGCGCCATAAAAAAGTAGCGTAAGATGCGTCTAGAAAGGTGCCTATGTTGAAGGGTGAATAATGTGGTGAATAAAATGATGCCAACTCTAGAACCCCCACACGTGTGTGTACTCCATACGCAAGTACCAATGAATACAAAGGGGCATCACGAGGCGGGCGAAGAAAGGCACCATCACCACCATCACCCGTCTAGTCATGGTAAAAGTGTAAAAGTGCAAAAAAGTGCTGGACGTGATCTGGAACCTCCACGTGGTGTCCGGTGGGAAATTCTGGCTTCTCTTTTTGCAGCAGCAGCAGCAGCAGCAGCAGCAGCAAAAGAGAAAAAAAGAATTTGCAAATACCAGATCGTGAAATGAATGGGAAGCTGCGTGAAAAGACCCACATATAAAAGTGAGTGTTGGCGTCACAAGGGCCAATAAATAAACTAGTGTGACGAACCACTACTTTAAAGCGTAAAGAAAAACACTGCCGTCGGTCTCGCCGCTCTTTCTTCCTTTGTCTCGGCGTGTGTCGGTGTCGATGCGTGGTGCATCATAAATAAGGCCAATCTTAATCGTCCTAAGTCGGCACCTTAAAAGGGCTATTGCCTGCTATTTGTCAGTTCGGCGGCGGCGGCGGCAAGGTACAGGCCACAAAACACGCCACCGCCGTCCCGTCCAAAACTGAACATTTAGGCAACAACCAGTCGTAAAATAGCTCGACGAAAGATGCGTCTAAAATCGCATCTTTCAGTCCCAAATTTCTAAATTTTTCGGCTCGCTGCCGCGAGCCGCCAGGGGAAAAGGATCACTATACTGACTTTCAAACCCGCGTCCAAAACCGGCCACTTCGTATGCAAAACGCTTCATAATTGTAAAGCGTTTTGCAAAAAAGTGCAATTTTACAATTTACAAGTTACAATTCTAAAGCGTTTTGCATTTTTTCAAATTTTTAGGCACCTTACCCCACATCCTTAGACGCATCCTTGCCAGTGTCTCATACTATTTCATCCCTTCGGCCACATACGCCGCCACTTGCGGCAGAGTCATTTCCATCTATCAATGCGTCCACTGTCTGTGTCTGTGTCAATCGCTTCAGTCAGCAGCCGCGTATAATCGAGATCTATTGCAGCATCGTGCCTTATTTTCACAAAACTTCAACAAAAACGCTCACTCACCTTATCAATATCAATATCAATGGGCAAACAAGTCATTCTTCTCACATATTCAAACTCCATCTCTTCTAAGCAACAACGCATTGGCAAAGTTATCGTCGAACCGTCAGCCTAAATTTCACTCAAAATTTGACCACACGATGCGTCTCACATTCCAATGAGACTTAGTCGTAGGTTACACGCAGTCACACGCAGTCACACCCAGTCACACGCAGTCCACGCAGTCACACCCAGTCACACCCAGTCACACGCAGTCACACGCAGTCACACGCAGTCACACCCAGTCACACCCAGTCACACCCAGTCACACGCAGTCACACACACGTTGGCAATACTTCGTGTATGATCTGCGTGTTTTTCAGACAATGGAATATTGGGCCTTGTTACGCCCGCGAAAGAAATCGAGAGACTGTTGGGTGCCTGGTTAGAGTATCGAATGGCTAGAGACGGCTTGGCATTTGCAAGTAAGTATGTATGCGCCTGGCGGGGTGTGGCGCAATGTGGTGGGCGGCGAGTGTCAGCGGCAGTAGGGCTTCATTTAATAATAGTAATAACAATAATCAAATAGATGGCGAAGAATGTTCGTCTATAGCGAACAAATCTTCGAGTCAAGAGGCTTAGTCTCAACAGATCGCAGAGGAATACTGCTCTACTGAGTACAACACCCCGACTCAAAACTAGGTCGTCTACGAATGATTTGGCACCGCCACATCGGCTAAAAATAAATGGTATTTTTAAAGCACTCGCACGCACAGTAAACGTACGAAAAGAGCTTTTTGCTGTGGCTTAACCACCTCCGAAGCCGAAAAACCGGTCGTCCGGAGAGTATTGGCGCCTTTCGACGCGGCGGCACAAACAATATCGTTGTATATTTGGAAAGGATTCTGACTTAGAGGCGTTCAGTCATAATCCTGCAGACGGTAGCTTCGCACCATTGGCTTATCAGCCAAGCACATGAACCAAATGTCTGAACC
>CAXIVU010000085.1:22500-25000 GCA_964035795.1 Pterobdella sp. o SKG-2022
AGTAGAGGACGTTATCTTTATGCAAAACGCTTCAGAAATAGTCGGCACTTAGTCGAGATTTTGATCGAAAATGACTTTTTTTTTTTAGTTGATTTTTTTTCACTAAATTACTTTTAAAACATATGTAGAATATAATTTTTGATAAAAAAAGTTTTTTTCATCATTTTTCACTTAATTCGATAAAATAAATGAAATTTATTCTAAAATGAATTACTTCGATTCGTATACATTTGTGATTGAGTAAACGACTAAATTTAATTAATAATCATCTATTTAATGAGAAAAAAAATTTTTTTTAAATTTATTTTAAAAATAATCGAAAAATAAATATATATATATATATTTATATATTTTGAGCGTTTTTAAAATGTCACAATAAAGTATTGTAACATTTAAATTTGATTTTAGTTAATTTAAAAAAAAAAAACCATTACCACGTGTATGCTCATTGTTCTAGTAGGGGCGCGAACTGGTGGTTATGATAATGATCTTCGTGTGTGCACGCGTGTTGCACGGCCGCGGCGGTGATGATGATGATGATGATGATGATGATGATGATGATTTTAGTCTTATGAAAAGTCGAAATAGAAAAAATTTATAAAATTTAATTGAAAATTAAAATTAAATTTAAAATATTAATCGAAAAAGTGTGAGAAAAAAAAATTAAATAATTTAATATAAAATGATTAAATATTTAATTAAAAAAATAAATTTATTAATTAATAAATTTTAAAAAATTAATCGAAAATAATAATTTTATCATTGCAAGTCCCACGAACGCCAAGGCAAGGCAAGGCAAGGCAAGGCAAGGCGACGCGACTCGCTTTAAGAAAGAGCGTTTCTAAATTCTGAAGCGATTTATTAAAACACAACGTCTTCTACTCAGTTACTATCTTTTCTAGGTTGTATATGTGAGTGTGCGTGATATACACGCGCTCACATATGCAGCGCTTAGGCACCGTCGCGCCATAAAAAAGTAGCGTAAGATGCGTCTAGAAAGGTGCCTATGTTGAAGGGTGAATAATGTGGTGAATAAAATGATGCCAACTCTAGAACCCCCACACGTGTGTGTACTCCATACGCAAGTACCAATGAATACAAAGGGGCATCACGAGGCGGGCGAAGAAAGGCACCATCACCACCATCACCCGTCTAGTCATGGTAAAAGTGTAAAAGTGCAAAAAAGTGCTGGACGTGATCTGGAACCTCCACGTGGTGTCCGGTGGGAAATTCTGGCTTCTCTTTTTGCAGCAGCAGCAGCAGCAGCAGCAGCAGCAAAAGAGAAAAAAAGAATTTGCAAATACCAGATCGTGAAATGGGAAGCTGCGTGAAAAGACCCACATATAAAAGTGAGTGTTGGCGTCACAAGGGCCAATAAATAAACTAGTGTGACGAACCACTACTTTAAAGCGTAAAGAAAAACACTGCCGTCGGTCTCGCCGCTCTTTCTTCCTTTGTCTCGGCGTGTGTCGGTGTCGATGCGTGGTGCATCATAAATAAGGCCAATCTTAATCGTCCTAAGTCGGCACCTTAAAAGGGCTATTGCCTGCTATTTGTCAGTTCGGCGGCGGCGGCGGCAAGGTACAGGCCACAAAACACGCCACCGCCGTCCCGTCCAAAACTGAACATTTAGGCAACAACCAGTCGTAAAATAGCTCGACGAAAGATGCGTCTAAAATCGCATCTTTCAGTCCCAAATTTCTAAATTTTTCGGCTCGCTGCCGCGAGCCGCCAGGGGAAAAGGATCACTATACTGACTTTCAAACCCGCGTCCAAAACCGGCCACTTCGTATGCAAAACGCTTCATAATTGTAAAGCGTTTTGCAAAAAAGTGCAATTTTACAATTTACAAGTTACAATTCTAAAGCGTTTTGCATTTTTTCAAATTTTTAGGCACCTTACCCCACATCCTTAGACGCATCCTTGCCAGTGTCTCATACTATTTCATCCCTTCGGCCACATACGCCGCCACTTGCGGCAGAGTCATTTCCATCTATCAATGCGTCCACTGTCTGTGTCTGTGTCAATCGCTTCAGTCAGCAGCCGCGTATAATCGAGATCTATTGCAGCATCGTGCCTTATTTTCACAAAACTTCAACAAAAACGCTCACTCACCTTATCAATATCAATATCAATGGGCAAACAAGTCATTCTTCTCACATATTCAAACTCCATCTCTTCTAAGCAACAACGCATTGGCAAAGTTATCGTCGAACCGTCAGCCTAAATTTCACTCAAAATTTGACCACACGATGCGTCTCACATTCCAATGAGACTTAGTCGTAGGTTACACGCAGTCACACGCAGTCACACCCAGTCACACGCAGTCACACGCAGTCACACCCAGTCACACCCAGTCACACGCAGTCACACGCAGTCACACGCAGTCACACCCAGTCACACCCAGTCACACCCAGTCACACGCAGTCACACACACGTTGGCAATACTTCGTGTATGATCTGCGTGTTTTTCAGACAATGGAATATTGGGCCTTGTTAC
>CAXIVU010000087.1:0-2500 GCA_964035795.1 Pterobdella sp. o SKG-2022
AGCTTTAGTGCATGTATTAGCTCTAGAATTACCACAGTTATCCAAGTAAATTTTTACGATCAAATAAATCATGGGTGGCCTAATGAGCCATTCGCAGCTTCACTATTTTAAAGTTTGTGCTTAGACATGCATGGCTTAATCTTTGAGACAAGCATATAACTACTGGCAGGATCAACCAGGTAATACACGACGACGACGATTAGCACGATTGGCCATCGAGACTATGGGAATAGAGGCGCGGCGCGTCTAAAAGCTTCATTAAGGCCTATGTCACTCACTCACTCACTCACTCACTTTAGCACTCTTTGCCATTCGACCAAATTCGACCGTCGTTTTGGCAGCCCTTATCGCCTTTAATGAACGCTTCAACTGGACACCCACAACTTTTAGCTAGACAACGCTATAAAACGTGCCTGAAAAAAGCGTGATTTAACGGTGCAAAAGCGTCGGCGAAGACGACCACGAAGACGAAGAAGCGAAGGCGGTGACGGCAGAGAGGCTAGTGTGTGTGTGTGTGTGTGTGTGTGTGTAAGGCGCGAAAGCAATTAGGCGACGACTATCGCCATAGTTTCGAATTGAATCGAATCGAATCGAAAATGTATAACCTCGACGATTTCAGTCCGAAATCGAGTGATTTTTTGCGAGCGCTTTTTTGCTTTTACGCTTTTCGCCCTATACGCCGGCAAGGTGTAAACGGGCATAAAAGACGCAGCAAGTAGCACGATATCGCTTCGTTCATGGTGCATTTTGTTATGCCTTTGGCGGAAACAAAATTGCTGATCTGTCTGTCATTTTATAGTCGTTTTAGGACTACATTCGCGTTCAATTTGGACCCGTAGACGCTTGGGCGCCTTTTGATGGTATCTATTGGCGTCGCCGATTGCCGGATGCTAAAGAATCTCAGCCTAGCGTCGCACTCGTAGCCATTCGTACGTTCATAGCCTACCAAAAGACCACGTACGGCAAACTTGTCGGACAAAAGATGTCGAGTCGGTGAAAAAAATTAAATTTTTTCACCGCCCTACTTTTGCACTCCAGTTTACACCCTAGGAAAGGTAACAAACTGAGTAGAGGACGTTTTGTTTTGATAAAACGCTTCAGAAATTTTTTCAAAAAATTTTTTACGAAAAAAAGTTATTTTGGGCACCGTCGGTGCCTATAACGCGTGCGTAGACGCGCTGTATGTATATAGCAGCGTCGCGCGTAATGCAGCGCGTCGGCTGCAGCCAGCGTAAGTAGCTAGGGGCGGCGGCGCGTTAATCGAGTGTGAATCGAAATAGAGAGTAAAATTGGGTGCAATGTAAGTAACTGAGTAGAGGACGTTATCTTTATGCAAAACGCTTCAGAAATAGTCGGCACTTAGTCGAGATTTTGATCGAAAATGACTTTTTTTTTTAGTTGATTTTTTTTCACTAAATTACTTTTAAAACATATGTAGAATATAATTTTTGATAAAAAAAGTTTTTTTCATCATTTTTCACTTAATTCGATAAAATAAATGAAATTTATTCTAAAATGAATTACTTCGATTCGTATACATTTGTGATTGAGTAAACGACTAAATTTAATTAATAATCATCTATTTAATGAGAAAAAAAATTTTTTTTAAATTTATTTTAAAAATAATCGAAAAATAAATATATATATATATATTTATATATTTTGAGCGTTTTTAAAATGTCACAATAAAGTATTGTAACATTTAAATTTGATTTTAGTTAATTTAAAAAAAAAAACCATTACCACGTGTATGCTCATTGTTCTAGTAGGGGCGCGAACTGGTGGTTATGATAATGATCTTCGTGTGTGCACGCGTGTTGCACGGCCGCGGCGGTGATGATGATGATGATGATGATGATGATGATGATGATTTTAGTCTTATGAAAAGTCGAAATAGAAAAAATTTATAAAATTTAATTGAAAATTAAAATTAAATTTAAAATATTAATCGAAAAAGTGTGAGAAAAAAAAATTAAATAATTTAATATAAAATGATTAAATATTTAATTAAAAAAATAAATTTATTAATTAATAAATTTTAAAAAATTAATCGAAAATAATAATTTTATCATTGCAAGTCCCACGAACGCCAAGGCAAGGCAAGGCAAGGCAAGGCAAGGCGACGCGACTCGCTTTAAGAAAGAGCGTTTCTAAATTCTGAAGCGATTTATTAAAACACAACGTCTTCTACTCAGTTACTATCCTTTTCTAGGTTGTATATGTGAGTGTGCGTGATATACACGCGCTCACATATGCAGCGCTTAGGCACCGTCGCGCCATAAAAAAGTAGCGTAAGATGCGTCTAGAAAGGTGCCTATGTTGAAGGGTGAATAATGTGGTGAATAAAATGATGCCAACTCTAGAACCCCCACACGTGTGTGTACTCCATACGCAAGTACCAATGAATACAAAGGGGCATCACGAGGCGGGCGAAGAAAGGCACCATCACCACCATCACCCGTCTAGTCATGGTAAAAGTGTAAAAGTGCAAAAAAGTGCT
>CAXIVU010000087.1:12500-15000 GCA_964035795.1 Pterobdella sp. o SKG-2022
ATTGAAAATTAAAATTAAATTTAAAATATTAATCGAAAAAGTGTGAGAAAAAAAAATTAAATAATTTAATATAAAATGATTAAATATTTAATTAAAAAAATAAATTTATTAATTAATAAATTTTAAAAAATTAATCGAAAATAATAATTTTATCATTGCAAGTCCCACGAACGCCAAGGCAAGGCAAGGCAAGGCAAGGCAAGGCGACGCGACTCGCTTTAAGAAAGAGCGTTTCTAAATTCTGAAGCGATTTATTAAAACACAACGTCTTCTACTCAGTTACTATCCTTTTCTAGGTTGTATATGTGAGTGTGCGTGATATACACGCGCTCACATATGCAGCGCTTAGGCACCGTCGCGCCATAAAAAAGTAGCGTAAGATGCGTCTAGAAAGGTGCCTATGTTGAAGGGTGAATAATGTGGTGAATAAAATGATGCCAACTCTAGAACCCCCACACGTGTGTGTACTCCATACGCAAGTACCAATGAATACAAAGGGGCATCACGAGGCGGGCGAAGAAAGGCACCATCACCACCATCACCCGTCTAGTCATGGTAAAAGTGTAAAAGTGCAAAAAAGTGCTGGACGTGATCTGGAACCTCCACGTGGTGTCCGGTGGGAAATTCTGGCTTCTCTTTTTGCAGCAGCAGCAGCAGCAGCAGCAGCAGCAAAAGAGAAAAAAAGAATTTGCAAATACCAGATCGTGAAATGGGAAGCTGCGTGAAAAGACCCACATATAAAAGTGAGTGTTGGCGTCACAAGGGCCAATAAATAAACTAGTGTGACGAACCACTACTTTAAAGCGTAAAGAAAAACACTGCCGTCGGTCTCGCCGCTCTTTCTTCCTTTGTCTCGGCGTGTGTCGGTGTCGATGCGTGGTGCATCATAAATAAGGCCAATCTTAATCGTCCTAAGTCGGCACCTTAAAAGGGCTATTGCCTGCTATTTGTCAGTTCGGCGGCGGCGGCGGCAAGGTACAGGCCACAAAACACGCCACCGCCGTCCCGTCCAAAACTGAACATTTAGGCAACAACCAGTCGTAAAATAGCTCGACGAAAGATGCGTCTAAAATCGCATCTTTCAGTCCCAAATTTCTAAATTTTTCGGCTCGCTGCCGCGAGCCGCCAGGGGAAAAGGATCACTATACTGACTTTCAAACCCGCGTCCAAAACCGGCCACTTCGTATGCAAAACGCTTCATAATTGTAAAGCGTTTTGCAAAAAAGTGCAATTTTACAATTTACAAGTTACAATTCTAAAGCGTTTTGCATTTTTTCAAATTTTTAGGCACCTTACCCCACATCCTTAGACGCATCCTTGCCAGTGTCTCATACTATTTCATCCCTTCGGCCACATACGCCGCCACTTGCGGCAGAGTCATTTCCATCTATCAATGCGTCCACTGTCTGTGTCTGTGTCAATCGCTTCAGTCAGCAGCCGCGTATAATCGAGATCTATTGCAGCATCGTGCCTTATTTTCACAAAACTTCAACAAAAACGCTCACTCACCTTATCAATATCAATATCAATGGGCAAACAAGTCATTCTTCTCACATATTCAAACTCCATCTCTTCTAAGCAACAACGCATTGGCAAAGTTATCGTCGAACCGTCAGCCTAAATTTCACTCAAAATTTGACCACACGATGCGTCTCACATTCCAATGAGACTTAGTCGTAGGTTACACGCAGTCACACGCAGTCACACCCAGTCACACGCAGTCACACGCAGTCACACCCAGTCACACCCAGTCACACGCAGTCACACGCAGTCACACGCAGTCACACCCAGTCACACCCAGTCACACCCAGTCACACGCAGTCACACACACGTTGGCAATACTTCGTGTATGATCTGCGTGTTTTTCAGACAATGGAATATTGGGCCTTGTTACGCCCGCGAAAGAAATCGAGAGACTGTTGGGTGCCTGGTTAGAGTATCGAATGGCTAGAGACGGCTTGGCATTTGCAAGTAAGTATGTATGCGCCTGGCGGGGTGTGGCGCAATGTGGTGGGCGGCGAGTGTCAGCGGCAGTAGGGCTTCATTTAATAATAGTAATAACAATAATCAAATAGATGGCGAAGAATGTTCGTCTATAGCGAACAAATCTTCGAGTCAAGAGGCTTAGTCTCAACAGATCGCAGAGGAATACTGCTCTACTGAGTACAACACCCCGACTCAAAACTAGGTCGTCTACGAATGATTTGGCACCGCCACATCGGCTAAAAATAAATGGTATTTTTAAAGCACTCGCACGCACAGTAAACGTACGAAAAGAGCTTTTTGCTGTGGCTTAACCACCTCCGAAGCCGAAAAACCGGTCGTCCGGAGAGTATTGGCGCCTTTCGACGCGGCGGCACAAACAATATCGTTGTATATTTGGAAAGGATTCTGACTTAGAGGCGTTCAGTCATAATCCTGCAGACGGTAGCTTCGCACCATTGGCTTATCAGCCAAGCACATGAACCAAATGTCTGAACCTGCGGTTCCTCTCGTACTG
>CAXIVU010000088.1:0-12881 GCA_964035795.1 Pterobdella sp. o SKG-2022
CACCCATTCGTGGAGAAGTAAATCTGAGTAATAACAAATGTGTCATCAATGTTATTCATTTACCAATTAGAAGCAACTAGTGAAATTATAACCAGGAGAAAAGAATGTGAACACTTATGACGCACTTTTTTCACTGTAACTTAGTTGGACATTCGTTGGCCGTTTTTCTTTAATCCTCCAATATACCTTTTCGGCATACAGTTGACGAGTGCCTGCAAATAAGAGTGAATAATTTTGCTCCACCCCTGCTAGAGGGTGGTACTGAATTTCATGGTGGGATTGTAGACCTTACCATTGCTGTACACTGCGTGCTTGAAGGCACCACATGTTGTATATTTAGTTCAGCTCCAGGCTTCATGAAGGCCAGTCCAGGATACGGCATCGTTTCGTAGTCAGTGGCGTTCCTGTACTTTCTCTCTTGCCCTTTCCTCTTAGAGATACCTTGACTACCTATCTATCTTTAAACTTCTCTCACTGACTTCGGATGTGACATTATTTAAAAGTTGCTATGTTGCTTGCATGGCAACCCGAACCAACATTTCACACTCGGTTCATGGTTGTGGAACTGAACTGCACTGAACTGAATTCCAGGACATGAAGCCTTGGAAACAGTAATCATGATTTCGTTTTGAAGTGCAATGTATATGGAAGTGGTATTGTTTCAAAATATAGCGTCTTAGCCATAGAATGTGGGAATTAGTGCTAGCAAATATCTTCACAATGTGTCACAATACAAATTTTCGTCATTTTTACCATCCAGGATAACCACCACACTCCTACCGGTCAAAAAAATATTTCATACACTAAGCAAGCGCTTGTCGCAGTCATTTTTTTCTAAGGTCATGTCAGTGAGTATCAGGCATCCGGCACTTCGAGGTTACATTTGTTTTCGTTACTATAAATCACATTCACCGAATGGCTTGTTCGTAGAATCTAATCATGGGTGAGGTATGGTCAAGCTTTCACATTCTGGTAGTTCAACTAAGAGGTATCATGCCATATGTATAGTATTGTTCCTACCGAAGCACTTGGTTTCAGTGTGTTTTTCACCTCTGAGGCTCCAGTGTTGTTGTTTAAAGCCATACGTTTAGCTGATTGTGACAAAATCCCGGGTTCTAACCGACTTTTATTCTTCGCCTGAAGTGGTTTACGAGTGGTGCGCTGAATATAACCCGTTGACAGATGCATTCGTGTAGCAAACCTCCGTGTGGACAAACCAGCACTATTGAATGCAACAATCTGGCTTCATTGAAGTTTTGTTAATTTGTTTGCCTTTCGCTTGTTACGAAATACAGAGCGATTGATCTAACATATGTTCAGAGATTAAAGTCGATTGTCAAGCGCTATTCACCATCAAACTGGGGCACGAATACTGCTCATTCAAGCTACAAAGTTTTACGTGTCCAGATATTCGGTAAAGGGGGCTATTCTCATCACACATTTGAGAAACTGACCGTGGATAAGCATTCACAACTAAGTGCTCAGGAAATTTCGTTGATAAATAACTAAAATGAGGACCTCCTTCATAGAATTGTTTTATTTCTCAAAGTTTAGTGTTTCCATGTTGTTTAGTTCTGAAATTCTTTCGCAAAATCGGTATTGTCACATAATCTAGGCAGGTGATGTGCATAATCAAGGATCATTATAAAATTGATTTATTCTTGTGTTCATATGCATCGTTTCATGTAGCAGTAAAAGTTTTAGTTCATCTCGTCCATCAGATCGCATTGCGAATTTATCTACCACAACTCTGTTATACAACCCAACTGTACAGACCTCAAGAATGAAGGAAATTAAAGTAAGGTTGAAGATATATGATATAGCCACGCCTGCATACGATCCGGTATTACGTTTATCCAATACAGATAAGGAGACTCGATCCGAAGATTTATCCGTGATTTACAGTACTTCGAGATTAAAAGACCATGGATTTCGGCTCATTTCATTTGGGAACCTTGGTGATTGTGTTAAAGCGAACAGATTTCATAATCTAGATCTATTCAAAGTTACCATGGATTTTTCCATCATGAAGCGTATTATCCACTGCACTCGAAATGTCATAAATTACCATAGCCTAAATGTCTTTATTAAGCATAGGGTGTAGGTAAATTGTTAAGTTATTATATATGTGAATCTTGAGTATGGAACCGTATCTTACATCAGCATCCTGAATATATATTAATTCACACCAGAAAAATGACCTCAAAATTTAACCATTTTTACATAATTTGTCGCTCAAAATTTTCTAACGATTTGTGTTTTTATGTTTGGCTCTTACCTAATTAGTCCACCAATGAAGTACAAATCAATTTATGAAATTGATGAACCCCATGACCTAAAATTTGGCCGCTTTTATGGATATTTCAAGCTATTCAGAGATGCATACTCACCTGATAAGGCAGAAATATATCAAAAGCAATACATGGCAGTGATAGACATTATAGATTATTTGATGTCCCCTGCCATAAGTGATATTGAAAGACATATGGGATCTCCACCCTACGGATACTCGAAAGTGTTGAGGCTGTGGCAGATATTTTACTATTGTGTTACAACGTATAACTTTGCTGAAACACAAAATACGTGCACTAACATTGAATTCAAGTAAGATTGTTTTTTTAGGTGAATCAGTTTTGTTTTTGTATTGTTATATCTTTCGTTGAATGTTTGAGCAAAACCGGTCAATTATATGTGAAGTAATCCTAATTTTTAAATATCAATAGTCAGCTTGTTTGTATTTTTATACATACTTTCGGCAGCTATGCAAGACTCTAAAATCCCAATTTTTAGCCGCCACACGTCAGGGTCGTAAGCACTAGATGCAGACGAATTCATAACTTTTGTCAAAAACAGTTGGTAGATTTTTTTGGTTTTACTTTCGCTGTGATTCGATGAGTCGTGGTGCAAATTTCATGCATCCATTTTAAATCTAAGATGTCTTTAGAGGCAAGAAACAGCGTTATGGGAATTTTCTCTGTGTATAGGTACCAGCATGTCCACAACTCTATGTAAAAATGGAAGAGTTGGTCAGTATGGTGGGGCATTTACTTACATGACCTAGGATACAGTAAGTCTCAGAAAGCAACATTCTTTGAGTAGGAAGAAAAGATTTCCCTTAAGGAGGTATTGTATCAACTAAGCAAAATTAATGAAATGGTGTAATTGTAATTTTTTGCGGTTTTTTTCCCGATAAAATCGTATCACTGGTTTTCTTACTTAACATAACAAAGTTCGAACATCTTATGTGCTGTCCATCACAAAAAGTTCACCATTTTAGTTTCTCAAGCAAAAGAAAGTTTCTTAAGCAATGGTTGGTTTATAATAATAACACTTTGTTCGAATGAAAACTAAAGGTTCTATATTGTTGTATTATTGAAAAACTAATCTTCACAGATTATAATAGGAAATAACATGAAACATAGTAAGAAATAAAGCAGTTACAGAGTAACATTAAAAAATCACAAAAGCAGGATAACGACACGTGGACCAACTTTAAATATTACTTTTTGGAACTCACATTAATAATTTTATGAGGTTGAATGTATTAATCAATGGGTGCAATCTAGTTTCCATTAAATTGCATTCATCCCTAAAACCGAAATGTATTAAACTGATTGCATTCACATAAAAATAAAGTATACATTGTAGTGCTAACATTCAATTCACCGGAAAATAGCCGACTAACAGGACAATAACAATAAATGTAATCAAAACTAATTTTTATTTAACATGAAAATAAGTGGGTCATTATTTCTTTAAAAACTATTGTGTTGACGTTTGCTCGTCACCACTGGGACTGCACCTTATCGTGGTGTGACGGCTTGCGTACCTCCATGACCCACTGGGCTATACTGGGTGGAATTTCTATCAATTCCCGCAGAGCTTCTCTTATCAGAAAGGCCAGTGGTTAGAGGTCAGACTAAATACAGTACCCTGGTCCTTCAGGTTGGGGCGAGCTGCTACCTTGCAGGTGGGCTCTTCAGTCAAAGGCTTTGGTTGAGAACCCTAATCGTTCTCCTGTCTAGGAATGGGCGCCCTGGCAGTATCTCGCCCGCTAACAACCATGACTTCTACAACAAACGGAAATACTATACTGCATCGGTCGTCGCGCAGGATAAACAGGCCCGCGTTATCCGTTCCCGTAAGTAGTGTGGATAGCGAAAAATCAGCGACTGCTCACACCCACATTCCCTCCACTCCCTTATCTTTTTTCTGCTTCCATTATATTTCCATTCCCCAAACAGTTCAGAGCAATCATGCTCTAGCTCCTCCCCAAAAGCCTGATACGGCTTCAAACGTATCTGCTGCACGCAGTAGCATTAGGAGTGCAGCTTCTAAGCTTTACTTTCCGCGCCCTCGAGCTGGGTTAGCCCTCCATCGCCAAGTGGGTGAGACAGTGGAGTCATTGGCCCCGGCGTCTCCGGTTAGCGACGCACCTTACACTCTTCCTCCGGGGATGAAGGTGAACAATGGATCGATAGGATGGCATCTTCATCACCAAACGACATCAGAATCCAGCTGCCCTGCTGATAAGGTCAATAGACCAAGGGCTCCAGTTAGGGTTCCCAAAGAAAAACCCACATCCCGTTGTCCTGCGGGTAAGGCCGGCAACTGAATGACTCCGGTTAGAGTTCCCCAAGGAAAACTCCTTTCTCGGTTTGGGAAACCGGGAAGTATCACTCTCCCGCATGTAAGTGATACCGTAACAAGTAGCTACATGTCACAGCCTTCTTCCTCCTCATCTTTTGTAACTTCCTCCCACTCCTACCACACCCATTTCCAAATTAAACCCTGTACCAGTTTATAGACCTGACATCACACCCCTGTTCTTCAACCAACTTGTAGCAACTTCCTTTTCCGTTTCCTCAACTCTTTTCCCTCACCTTGTATTTATTGTTTTAACTTGCCGAGGTCATAAAAAGGAAAAATATACTCTTGTTTCGAAATCGCTCACGTGCGGGTCGTTCTTGCTGCTCTCTTGCTTGTGGTGGAATATATTGGTGTGGTTAACCGGATAGTTCCCATTTTCAGACTCTTAAAGTCCTCAACCAACGAGGAGCCTACGAGAAACGAAGACTCACTGAAGCGGAAATTATAAGGAATATTTATTTGTGTATTGGACCTGTATTAACCTCTAACAAAGACTGTGAGTTCTGTCATTCTTATTTTTACTATTATTAATTTATTTACTTATTTCTCAGTATAACATTGATTAGGGCCCACTACATAATTGGTGAGCCCGAGAAAAAAATTTTTTTTAATTTTGATTGCTATTTTGTAATATATTCAATACTTCACTTTACACTTCCGCTCAGGCTCCCAACCTAGGGTCTAAATAGATTTTCTTTTGTTTTGATACAATCATGGCTGACAGTAAAACTGATTTAGAAACCACTGCCAACAGTGTTAGTCTCCGCTTACCTGAATTTTTCACCACCAATCCTAGAGTGTGGTTCGTCCAACTCGAAATTTATTTCCGTAACCGACGAATCACTACTTCCCTGGCAAAATATGAGCAGTTATCTATGCTTCTTCCCGACAGAGTAGCTTCCAAGGTGCTGTGTAACATTGAAACGTCCGGTCAGCTCGGCAATTCAATAATCAAGCAGTCTACGAGGAAGAAGACAAGGGCATAGGAAAACAGTCTATTCCAAGGTACAAAAAGTACAACAATATGCATACGTGGCACATAGTATATATATGCGGAAAAGTGAGCGATGCTCACATAATTTACGTCAGTTTTAACAAAGTGTCCCCGTGGTCTTCTGATTGCTCTTGAACATTGTTTATTCGGAGATTACCTAAAAAAATAATAAGAAAACCGAGCAATCATTAGGTTTTATACAACCTGACTGCGGTACATTTTCGTTTGGCATTACAATCCTCCCTAACCAGAAAGGGCACTGTCCTCAGTGCCGAACTCACTTGCACCTCTTGCTGATCCGCCCTGAGCTGGGACTTCTACTTCTGTTTCTACCGGAGGTACCATTTCATCGGCTATTAGCTCTGGTGATATGGCATTGCCTGTAGTTCTTGCTGGTTTCAATTGGTTATAATGCACAGTCTTTACATCCGCTCTAGGGTTGGTCACGTCTCGGAGTACATAAGTAGTGGGAGGCTTGATATACACAATATCATAGGGTCCAGACCATGAACGATGGAGTTTAGTAGATGCGCCCGGCTTAGGATTTGGATGGTGTAGCCAAACTCGATCTCCAACGGCATACCTCGGTCCCCGCGCAAACCGATCATAATTGAATCTCTGAGACGATTGAGCAGTTGTCATGCAGTCTTTGGCTATCCGATAGGCCGTCGTTAGTCTATCATGCAGGCCACTCAAGTAAGCGGGTAGGCTCACTGACTGCACAGGTAAAAGTGGCGTCTGTAGATCTATGGGCATCCTCAATTCATGACCGAACCTTAGAAAGGCAGGTGAGTAATTGGTGGTACTGTGAATCGAGGCACGATAAGCCAGCATACACTGAGGTAAATATTCATCCCATCTATCTGATCGACATTGGTCTACAAACGCTTTGAGTATACATTTAATTGTTCGGTTTGTTCTTTCAACTAATCCATTACCCTGAGGATGATACGGCGTGGTGTGTGTCTTGACAATTCCCAATAAACGACATACATCTCTCACTAAGTGACTCTCAAAAGCTGAACCCTGGTCTGAGTGTAGTTGGACGGGGGCACCATAACGAGCGATCCACTCATTCACTATAGCTACCGCCACTGTCTCTGCATCCTGTTGCTTGATGGGTATCGCCTCAGCCCATTTGGTGAAATAATCTATCATTACAATGATGTAACGATTTCCACTTCTAGATGTTGGTAAAGGTCCCATGATATCCACTCCTACTCTCTGACCTGGCTCCTCTGTAACCACCGGGTTTAAAGGTGCCCTAACGGTAGGTATCGGCGATTTAATTCTGGCACACGTTTCGCATTTAGTGCAGTGATTAACAACATCAGTATGAATTGCAGGCCACCAAAACCTTTGTCGTACAGCTGCTTCCGTCTTTTTCTGACCAGCATGTCCCAGTTGTTCATGAACTTGGTGCAAAATCATTGTTACTTCGCTTCTAGGAACTATCAATTTAGGCCTGCTACCATCCGGCATTCGAAGGTATAGCACTCCATTCTCCAGATATAACCTAGTCCACATATTCCATAGAGATCGGGTTGCTGGTGAATATTGCGCCATTTCTCGTCCTGAAGGTTTAGAAGCACCTTGGGCTTGTAGATTGTATATAACTGATATATCGGTGTCGTTGGCTTGCTTTCTACCCCAGTCAACCGAATTTGTTACAAGCAAAGCGTTAACTAACTCAATGTTTTGAAGTGACCGGGAGAGTCCATCGGCATTACTATGTTTGCTTCCGGGTCTATACACACATTCAAAATTGAACTCCTGTAGTTGTTCCTGCCATCTTGCCAACTGGCCGTCAGCGTCTTTGAAGTTCTGTAGCCATCTCAACGATTGATGGTCTGTTCGTACCAAGAATGCCCTTCCGAGTAGGTATGGTCTAAAATACTTCATAAAATAAACTAATGCTAACATCTCAAGTCTGGTCGTGCAGTAACGCGATTCTGCTTTGCTCAACCGTCTGCTAGCATATGCAATGACTCTTTCTGAACCATCGGGATGGACTTGTGACAGAACGGCTCCTATCCCTACTCCACTAGCATCTGTGTCAAGTATGAATTTCCCAGCATCCTGAGTGGTATCTGGGAATGCAAGGATGGGTGGTGTCATTAAAAAATTCTTCAACTTATCAAACGCTAGTTGACATTCATTTGTCCACTTGAACTGGCGACCTTTTTCTGTTAACCGGTATAGAGGAGTCGCTATCTCAGCAAAATTTCTTACGAATTTACGATAATAGGATGCTAACCCGAGAAAACTGCGTACCTCTGTCACCGACGACGGTGTTGGCCAATTCTTTATACTTTCTGTTTTTTCGGGGTCAGTTTGGACACCTTTGGCGCTAATTCGGTGACCCAGAAACTTTACCTCTTCCTTCAGTAGGCAACATTTGGTCATTTTTAATTTTAATCCCGACTCTCTAATGCGTTCAAATACCAGTTGTAGGTTTGTGTTATGTTCATCCATCGTTCTCCCGTGCACTATTATATCGTCCAAATAGATTAGGCAAGCGTGCGGAACTAGTCCATGAAGAACTCTTTGCATGAGCCGCTGGAATGTCGCTGGGGCATTGGTAAGCCCAAATGGCATGGTTTCAAATTCATAGAGGCCAGTAGGAAGAACAAAGGCTGTTTTTGGTCTGTCTGCTGGTCTCACCTCTACTTGCCAGTAGCCCGATGCTAGGTCCAGTGTTGAGAACCACTTGGCACCGCTCAAGGCGTCCAAAGTAGTATCAATTCTGGGCAATGGGAAGGTATCTTTCTTTGTGAGTGCATTTAATTTACGATAATCCACACACAACCGCAATGATTCGTCTTTCTTTTTAACCAATACAACAGGAGAAGCCCAGGACGACGAAGACGGGAGTATGATCCCTCGTTTCAACATATCTTGAATCATTTCTTCTAGCTGATTCTGATAGTGGATGGGTATCCGGTGGGGGTGTTGCCAAATGGGCCCTTGGTCTCCCGTGTTGATCGTATGCTGGGTCACTGTAGTTCTGCCCGTACCTCCATTACAAACACATCGGTGAATTCAGACAACAGTTTTTGGAGGCTAGACAACTCCACACCATCAGTCACATGTCCCAGCAGTTCCCTGACGTGCCTGGGTGGTATATCTCCCTCAACTGAACTTTGGGCGTCATCACTCTCCACGCCACATACCACTTTATCAAGCGGTCGGTTGCTGATTATCCTTGATGATGTGTCGAGGACAACGTCGTGTCGTTGCAAAAAATCCATCCCAAGGATGGCATCCCATAAAATGTCAGGTGACACCAGGAAAGTGTGTTTGCTTGCGATGTCAGAGACTTTTACGAATAAGTCTACTGAGCTTCCTATATGTAATGTTGCACCGTTGGCAGCTACGACCTTCGTTCTCACCTGATTAACAGTACACCTGAGCCTACCACAGAGGTTTGCGCTGACGAGAGAACAAGAAGCCCCTGTATCAATTAACAATTTCACACTTAAACCATTTAATTCCCCACTAATAAACAATGGCGATACGTTCAAGGTTTGCATAACAGTAACAGGTAAAATATGGAAGGATTGGTTACCTGCGGTTGTTCTTCCTCGACCTCGCCAAGTTCTCGCACCTCGTTGCCATCTCCTTTCGTTCCAGCATCTTCGAACTGGTGGTGACCACTTCTTTCTTTTAGGAGTAATAGCCATACAATTTAAATTAGTTTGGGTGGGACTGTCCAACAGCTCATCCACTGCCTCCCAGTTTTGGGCTAACAAAACAGCTTTTTCTAAGGTTTCGGGCGGTTCCCTCAAAAATCGTTTTTTAGCTCTGGGTCTTTCACTCCAGAGATTAACCGATCGCGTACCATTAGGTCTACTTTATCAGCTGACAACCATTGAAAGGATTTATGAGTAAGACGACGTAACACCAACAGATAATCTGAAATCGACTCTCCAGGCAATTGATTACGATTCCAGAATTTTTCGATGAATAATTTAGAATTCTGTGGTGTCCCAAAAAGTCTGTCCAATACTAACCAGATTTACGCAGCCGAAGCGTTCAAGGGTAGCCGTTCACAGCGCACCCGCCGCAGGACTTCAAGACTCAGGGACATCATTATATGCCGAGCTTTATCCGATTCTGAAAGACCTTGGATAAAAAACTGCATTTGAAACTTCCAAGTTTCATAATCTTGGCCAATTTCAAAATACGGTGGTGGGCGGACCTGGTTTGTCAATGCCGGCGGCTGAAATGGTCTAATTTGATGTTTCATTTCAGGCACATCATGATCCAGAGTAGCCGCTTCTCGCTCCATCCCACCCTCGTCACCAGAATGTAACATTGAGACGTCTGGTCAGCTCGGCAATTCAATAATCAAGCAGTCTACGAGGAAGAAGACAAGGGCATAGGAAAACAGTCTATTCCAAGGTACAAAAAGTACAACAATATGCATACGTGGCACATAATATATATATGCGGAAAAGTGAGCGATGCTCACATAATTTACGTCAGTTTTAACAAAGTGTCCCCGTGGTCTTCTGATTGCTCTTGAACATTGTTTATTCGGAGATTACCTAAAAAAATAATAAGAAAACCGAGCAATCATTAGGTTTTATACAACCTGACTGCGGTACATTTTCGTTTGGCATTACATACCCTTGAATCAAACAGCGCGCCAAATCAAAAGACCTCGTCAACAGCTGCAGCTTTATGCTGTTACTACTACCCTAATTATAACATCACATTCGGAGACTATTTTTCGACCCGCACGAAACTAAACATTTTTTAACATTCCATGCGATCTATAAGTTTGAATATTGTGCCAGTTTAGGTCAAGGGAAGATAATTTTTAGATGTCATATCGATGTCTATTTTACAGACTATTGTAATAAATAACGAACTGATTCCTATGATTTAGGCTTCATTCTTTCATCATTTGGAGTATAATATGCTGATTGGAATAAATTATCAAGGTAGTGCGTCAACTGATGTACTATCTATACATAGATAAGCAATGATTTACCCTGGCCTCTCGTCATTGACTAACCTCATTTGAGTGACTATCTATATTGGCGACCAGCACCACCAGTGCGAATCAACAGATTCCAGAGTTATTCAAAATATTTACTCCTTAATAAGGTTCAATATCTGTAATGAAATAGACGATATATAGATATCTCAATAGTAGCTGTACATTAACAAAGTTGATGATGGCAGTGAAATACAATAAAATAGGTATGATTCACCTTTTGGTATTACTGTGCTCATTTTCCAGTTTTTTTTGGAAATTTAGTTGTAGCTCCGTGGCTGAATAGGTCTGGTTATTGGATCTAATAAAGCCTAGTCTGATTGACAAATGCGGCCTGGATATTATCAAAGGCAGTTAATTTCGTGACGTTCAAAGCAGGAATGATGTTTAAAACCGCAGTCATTGAAATCTTGAAAAAAAGAATTTAACCCAGTGGCCGTATATTGTGATATTTTAAGGACTTGTAAATGGTGGGGATTTGATGTCATTTCTTATCAGGTTAGACCATTTAAAGATGATTGCCTGGTCGGTTTGCTATACCGAATATTCTCTGTGTTGGTCAAGGTTGTATATTTCTCTTTGTTTCCGATGGAGCATTCACCCTACTATTTCATACTTATTCAATCACTGTGAGAACAACTGTTACAGTTAAGGCGTTTACACAGTCGACCTGTTGCGTGGTAGTGACAATGACGTAAAACTATAGCGATACTGAATGTTATTATGATGTGATTGAAATCTTTTCATTTACCAATACGTCGTGTCTTTCATTGTTTCTCAACATGATCCGCCATCTGCGCAGCAATATCATGCATTGTAACTTCTGGATATCGTTGAGTGAGTTAGTCAGTATCCTACTTTTTGATGGTTCTGTTTTGTCAATGAGCCTTCGTTCTTGGACACTAGGCGATAACAAATTCATTGGCATATCCTTATGTATACTAGGTAGTGAATAACAAAGAAAAACTTATTTCGTGCGAGTGACATGAAATCAGTATATCAAACTGAGCATGACACTAGGATGTAAGTGCAGAAATTGATGATTCTGATCACTAAGCCATGCTACCACCTGGAGGGATAAATAATTACACTTGGCTTGGGTGTCATCATGTTTAGCTGTGATCTGAGATATAATGGCGCTCATCTGTCATTCATCCACGAGTTAAACGTAAACAAATCGAATTCATAGAAGTCAGTTTGATATGAGTGTGAGAAAGTAACAAGAGTAAGCTCTTGAAAGTGTGATATGATGGTGTATTGTCGTTCACAGAGCATCTTCATTGAGACTTTACACATTTGATACCTCACTGCCTTCCATATTCAGAGTGGGAAGTGTATTTTAGTGTGATTGGGTCATTTGACAAATATCATCAGCAAACTAGATTCATTTTGAATTTATTCGAACAAAGAGTCCGAGTATCGAGTTCTGGGAAACTCCACCTTTCACCTCCTCTGAATCAGCCAACGGTGATTGAACGATCTGAATGAAACGATTGGTGGTTTTTAATGTAGGGAGGAGAGCCTTATCCCTGTGGTGAGCATTTCTTATAGTCACAAACTAGAACGTCGGTTTTATCATGGTCTCAAACTTGAAGGTATCAGTTTCCGACGCTGTTTAAGAGTCATAACTAACGTGAGAAACTGACTATCTGACTTGCGAATTTTGCCTGATGACGACCAATTAGACTTCCTGACTTTAAGTACAAAGAACCGACAGTTTATTGGCAGTTTTGCTTCATTTTTATGGTTTGCTCCGAAGGCTCGCAATCTGTACCTATTTGGTACGTTGTGATTTTCAAGATTTAATTATTAATATTACGTGATAGAACCTTAGTATGTTACTCTAGGACTCCATCAGGATTCTATTGTGTCCGCGATAGATATGATTATAAATTCATTTGATAATATTTTTCAAACATTGATGATGGATATACAAGGATTACTTTTAAAAGGTAAAGTGATGGATATTTACTTCGTTCGTACTGTGTAAGGTGCATCATCATTTTTAATAATATTAGATTTATTCTGAATGATGAACTGTATCGGGTATCTATTTTGAACTGAGATATCTGTTAATATATCTGTTAATATACTGTTCAATAAAGTGCGCACAAGACCCCATTTGCATTTATTACGGGCAGTAACTGCAAATCCAAATTGTTTTCTCCGCTAAGGTACCTGTAAACACAAGTTTGAATCCTCCCATAGAAATGATAGAAAATCGTTGCTTTT
>CAXIVU010000089.1:17500-20000 GCA_964035795.1 Pterobdella sp. o SKG-2022
GAAAAAAAAATTAAATAATTTAATATAAAATGATTAAATATTTAATTAAAAAAATAAATTTATTAATTAATAAATTTTAAAAAATTAATCGAAAATAATAATTTTATCATTGCAAGTCCCACGAACGCCAAGGCAAGGCAAGGCAAGGCAAGGCAAGGCGACGCGACTCGCTTTAAGAAAGAGCGTTTCTAAATTCTGAAGCGATTTATTAAAACACAACGTCTTCTACTCAGTTACTATCCTTTTCTAGGTTGTATATGTGAGTGTGCGTGATATACACGCGCTCACATATGCAGCGCTTAGGCACCGTCGCGCCATAAAAAAGTAGCGTAAGATGCGTCTAGAAAGGTGCCTATGTTGAAGGGTGAATAATGTGGTGAATAAAATGATGCCAACTCTAGAACCCCCACACGTGTGTGTACTCCATACGCAAGTACCAATGAATACAAAGGGGCATCACGAGGCGGGCGAAGAAAGGCACCATCACCACCATCACCCGTCTAGTCATGGTAAAAGTGTAAAAGTGCAAAAAAGTGCTGGACGTGATCTGGAACCTCCACGTGGTGTCCGGTGGGAAATTCTGGCTTCTCTTTTTGCAGCAGCAGCAGCAGCAGCAGCAGCAGCAAAAGAGAAAAAAAGAATTTGCAAATACCAGATCGTGAAATGGGAAGCTGCGTGAAAAGACCCACATATAAAAGTGAGTGTTGGCGTCACAAGGGCCAATAAATAAACTAGTGTGACGAACCACTACTTTAAAGCGTAAAGAAAAACACTGCCGTCGGTCTCGCCGCTCTTTCTTCCTTTGTCTCGGCGTGTGTCGGTGTCGATGCGTGGTGCATCATAAATAAGGCCAATCTTAATCGTCCTAAGTCGGCACCTTAAAAGGGCTATTGCCTGCTATTTGTCAGTTCGGCGGCGGCGGCGGCAAGGTACAGGCCACAAAACACGCCACCGCCGTCCCGTCCAAAACTGAACATTTAGGCAACAACCAGTCGTAAAATAGCTCGACGAAAGATGCGTCTAAAATCGCATCTTTCAGTCCCAAATTTCTAAATTTTTCGGCTCGCTGCCGCGAGCCGCCAGGGGAAAAGGATCACTATACTGACTTTCAAACCCGCGTCCAAAACCGGCCACTTCGTATGCAAAACGCTTCATAATTGTAAAGCGTTTTGCAAAAAAGTGCAATTTTACAATTTACAAGTTACAATTCTAAAGCGTTTTGCATTTTTTCAAATTTTTAGGCACCTTACCCCACATCCTTAGACGCATCCTTGCCAGTGTCTCATACTATTTCATCCCTTCGGCCACATACGCCGCCACTTGCGGCAGAGTCATTTCCATCTATCAATGCGTCCACTGTCTGTGTCTGTGTCAATCGCTTCAGTCAGCAGCCGCGTATAATCGAGATCTATTGCAGCATCGTGCCTTATTTTCACAAAACTTCAACAAAAACGCTCACTCACCTTATCAATATCAATATCAATGGGCAAACAAGTCATTCTTCTCACATATTCAAACTCCATCTCTTCTAAGCAACAACGCATTGGCAAAGTTATCGTCGAACCGTCAGCCTAAATTTCACTCAAAATTTGACCACACGATGCGTCTCACATTCCAATGAGACTTAGTCGTAGGTTACACGCAGTCACACGCAGTCACACCCAGTCACACGCAGTCACACGCAGTCACACCCAGTCACACCCAGTCACACGCAGTCACACGCAGTCACACGCAGTCACACCCAGTCACACCCAGTCACACCCAGTCACACGCAGTCACACACACGTTGGCAATACTTCGTGTATGATCTGCGTGTTTTTCAGACAATGGAATATTGGGCCTTGTTACGCCCGCGAAAGAAATCGAGAGACTGTTGGGTGCCTGGTTAGAGTATCGAATGGCTAGAGACGGCTTGGCATTTGCAAGTAAGTATGTATGCGCCTGGCGGGGTGTGGCGCAATGTGGTGGGCGGCGAGTGTCAGCGGCAGTAGGGCTTCATTTAATAATAGTAATAACAATAATCAAATAGATGGCGAAGAATGTTCGTCTATAGCGAACAAATCTTCGAGTCAAGAGGCTTAGTCTCAACAGATCGCAGAGGAATACTGCTCTACTGAGTACAACACCCCGACTCAAAACTAGGTCGTCTACGAATGATTTGGCACCGCCACATCGGCTAAAAATAAATGGTATTTTTAAAGCACTCGCACGCACAGTAAACGTACGAAAAGAGCTTTTTGCTGTGGCTTAACCACCTCCGAAGCCGAAAAACCGGTCGTCCGGAGAGTATTGGCGCCTTTCGACGCGGCGGCACAAACAATATCGTTGTATATTTGGAAAGGATTCTGACTTAGAGGCGTTCAGTCATAATCCTGCAGACGGTAGCTTCGCACCATTGGCTTATCAGCCAAGCACATGAACCAAATGTCTGAACCTGCGGTTCCTCTCGTACTGAGCACGATTACCATAGCAACGACGTAGTCATTAGTAGGGTAAAACT
>CAXIVU010000089.1:27500-30000 GCA_964035795.1 Pterobdella sp. o SKG-2022
AAATGACTTTTTTTTTTTAGTTGATTTTTTTTCACTAAATTACTTTTAAAACATATGTAGAATATAATTTTTGATAAAAAAAGTTTTTTTCATCATTTTTCACTTAATTCGATAAAATAAATGAAATTTATTCTAAAATGAATTACTTCGATTCGTATACATTTGTGATTGAGTAAACGACTAAATTTAATTAATAATCATCTATTTAATGAGAAAAAAAATTTTTTTTAAATTTATTTTAAAAATAATCGAAAAATAAATATATATATATATATTTATATATTTTGAGCGTTTTTAAAATGTCACAATAAAGTATTGTAACATTTAAATTTGATTTTAGTTAATTTAAAAAAAAAAACCATTACCACGTGTATGCTCATTGTTCTAGTAGGGGCGCGAACTGGTGGTTATGATAATGATCTTCGTGTGTGCACGCGTGTTGCACGGCCGCGGCGGTGATGATGATGATGATGATGATGATGATGATGATGATTTTAGTCTTATGAAAAGTCGAAATAGAAAAAATTTATAAAATTTAATTGAAAATTAAAATTAAATTTAAAATATTAATCGAAAAAGTGTGAGAAAAAAAAATTAAATAATTTAATATAAAATGATTAAATATTTAATTAAAAAAATAAATTTATTAATTAATAAATTTTAAAAAATTAATCGAAAATAATAATTTTATCATTGCAAGTCCCACGAACGCCAAGGCAAGGCAAGGCAAGGCAAGGCAAGGCGACGCGACTCGCTTTAAGAAAGAGCGTTTCTAAATTCTGAAGCGATTTATTAAAACACAACGTCTTCTACTCAGTTACTATCCTTTTCTAGGTTGTATATGTGAGTGTGCGTGATATACACGCGCTCACATATGCAGCGCTTAGGCACCGTCGCGCCATAAAAAAGTAGCGTAAGATGCGTCTAGAAAGGTGCCTATGTTGAAGGGTGAATAATGTGGTGAATAAAATGATGCCAACTCTAGAACCCCCACACGTGTGTGTACTCCATACGCAAGTACCAATGAATACAAAGGGGCATCACGAGGCGGGCGAAGAAAGGCACCATCACCACCATCACCCGTCTAGTCATGGTAAAAGTGTAAAAGTGCAAAAAAGTGCTGGACGTGATCTGGAACCTCCACGTGGTGTCCGGTGGGAAATTCTGGCTTCTCTTTTTGCAGCAGCAGCAGCAGCAGCAGCAGCAGCAAAAGAGAAAAAAAGAATTTGCAAATACCAGATCGTGAAATGGGAAGCTGCGTGAAAAGACCCACATATAAAAGTGAGTGTTGGCGTCACAAGGGCCAATAAATAAACTAGTGTGACGAACCACTACTTTAAAGCGTAAAGAAAAACACTGCCGTCGGTCTCGCCGCTCTTTCTTCCTTTGTCTCGGCGTGTGTCGGTGTCGATGCGTGGTGCATCATAAATAAGGCCAATCTTAATCGTCCTAAGTCGGCACCTTAAAAGGGCTATTGCCTGCTATTTGTCAGTTCGGCGGCGGCGGCGGCAAGGTACAGGCCACAAAACACGCCACCGCCGTCCCGTCCAAAACTGAACATTTAGGCAACAACCAGTCGTAAAATAGCTCGACGAAAGATGCGTCTAAAATCGCATCTTTCAGTCCCAAATTTCTAAATTTTTCGGCTCGCTGCCGCGAGCCGCCAGGGGAAAAGGATCACTATACTGACTTTCAAACCCGCGTCCAAAACCGGCCACTTCGTATGCAAAACGCTTCATAATTGTAAAGCGTTTTGCAAAAAAGTGCAATTTTACAATTTACAAGTTACAATTCTAAAGCGTTTTGCATTTTTTCAAATTTTTAGGCACCTTACCCCACATCCTTAGACGCATCCTTGCCAGTGTCTCATACTATTTCATCCCTTCGGCCACATACGCCGCCACTTGCGGCAGAGTCATTTCCATCTATCAATGCGTCCACTGTCTGTGTCTGTGTCAATCGCTTCAGTCAGCAGCCGCGTATAATCGAGATCTATTGCAGCATCGTGCCTTATTTTCACAAAACTTCAACAAAAACGCTCACTCACCTTATCAATATCAATATCAATGGGCAAACAAGTCATTCTTCTCACATATTCAAACTCCATCTCTTCTAAGCAACAACGCATTGGCAAAGTTATCGTCGAACCGTCAGCCTAAATTTCACTCAAAATTTGACCACACGATGCGTCTCACATTCCAATGAGACTTAGTCGTAGGTTACACGCAGTCACACGCAGTCACACCCAGTCACACGCAGTCACACGCAGTCACACCCAGTCACACCCAGTCACACGCAGTCACACGCAGTCACACGCAGTCACACCCAGTCACACCCAGTCACACCCAGTCACACGCAGTCACACACACGTTGGCAATACTTCGTGTATGATCTGCGTGTTTTTCAGACAATGGAATATTGGGCCTTGTTACGCCCGCGAAAGAAATCGAGAGACTGTTGGGTGCCTGGTTAGAGTATCGAATGGCTAGAGACGGCTTGG
>CAXIVU010000089.1:37500-40000 GCA_964035795.1 Pterobdella sp. o SKG-2022
TTTTATAGTCGTTTTAGGACTACATTCGCGTTCAATTTGGACCCGTAGACGCTTGGGCGCCTTTTGATGGTATCTATTGGCGTCGCCGATTGCCGGATGCTAAAGAATCTCAGCCTAGCGTCGCACTCGTAGCCATTCGTACGTTCATAGCCTACCAAAAGACCACGTACGGCAAACTTGTCGGACAAAAGATGTCGAGTCGGTGAAAAAAATTAAATTTTTTCACCGCCCTACTTTTGCACTCCAGTTTACACCCTAGGAAAGGTAACAAACTGAGTAGAGGACGTTTTGTTTTGATAAAACGCTTCAGAAATTTTTTCAAAAAATTTTTTACGAAAAAAAGTTATTTTGGGCACCGTCGGTGCCTATAACGCGTGCGTAGACGCGCTGTATGTATATAGCAGCGTCGCGCGTAATGCAGCGCGTCGGCTGCAGCCAGCGTAAGTAGCTAGGGGCGGCGGCGCGTTAATCGAGTGTGAATCGAAATAGAGAGTAAAATTGGGTGCAATGTAAGTAACTGAGTAGAGGACGTTATCTTTATGCAAAACGCTTCAGAAATAGTCGGCACTTAGTCGAGATTTTGATCGAAAATGACTTTTTTTTTTTAGTTGATTTTTTTTCACTAAATTACTTTTAAAACATATGTAGAATATAATTTTTGATAAAAAAAGTTTTTTTCATCATTTTTCACTTAATTCGATAAAATAAATGAAATTTATTCTAAAATGAATTACTTCGATTCGTATACATTTGTGATTGAGTAAACGACTAAATTTAATTAATAATCATCTATTTAATGAGAAAAAAAATTTTTTTTAAATTTATTTTAAAAATAATCGAAAAATAAATATATATATATATATTTATATATTTTGAGCGTTTTTAAAATGTCACAATAAAGTATTGTAACATTTAAATTTGATTTTAGTTAATTTAAAAAAAAAAACCATTACCACGTGTATGCTCATTGTTCTAGTAGGGGCGCGAACTGGTGGTTATGATAATGATCTTCGTGTGTGCACGCGTGTTGCACGGCCGCGGCGGTGATGATGATGATGATGATGATGATGATGATGATGATTTTAGTCTTATGAAAAGTCGAAATAGAAAAAATTTATAAAATTTAATTGAAAATTAAAATTAAATTTAAAATATTAATCGAAAAAGTGTGAGAAAAAAAAATTAAATAATTTAATATAAAATGATTAAATATTTAATTAAAAAAATAAATTTATTAATTAATAAATTTTAAAAAATTAATCGAAAATAATAATTTTATCATTGCAAGTCCCACGAACGCCAAGGCAAGGCAAGGCAAGGCAAGGCAAGGCGACGCGACTCGCTTTAAGAAAGAGCGTTTCTAAATTCTGAAGCGATTTATTAAAACACAACGTCTTCTACTCAGTTACTATCCTTTTCTAGGTTGTATATGTGAGTGTGCGTGATATACACGCGCTCACATATGCAGCGCTTAGGCACCGTCGCGCCATAAAAAAGTAGCGTAAGATGCGTCTAGAAAGGTGCCTATGTTGAAGGGTGAATAATGTGGTGAATAAAATGATGCCAACTCTAGAACCCCCACACGTGTGTGTACTCCATACGCAAGTACCAATGAATACAAAGGGGCATCACGAGGCGGGCGAAGAAAGGCACCATCACCACCATCACCCGTCTAGTCATGGTAAAAGTGTAAAAGTGCAAAAAAGTGCTGGACGTGATCTGGAACCTCCACGTGGTGTCCGGTGGGAAATTCTGGCTTCTCTTTTTGCAGCAGCAGCAGCAGCAGCAGCAGCAGCAAAAGAGAAAAAAAGAATTTGCAAATACCAGATCGTGAAATGGGAAGCTGCGTGAAAAGACCCACATATAAAAGTGAGTGTTGGCGTCACAAGGGCCAATAAATAAACTAGTGTGACGAACCACTACTTTAAAGCGTAAAGAAAAACACTGCCGTCGGTCTCGCCGCTCTTTCTTCCTTTGTCTCGGCGTGTGTCGGTGTCGATGCGTGGTGCATCATAAATAAGGCCAATCTTAATCGTCCTAAGTCGGCACCTTAAAAGGGCTATTGCCTGCTATTTGTCAGTTCGGCGGCGGCGGCGGCAAGGTACAGGCCACAAAACACGCCACCGCCGTCCCGTCCAAAACTGAACATTTAGGCAACAACCAGTCGTAAAATAGCTCGACGAAAGATGCGTCTAAAATCGCATCTTTCAGTCCCAAATTTCTAAATTTTTCGGCTCGCTGCCGCGAGCCGCCAGGGGAAAAGGATCACTATACTGACTTTCAAACCCGCGTCCAAAACCGGCCACTTCGTATGCAAAACGCTTCATAATTGTAAAGCGTTTTGCAAAAAAGTGCAATTTTACAATTTACAAGTTACAATTCTAAAGCGTTTTGCATTTTTTCAAATTTTTAGGCACCTTACCCCACATCCTTAGACGCATCCTTGCCAGTGTCTCATACTATTTCATCCCTTCGGCCACATACGCCGCCACTTGCGGCA
>CAXIVU010000090.1:10000-12500 GCA_964035795.1 Pterobdella sp. o SKG-2022
AAACGCTTTACAATTATGAAGCGTTTTGCATACGAAGTGGCCGGTTTTGGACGCGGGTTTGAAAGTCAGTATAGTGATCCTTTTCCCCTGGCGGCTCGCGGCAGCGAGCCGAAAAATTTAGAAATTTGGGACTGAAAGATGCGATTTTAGACGCATCTTTCGTCGAGCTATTTTACGACTGGTTGTTGCCTAAATGTTCAGTTTTGGACGGGACGGCGGTGGCGTGTTTTGTGGCCTGTACCTTGCCGCCGCCGCCGAACTGACAAATAGCAGGCAATAGCCCTTTTAAGGTGCCGACTTAGGACGATTAAGATTGGCCTTATTTATGATGCACCACGCATCGACACCGACACACGCCGAGACAAAGGAAGAAAGAGCGGCGAGACCGACGGCAGTGTTTTTCTTTACGCTTTAAAGTAGTGGTTCGTCACACTAGTTTATTTATTGGCCCTTGTGACGCCAACACTCACTTTTATATGTGGGTCTTTTCACGCAGCTTCCCATTTCACGATCTGGTATTTGCAAATTCTTTTTTTCTCTTTTGCTGCTGCTGCTGCTGCTGCTGCTGCTGCAAAAAGAGAAGCCAGAATTTCCCACCGGACACCACGTGGAGGTTCCAGATCACGTCCAGCACTTTTTTGCACTTTTACACTTTTACCATGACTAGACGGGTGATGGTGGTGATGGTGCCTTTCTTCGCCCGCCTCGTGATGCCCCTTTGTATTCATTGGTACTTGCGTATGGAGTACACACACGTGTGGGGGTTCTAGAGTTGGCATCATTTTATTCACCACATTATTCACCCTTCAACATAGGCACCTTTCTAGACGCATCTTACGCTACTTTTTTATGGCGCGACGGTGCCTAAGCGCTGCATATGTGAGCGCGTGTATATCACGCACACTCACATATACAACCTAGAAAAGGATAGTAACTGAGTAGAAGACGTTGTGTTTTAATAAATCGCTTCAGAATTTAGAAACGCTCTTTCTTAAAGCGAGTCGCGTCGCCTTGCCTTGCCTTGCCTTGCCTTGCCTTGGCGTTCGTGGGACTTGCAATGATAAAATTATTATTTTCGATTAATTTTTTAAAATTTATTAATTAATAAATTTATTTTTTTAATTAAATATTTAATCATTTTATATTAAATTATTTAATTTTTTTTTCTCACACTTTTTCGATTAATATTTTAAATTTAATTTTAATTTTCAATTAAATTTTATAAATTTTTTCTATTTCGACTTTTCATAAGACTAAAATCATCATCATCATCATCATCATCATCATCATCATCACCGCCGCGGCCGTGCAACACGCGTGCACACACGAAGATCATTATCATAACCACCAGTTCGCGCCCCTACTAGAACAATGAGCATACACGTGGTAATGGTTTTTTTTTTTAAATTAACTAAAATCAAATTTAAATGTTACAATACTTTATTGTGACATTTTAAAAACGCTCAAAATATATAAATATATATATATATATTTATTTTTCGATTATTTTTAAAATAAATTTAAAAAAAATTTTTTTTCTCATTAAATAGATGATTATTAATTAAATTTAGTCGTTTACTCAATCACAAATGTATACGAATCGAAGTAATTCATTTTAGAATAAATTTCATTTATTTTATCGAATTAAGTGAAAAATGATGAAAAAAACTTTTTTTATCAAAAATTATATTCTACATATGTTTTAAAAGTAATTTAGTGAAAAAAAATCAACTAAAAAAAAAAAGTCATTTTCGATCAAAATCTCGACTAAGTGCCGACTATTTCTGAAGCGTTTTGCATAAAGATAACGTCCTCTACTCAGTTACTTACATTGCACCCAATTTTACTCTCTATTTCGATTCACACTCGATTAACGCGCCGCCGCCCCTAGCTACTTACGCTGGCTGCAGCCGACGCGCTGCATTACGCGCGACGCTGCTATATACATACAGCGCGTCTACGCACGCGTTATAGGCACCGACGGTGCCCAAAATAACTTTTTTTCGTAAAAAATTTTTTGAAAAAATTTCTGAAGCGTTTTATCAAAACAAAACGTCCTCTACTCAGTTTGTTACCTTTCCTAGGGTGTAAACTGGAGTGCAAAAGTAGGGCGGTGAAAAAATTTAATTTTTTTCACCGACTCGACATCTTTTGTCCGACAAGTTTGCCGTACGTGGTCTTTTGGTAGGCTATGAACGTACGAATGGCTACGAGTGCGACGCTAGGCTGAGATTCTTTAGCATCCGGCAATCGGCGACGCCAATAGATACCATCAAAAGGCGCCCAAGCGTCTACGGGTCCAAATTGAACGCGAATGTAGTCCTAAAACGACTATAAAATGACAGACAGATCAGCAATTTTGTTTCCGCCAAAGGCATAACAAAATGCACCATGAACGAAGCGATATCGTGCTACTTGCTGCGTCTTTTATGCCCGTTTACACCTTGCCGGCGTATAGGGCGAAAAGCGTAAAAGCAAAAAAGCGCTCGCAAAAAATCAC
>CAXIVU010000091.1:0-28808 GCA_964035795.1 Pterobdella sp. o SKG-2022
ACCTAATATAAAATCAAAGTTACTTTTACTGAACCGGAATCACTGTGAATTTTTTGCAGCGTAGCAAAGAGCAGTATAGGTTTTTGATAATATTTGTATGAACTTATGATAGTACTTCTTATGATACTGATAATAAGTCACTTTATAACTTTCGAAAAAACTGCTCACTCGCGCAATTATAGCCAACAGCAAAAAAACAATATTTTGACCAATGAAAGATTTTCGATTCAAATGGAACTTGGGTGAACTGGTGCAGTGAGACTGATGTTATCATGGATAACAAAGAATAAGGCCAAAACTTTGTCTCATTAGAACACTGGTTAAAATTAATGGATGATGTGTTTAGTTAGCTAAAAAATTTACCAATAGGGTAGAATTGTGGTATATATATAAGAGATAATATGGCATTAGAATCATAGAAACATGAGATTGGTAAGTTCAAGAAACACTGAATTCTCTATGCTCATTGATTAGAGTGAAGGAATTACTGATTTAGGTGGTTCATGGATTTGTTATTGAATCTTCACACATGAAAACAGAAATTTACTATTCAAATAATCCATTCATAACTTTTAATTCAATTACGCGCTAAACTCAATCATGATCCCTACCTTACCCATAATATTCAGCCTGTATTACAACTGCGTTTCAATTTATTCACACTTACCTATCAATTCTCTAGCTGAGAAAGATTTGATCAATGATGATCTATGCCTATTTATGATGATTTCAGCTATGATACCAAAGCATTCAAGTTATTCTTCTTGCAACTATGACACTGGTTGATGTCCAGTGAAAACCGAAAACCGTTAACTATCATTGGGTACGTGTGTTTTTAACTGCTTAGGTACTGAGTTCACGTCAAGTGAACAGATGATTACAAACATCAAAATTTAGGACAAAATGGTTCTGCCAATAAAGTCAAAAACTTTTTGAAAATTGGGCAAAAGAATAATATTCTGTTCGCTTTTAAAACTGTGAGAGCAAAACCTAACTTTTGATCAACTTAGTGGAAATAATCGGAGTTAAAACGAGTAACTCGATTACGATTATAATAATGCGACTCTCACAATTTGCCATGCTCAGACTCATGCTTCAAATAATTTCGATCAAACGTGCAAAATGAGTCCTGGTACCTTTTTCTGCTCACATGCTTGCACAACTGATCGACACGTAGAACATTCGATATCCTAAGTAACCATTTTTTTTCTCTATATCAAACTGAACCGTACCAAAATCTTCATTGGGGACACAAGTTCAACTAAGAGAACTTCGGAATAATTGAACACAATACTTTCGGAGTAGCAAGTAACACATGAATCAGTAATGATTAATTTTCCTGGTTGAATCAATTGGGTTAGTATGAATGTATGAGAAAACTTCATGTACGGTCTCTCTTTACAAATATATTTATTGATGCTTTTCATCTTAACTTTACTCTGAGTACAATTATTTCGTACCAACATTCAACATCATCCAACCACTAAAGCATCTAAAGTTGTCATATAACTACAGAATTCTTGCAACTAATTTTCAACAATATTGTTATGCTGTGGCTTGAGGTTATTCGGATGTGTCCACTAGCCCATTATTTTCACAAAACAAAACAAAGACCCAATTTGTCCAAACAGACGCAAAAGGTAGTAAATTTAATTCATCATGATAAGTTTTCAAATATCGTTTTCCCTAAGGTAGACAAAATTCATTACTGAAGCGTTGAATTTCATCGATCAAAATATCGATTATCAATTACTGAAAAGAATATAATTTGCTTATATATATCCATTTGTTTTCTTCCAGTGGCAATTGGTTACTACTCTGATTATGCTGATCTTTAGTGTAACAATTACCGATAGCAAAAAGCTGAAGAGAACGCGGGAAAAAATATGCGCAGTGAGTTTTCTCACATTCAGTCACTCACATTGAATGCGATCGTGGTATATGGCATTTGTTTACTTGATAAAATCAACTTAAGTTTTATCAATCATATGTCCTCAGACACATCATAAAATCAACTTACCCGTTTGCGTAAGAAGATCAACTATGAGTGTGAGGTTTACAATTTCAGAGATGAATTACATTGGTTTCATATTGCAGTACTCTTGCAATTATACGATACTACGAATATGTACATCATTTCTGCAAAAAATGAATTATGAATCTAAGTTTCACAATTTTGTATCATTTTAAAAAATCATCCGGTCTGAAACCATTGAATTCAACAATATAAACGTCATCAAATACAGAGAATGTTCATAATCTATTAATTGATTCTAATCTGAATAAGAATACGAATAATCAGAGATGTGCTTGTGGTTTTGAATCTAGAAAAACTATGCTTGGTTACCTTCGGTTTACTCACTGATCTTGGATAGATAGATTGGGCTTTAGTTGTTGTTGTGAACACGAAGTTGGTTGTTCTCCCTCATTCTTGAGAACCCTACAGCTGGCTTAGGAGAATTACAAAGCTAATTCCAAATATCTTTGTGAACTTCTTTCACAAGCGCTACTCATTGGAATCAGCATAAACTGCAAGTTAATAACCATGATATCGGTACTTTACATATAAACCCAGCTAAATCTAGTTGGTTAGTTCGAAAAATATTATACATTTTGTAGAGAGCAACACAAGAACAAGTAACACTAGATTTCGAATAAATAATTGAAAATTAACGTGAATAAACATACATTCATTGAACCAAATAATTAAATCACTATCTGATTTCACACTGCTTGCTAACACTGGAATTTTCAAAGCGCAATGACTTTTGATAAACTACTTGGGTTGAACAAGCTAGAATTCGAATTCTCGTTGAAGAGGTAAATAAAAGTTTTTTCTCTTCAGGCACATACTTACCACACATTGGTTCTACTTTGCAAGGTTATAGTCGCATGCGTAGACACTTTACAACATTGAGATATTATAGATATGTGAACATTAAATTTGAGTAACCATCCAACAACTTTAATGGAGATGATTCAATAAATCATCTTCTGGTATTTGGGCTACCGAACGAAGTTAGAAAAGATAATTTTTCTTTGCTGATATATCCGCACTTGATTACAAAGCATTTGAAATCAGTTGACATTGTATTTTGCAACCGCTAATGAGTCTAAATTTGCATTTCTTTCAAATCATTTTTGGGTACCGGAATCTGAAACCATTAGGTTCTTACAAGAAAGAAGAAAGCGCAAGTTATTTCATGATTTACTTACAATCAACGAATGAAAAGCCAAATCTATCGATTGAATATTGTCATGTATATGTTACCAAAATGTCTTCATGAATGAGCAAGATAATTCATTGTCATTTATTCGCTCAAGTATCATGTACAAGGAAATTCCACCAGTTCAATATACATATAAATCAGAAAAGGATGAACATATGCCAACAGTATTTCATTATATTGAAAAAAGGCTTTAGAAATATCAATTCAGTATGCAGGATTGGTAAAAAGCAAACCCAGTCTGTGGATTCATGAACAAAAGATTGGTGAGTGAAAACAGTAATCATTGAAATAGTGATTAAAGGAGAAATGAATCAAATTAAACAAACATGTTATTCAGTGATTCCAGTGGATAAAGAAAACGCTTTTGGACACAAATTGTGTTCTAAAATGCATATGCCGACTGCTAACATTGTGGGCAAACTAGAAAATTGAACACGTTTTTAAAACCCTGTAATGCACTTAGAATCCTTCAATATTTTCAACTTCATGATCAGTGTCCACTAGATGTCAAAATACCGAATTCTTGATGGAATCTATTCTCTGTTTGACCAAAACTGCCGCGTGGTACTCTCTGATACGTTTGGGTGACAGTACAGTTGTTTGACCCGGATAACTAACTCCAAATGAGTAATTAAATTGATGATTATACAGCGGAGGGATATTTTCCTACTTTATTCGACATTTATGAATAACCAAATAGTGCAGTTTCCAACCTATGAGAATAAACTAGCGGTAATTACGCCATTCGTTGTTAAATGTTGTAACTTTTCAGGACAATAAAGAATAATCCATATCGAAAGTATAAGGTCAGCTTATTTAAATAAACCCCTATATTCGACCACTTCTGATGCAGTAAAATATCACTTTCACTTATTTTTAAATTACTTATTATTGGCTTCATTTTGTGCATGCAATTAAATCAGT
The DNA here is from genome assembly GCA_964035795.1 of Pterobdella sp. o SKG-2022. Taxonomy (NCBI): domain Eukaryota; kingdom Metazoa; phylum Annelida; class Clitellata; order Hirudinida; family Piscicolidae; genus Pterobdella; species Pterobdella occidentalis. The sequence goes on from CAXIVU010000091.1 coordinate 4,155, forward strand.
TAAATAAAGTATGTCATATTTTCTGTCTTCCACATATTCACTGTTCTCATGGATTTCCAACCGATTAACAACGTGCGATGGAACTCGATCACTGTTTTTTTTCCGAACGAAAGCCGAAAATGCCATGTTAAATGTAATGATAGCAACAAACTTCATGATTGTTTCATAAATTGATGGTTTTTTGAATAAACAATTTATAAAAATCCCCAACACTGCTTCTGAATACCGAATGACTGTTAGAATTATTAGATCAAACATCTGAAATGTGCAAAAATTTTCGTTGTTATTATTCAGTGAGGTTTTATTATTATGGAGGAAATTGAATATTCACTCTCCTTTGACAAATCTGGTGAAACCAAAATGGGTTAAGATTAATTACGTAAAATAAACGAATTTGTCATTTGAATAAAACAGTGAGAAGACGAATGTTACATGATGCATCCCATGGAATGCATTTCGCACTCTCTGATCACATGCACACGAGTGATAATTAAAGTACGTACAAAGACAGAAAAAGTCAACAAAATAGGTCATCAAAGTAGGTTATCAAAATCGAAATTACTAACTTGTCTTTAAAAAGTCAAAATCAATAAGTGATAATACACACTACAAAAGATATGGTAGGGTGAGAATAAATTGTTTCTGAATACATAAATCAGGGCTGAATTTTTTAATGGCCAAATCTTCAATGAAACGGAGCAATTCTTCTTATGACTTTTTAACAGCACATTGAAGGCCCCATCAGTGTTGATTTTTGTGATCTGATTCCATTGAATGTTTGGCAATGGATCGCCGTCCGGCATGTAAACCTTATGATGCCTCATTCAATCCGTTTGAATCTACACTGCCTAGTTAAACAATACTACAGGAGCCCCTTAAGTGGAGTAATTGACTGGTGATGAACACCCATTAATCGCAATCACTTCTAAGAATGACGAGCCGATACAACCAATTTATTCCAGATATGCACAATTTGCGTGCTAAAATTTATTCATTAATTCTTTGAGAGGTAAGAGGGCTGTGATCCGTCAAATACAAAGAATCCTTTGAAAAGGTTCGCGATTTACATATATCTGGATCGTTTTTTATGTACTTTGACTCTAGGCACGAGAATATTATGGCGGTAGAATTATTTGACAATGGTATTTGCACAGTACTACCAAATCCGTTCCCTGATGGCGATAAACATTTTTTGTCATTTATATGGCGATCACTGGACCTCTCAGAAAGAAATTACAGTCAAATAGATAAAGCATGTCTGGCTTTCGTAGTTAGTTCACGTAAATTTTCATAAAATGATTAGTGGGAGTAAATATCTGTTGCAAATGGATCACAAGCTTTGTGCTGCTTTTCAGTGTCAACAATGGGATACCAGTACATACAGTAAACAAGCTTCTGAGATAGATCGAAAAATAACATGTATGATTCCATCTTAGAATACATACTATCTAGCTAACTGGATCATTCCGATATTTAGTCTCATCAGATCACCACACACATCATCCCTGAAAAATTAGTCATCTGCTATGTTGCAGTAGGTTCCGAAGTCAAAAGAGGCTTCTCTGACGCTATCCGGGGTTTCCGATTGATGACACATTGGGCCAACCAATCTTTCGCCGAAGATCTTATTGCAAAGGTAAAACAGCTATAATTACATGGGGGGTAGAGGATAAACAAGGTTGCAGAGTACCGACAGTTCTAGGTCAAAAGTAATTCATTATCTTTTCGCGATGGATGTTCGATGTTGGTGATTATAGTGGAAATTTTGAATCTGTTCATTAATGAGTGCTGAGACAGTTCCCCATTTGGTTCTAGTTAATCAGAAGATTGACCAATTATAATGTTGTACGGTTCAAGACTGAGCACTATTACCCACATTCCATCAAATTTATAATGACTGACTGATTCTTGTTCGGAATTATCCTCTCACAATAGGCACAACCAATGGAAACTTTTGCATTCACCGACATAACCGGTTTGAGATTATAGAGGCACAATTCAAGTATTCTATTGCTTTAATGGTAAAGGAAGTAAAATTAAGACCAAAATTTTCAACGCCAGTATTCCTAATTTTTAATTTAATCAAGCTGCCGAGCATGAACAGTTATTTAATGAGGTTTTGAAACAGAATGGAAACATATTTTTAACACTCATGTTATACAAATGGAATGAACAGACCTTGATTTAGCTAATAAAGGAAATGATGTAGCAGTAAACGATTTAGTCGGTTGCGATCCAATCTGATATTCGTTATCCAGTGGTTGAAGGTTTAGCACCAATTCTACAAACCTCACTACAAAAACATCATATCACCATTGGTAATGGTAACATCAAACCTGTGATTTATTTCGATTTTATCTGTATACTTCTTTTTGAAATTTGGCAAGCCATGTAATCTACTGCACTGAAACTATTAACGATCTGTTTTCCCATGATACAGTTTCGAAATCAATATGGGATATTCAAAGGCACATTACATTCTCATAACCCACACTTCCATAACTCGACTTGCGATTGATCTTTTAGTTCTCTACCCAAAAACCAAAAGATAGATTGCAAAATTTTCAAAGGAATCTATGTAATAAATTTAACAAAAGCAACCGAATATTTTCTATGAAGCATTGAGTTACTTATCAGTGGTATGTGATAAATGCTGAATCTTCTGTCTTCCAATAATGAAAAGTGAATATCAAATCCCATGATTTTAATAGGAAATTTTATAAACTGGGGTGTCCAAAAGAAATCAAATATGTTATATCTGTAAGAACAATTTTGTTTGGTTTTCACGTTAACTCGTGATCTCGGATATCACGCTTTCTCAAGCCTGTGAAAACAAAGTTCTACTATCAAAATTGAAGAAAAGAACTCATTTTTCATTCCACAATCTTGTTCATTTCTTCATCTCAGTGTATTCAGATAATCAATAATGAAAGAATTCATATCAATCCGTTTTATAGTGATATGACACGATCACATTATATGCTTTGAAATGCTACAGCGCCTAATTAAATCCTGAATGGTAGCCTCAAATGATAAATTTTACAGTTCGCACACAAGTGCATATCAATGATAAGACCGAAACTTCATAAAGATTGCCGTGGGATATCTGAACAAAAGATAGGTTTAATGAACCCGAATGAGAGTATTTACTGGCGGATGAATTTTAGGAACCAGTCAGGCTTGCGTACAACATTCTTGTTGTCAGGAGGATGTGAATTATTGTGCGTTTTCTTGATAGTTTGAGCTGTACTGAGAGTTTTGGATAATTGAGCACCCTAGTGTCACTGATGCTAAATTAGATAAAGGTGAAAATTAAGTGTTACGTAGTGTATGTAGAGGGTATATAATACATGGCCCTCTATCGTGCTTTTTCTGCTTCAGCCCCCAACTTCCCATCCCAACTTTGCAGCACAGCTCTTGTAAATCAGAGTGATGGTGATAATGGGATATTTCGCTGATTTTGTTGCCTCTTTGTTGATGTTAAGGTCTTCATCTGCTTGTAATGATAATAAAGCATCTCTTATTCAGCCTCTTTCTCTGATCCATGAACTGTGAAATGCGTTGGTCGGCAGGATTTTTAGTGTCGCACGTAATATACGATCAGGAAATTCTGCAAGCTGTATCCACAGAACTATGGAAATCAAGATTCTGGTATATTTGATGGGCTTGCGGTTTCATCACTCTTATTAGGTTGCTGGTTAATCATTTCAAAAGATTCTGATTCTACTAAGCTGGCCTAGCGGGATTAAGTGTCATTGTCCGCGACAGAGCAAAATCAATGCTGATTAATTCGATAACCCTTTTTATTATTCGTGATATTCAAGTATTGACCTCAACAATGAGATGGTATACTGTTCTATTTTATTTGGTGATTGTAGTGAGGTTCACAACTCGATAGAGCCAATCGTTCTACATTCTACGAGTAAAAACATGGAACGTATGTGAATAACACGGGTGTATTACATCAGATCTTCTTATAACTAGGACCATCAAATCACTTTTCCTCTAACGACTTATAATGGTACGTTAGACTCAGATTTCGGAGGATTTAGCTGGTTTCCAACATGTTCATGGCTGCGTGGGAGAAATGTTCGCTATACTTGAGGTATAGGAGGAATTTCACACCGACCACCAACCGGACAATGTGGTTTCACTTGACCATAAATGTGTTTTCAAATCTGTAATTCTTTCTTGAATATTCCATTTAGTTTATTGAACATGTCTTGTGAAAACTTCCTCAACAATTTTCAGGTTGTGTCGAGAAATACAACACGTTGTTATGGGGTTGAAAATGAATTATTAAGTGTATTTCAACTCAGTTTGGAGATTTTATGCGCGATTGCTGACAACACTGCATTATTTTGTAGTGCTCATTACAGTGCATACAACGTAAAGGTGCAGTTACCCTCATAAATTACAGATTGGTTGATTCAGATTACGTTAGTGGTTTTGCTCTTCGAAAGATTCAGTGAAACACAAACTACTTTAAAATAACCGTCTGAAGATACTTGTTTTTTCAGAATTCGACTTCCACGTTCAAATCCAAATTCCTATTTCCAGAAGACCACTTATTTGATAACCTTCGGTCCTGCAACAGGAATACTTTGAGTGCGCGAATAGTTTTACCTACTCAACAACATTTGCATAAATAGTGATGCTACGACTACGGAAATGGATAACATCAGAGTCCGAATTCCTTGTAATGCACCAGAAAGAAACTTTCTTGACTCTGATGGGAATGGTTTTCAGGGTCTCGGTGGTCTCTTTCAGACTTCGAGGTCACAATCAGCTGATCGGTTGAAAAAGTTGACAAACGGTTGGTCAGACAATCAGTATATCTTCCGGTTGGTTGCGAAGATGGTTGATTCGATATGTAATGAGTTCTTAATTGACAGAATCATTTGTTAGTGTTCTTTTGCCCTTAGGTGTTTGGCGATTTCGTAAATATCGATAAGCAAATCATCGAATCCGTCTACTTTTCATTCAGCTATTTTTTCTGTTCTATTAGTATTTACTTTTGACACGGTACAGATTTTATTATTCAAAATTATTGACTGTGATGACATTGATTCATGTCTATTTTGTTGCTTCTCTTTACTTCAAAATTTGTAATCAACCGATTTTCAGGTTCACTTCAAATCGCATGATTGTAGTCCCGTAGCCATTGGTTATTCTGCAACTTAGTACTGTATTGTGATGGTAAATGATGCACCGTACACATATTGATTATTTCACCTGAATGATCTTTTCAAGGTCCAGTTTCTCAATTATCGAGCGCATGTCTTTGAAAGGTGGAATCAATTGTGCCAACTGATGAATCGTATATCTGATGCTTTGTTCATCATGTGATATAATATGGGAGAATAAATTCAAACCGGAGTTTAAAAGATTTTGATTACGCCATATTATACTCGAAATGTTTCCAGTTGGCAGAATAGCTAGATTTTTCATGTAATGAATATATACCCGAATGTTCGTGCAGTCAATAAAATGCTGATGAAAGAGGATAAGCTAAAAGCAGCAGCTTTAAATGGTGGACAGAAGAGATATTTATAAGTTTTCTTTTGACAAATGGAAACCTCAAGAAGTCATTGAACACATAATAACAATGAGAGAATTGTCCTGTTATTCACCAGAGCCCGAAGGGAACCCAAACATAGATCCGACGCTGGTTTTTCTGAACATGGAAATAAACTAGTCAAGGTTTTCATTATGGCCATTGAAACATTGATGCTCAGGGTTTTTCAATTGTCAGGTATAGTTACGGATCTATTACTGAAGATACTATGATATCCTTAGCCCCACTCAGAATACTGAGGATTTTTCTAATGTTCACCCACAGTTAATACATATATCACTCAAATTGATCAATTAAATTAGGTTATTGGGAATATCCGCGATAAATGGCTTTCAGAATCTGAGCAATACTCAAATTTAGGCATTGTGGACTTTGTTTACATAATTATCAGAGCTCCATCGGTAAAACTGAAGTTAACCAAATATCCAGTGAGCATTTTACTAGTTTGAAACTCCGCTCATCAGCTACTAGATGGTTCGATTAGTCTTTCGCCCCTATAATCACGTTAGACGATCGATTTGCACATCAGAATCGCTGCGGTCCTCCACCAGAATTTCCTCTGTCTTCAACCTCCGCAAGCATTGTTCACCATCTTTCGGGTCTCAACGTGTGCGCTCTTGCTCCACCCCGGTGGTGCATGCAACACGAAGTCACACGACTACGCCATGAGACGGGCCGGTGATGCGCCTGCCGTCTGAATGCTTGGTAGTACCTTGCACGAGGAACGACCGGATCTCACCTCAGATCGGACAAGCCGACCCTTTACTTTCACTGCGCCTTTGGGTTTCGTAACGCCCAATGACTCGCGCACATGTTAAACTCCTTGGTCCGTGTTTCAAGACGGGTCAGGTGGATAGTTTACTACAACACCACAGACTGTAGGCCCGTGAACGGTAACACGCACGCATACCCCCAATGGATAAGACCCAGCCACCGGCAGACCCACATTTGTGAGTAACATGCCGGTCAGACTAGGCCCCGCCAGAGAAGGACACGCACGCCCATGCCAAAAGCCGTCGTCTCCGACGCATTGCACAAATCTACTGCGGACAGCTGATTACACCCACTGGCTGGTAAGCCAACCAACGAGCTACCTGCCATCTCGCCAAGTAAAGCCATAAAGACTAGACCTGAACGGTTTGACCACAGTCGAAAAGCAACAGCGCCGATCGTGGTGAACACCACAGGAAAGTGCACTGGCAAGCGGGCCATAACCGTCGGAGCGCACAACACTTGATAAGTGCAACGCACATTTCCACTCTGGGGAGCAGAAACCCGCATCTGAGCTGACTCCGTTGGCTGACCAACATGACCAAGCTCATACCAAGCTCATCAGCTGAATTCCTGCAGCTTACAGTTCAACTCCACCTGTTTACCTCTAAGCGGTTTCACGCACTGTTTACTCTCTCTTCAAAGTACTTTTCAACTTTCCCTCACGGTACTTGTTCGCTATCGGACTAGTGTTAGTATTTAACCTTGGATGGAGTTTACCACCCGCTTTGGGCTGCATTCATAAACAACCCGACTCCAAGGTTGACTCAGGGCAAAACTGTCCTCATGATCTCCACCCCAACGGGCCTTTCACCCTCTTTGGGCGAATTCCAGAAACCATACTCAGTACTGGACTTAGGGTGGAGCAGTGATGCCAAGAATCAACCTAAACACCACATTGCCTAGTGGCCAAATGTCCACAGGCTTCGGTGCTGGGCTAATCCCTCTTTACTCGCAGTTACTAAGGGAATCCTGGTTAGTTTCTTTTCCTCCGCTTAGTGATATGCTTAAGTTCAGCGGGTACTCACGACTGATCCGATGTGAGGGTCAGGGAGGCATGGTTTCACAAATTGGTAACCTCCTCTAATTGTATATGACAAGTTACATTGCCACAGCCTCATACACAGTTACCCCTGCGCAAACGTTTTATAATGCTTACAAAAACTCAGTTATTCCTTATCTTGCACGTTTTTTAACAAACAAGCAAAAAGTTCGTGATGAACTATTTTCCTTTATTCATTCCTGAATGCACTAGATTTTCATTTTTTTTATTCATTTTTTTGTATTTTTTTATTATGTTTTTACATTTGTTAAGTCATACTTGTGTTTTTTGAATTCGTGTCAGCAGCTGAAAATTTATCTTTGATAAATAAAGCAACCTGTTTTGTCTTGTCTTGTCTTGTCTTATAACAATGTGCAATTATAATTTGTATAAAAAATGAACAACGGCAAAACTGGATCATGTTTGCCTTCATGTCGGTGTGTACTAACATAATTGATATTATTATATAATATTTAGTGGTTATTTTATTTAAACATCCTCTGCAAATTCACCAGAACCCGGGTACACCAAATTGGCTGCAATCCAAAGATCCTTACGAACCAAAATATAATGACTCTGAAAATTTTGACATTTATTGATAACTTCTTAAATGATTTTTATTATGGTCAAGTACTCAATCCAGGCCAATGTTTGAAGGATAAGCCGTTTCCTGGCTGAGCAAGCATTGATTTTCATAAAAGATATAGGCTATGTCAGTCTGATGTTAATTAGAAGTGCTCTGACACAGTCATTTGATTCACAAACATGAATATAAGATTTATAGGATTACATCTGAGAAATGTGGGAAGCATATTACTTAATTCGTTGAAACTATTTCTTCAAGAAAAATGAAGGAATTTTAAAAACTTGTAATGCTCAATCGTGTTCGAAAATATTCCTTGTTTACATTCTTTAGAATTCCTCCAAAATAAGAGTCGAAATCAGTTTAATCCAATTTCCATTCAAATCTCCCCCTTGTTTGTTTCTTCTAATCTTGTAATGTAGACTGGGTATTAAAGTTATAGAAGTCAAAGCACATAATGATAAAATCTTTACCCAATTGACAAATACCATGAAAGTCTTGAAGAAAACGAACTACTTTTGGAAACAAAGAGAGAAGAAAGTTTCAATTTTCAACAGCCAATGCCTCAGCAAACTGAAGCATTCATACATCGAGAGGTAAGAGCGTGCGTTGCACAACATCATCGATTGCTAAACATCTCATCGAGTCAGGTCATAAGGTGACTACTAGGAATTTATTCAAAGTGATTTACGGGAACAAAATTAGTGAGATACTCCAATTTACTGAGGCACTGGCTATTAGGATATTGAACCTTTCCAATGTTTTAGAGAGTAATACGTTTTTTTCATTTAGACTTGCATGTTATTAATCAGTCTGGGTAAAGATTGTCTTTATGCCCATTGAACTACATAACTTCGACATCAAAACATTACTTATTCCCTGTTATCATATCATTTATTTCACATGTTATTGTGGGAATAGAATGTGCGAAATGACTTCGGGGAATTCACTACACGGAATTAATTCAATACGCTTTCTGACTGTTTTTACAAAAGTCTGAGTAATTTATATTAACTGCACTTTCCCAAGTTTAGATGATGAAAGCTTAATGCACATTTCATATTCAATCAACATGATTCCAAATTGATCTGGTAGGCACGATAACGGTAGTGCAGCTTCATCCTTTTATTTAAATGTTTGAAGTTTGTAAGTGAGCTGAGCAGTGGGCAGAAAGGGAAAAATCGAACTATTTGGTTGCACAAGTGAGAACACTATCAATAATGATGCACTCTGACCAGGATTAAGAGTACCACCAACATTTTTAGCCATAACTTCTTTATTTCCCATGTGAACTTAATTAAATTCACAGAGTTTATGTAACCACCTGATTTACACTGACTACTAAAATTTTTCATGTCAAAATCCCACACCATATTGCGAAATTGGAGGATTAATCAAAATCAGGGCGTGAATTGAGAAACTTTTCTCAGCTGATCTTATTTAAGAAAGGCTGTTGGGTTTGTAGTGGATATGCTGATTTTTTCATGCCGGTCTTCGCTTGGTTGCACACTTTATGGCATGGTTGCTTTCAATGATTCTATAGAGTCACACCTAAGCAATCACAAACCAGACTTTGATGGATAGCGTGGGAAAATACCTGGACCCAAAAATGACGGAAAACTCAAGTGTGATTCAACCAAGGCTTAACATTTAATTTACATTTTTGCTTCCCCAACTGAAAATAATCAATAGGTTCAGTCAAATTCAGCTGTGGTATTTGGTTGAACAAGTGATGATTACTCTCCTCAATGTGACTGTCCTTCATCCCACCCTATTCGTGACTTTGTTGTCACCCTACTTGGCCCGATTGGTATATTTGTTACACATTCCCAATGTAGTTCATACACCCGCATTTTCACATCACCTGATCAATAACAAACCTGGCTTTGACGGATAGTGTGGGAAAACAACTGAAATCACAAATGACTCAAATAGGGTATGAGTCAACTTGGGCTCAACACTCAATTGGCATTCTTGTGTGCCGGATTAGGAACAACCAGCAATCATGGGTGAAAAAGTGATCGTTCGACCTTAAAATGTGTTTGAACTGAATTTGATGGCTCTTAAACCTATAAAAATCTGTGTATGTAGTAAAGTAGACTCATACAGAAAAATAAAATTTATGCAGAGCAGATGGTGTGTAGAAACCATGCACTACATTTGCTGGTTAGCAATCATGTCCGCTCGAATCTAATTAGAAACTCTAAAATTCAGTATGTGTCAGTTCGTTATAGCACTCCAGCTCTTTGACTGGTTAAGATGAAGTTTGCAGAAAGTAATAAATTCTATATACTTCACATACTTAATAGTCAAGCGAATTGATAAAGAAAGATGTCTAAAACAGCTCAAATGTAAGTTTGTGTCTCAGCGGATATGTTGACATCCAATCTTAATTGGTCATGCTTTACGTAATCGAAATATGCCATAATTTTGTGAAGGGCCTATTCCTGTACAATTACTTACAGGTTAATTTAAAACATTAGATTTTCGTAATAAAATCGTCACAATCACTCGACAATTAACTCCTTGAACTAAACGAGAAACCTCCAACTCAAAAAAATGCAAAACCAAAAAACGAGTTTTTTAAATATTTTGTGATTTATTGACCAAAAAATCATAGATCTTACGTTGTTTCATTTGTCTTTTTTTAGCAGTCCTTTCGAGAAAATAGAAAACATGCGCATCATCCATTCCATCATTTCTTCAGATGGAACCGGTCGCGTAGAAACGAACATTTTTAGAGTTATAAGGTATTCATCAATTTCATCTATTGTAGGAGTAGTTTGAGATATTAACTCAGATACTCCTGCAGTGTCATCCTCTTCATCATCTTTTTTCAACACTTTAATAAAGTTTAAGATTTGGTCTTCCCACACCTATAAGACAATCTCTAGAAACAACTATCCTTTTTCCGTCAGAATCAAAGTTGGATTCATTAATATCATACTGTAAAATTTATCATCGATTGTTGCGTAAGTTTCTTATTCTGCTGTAGCGGACAAGGACACAATCGGATCTGTACGAGACCCAATAAGGAATTCAGCCTTCCTAAGGGCATTGATAATAATGCCGTGGTGTACTTCCAGGCAAGCACATTCGATAAAATGCATCGCCTCGAATAAATCAAAGTTACTTATCAAGTGCTTTTGGTTCATTTCATCGATGCTGTCAACAAAAAAACTGTGAAGCATTCTCCGGAAAATACACTTGAAAGACCAAATCACACCTTGTTCCGTAGACTGCAAAACTGAAGTACAATTCGGTGTAGTAAACACAATTTTGATGTTTGAAAGGTCAGCATTAATGCGGTGGGATGTGGCATTATCAACCGAAAGAATGATATGCCCTTTTTCGCAAAACCTTCCTACTGTTGAGTTCACTTAACCAGCTGGACCACAAAGATGTGGTCATCCATGCATTCCGAGAACTTTTGTATGAACACGGCAATTTTTCATGATCTATTCCCCGGAGGCATCGCGGACTCTCGTACTTACCTATCACTAATGATGGCAGGTTTCATCTGTCACACTGCAACATAGAAGCACAGTTACTCGTTCTTTCGAGAAATTCTTCCCAGCAGCAGACACACGATTTCTCTCAATTTTTCTCCCAGGCAATAGGCGATAAAACAAAGCAGTTTCATCTGCATTTTCATACTTCTGTTCAACTTTCAGGTGACATCTTTTGTGGCTATGTTTAGCCATTTCGACTCCGCGTAAAAGTTTTTTGTCTGCAATTACATTTTGTATGGTTTTTCGAGAAACAACAAAATGTTTCGCAACAGAGCTCTGTGTGGCTTGTGATTCAGCAAGCTTTTCCAAAATCTGAGATTTCAACCAGATGGATAACTTAACCATACTGGGTGCAGGATCAGCAATAGGAGAATCAGCACTGACTAACCCTTCTATTGGGGATTCGCACTCGACAAGATGGGCATGTTTTGAATCAACCAACAAAAAAGCTTCAAAATCTGTCGCGAAAGTTGACCAATCATAGCACTTCGCAATCACCCAATCGGATGCTACTTCTCACGAATGGGAACTAATGTACTGGTAGTGGGGCTGACTGCTTTAAATTTGAGAATATCTCAAAGACTGCTACATTCAGAAAAGTGCTACTAATCTAGTCTAAGATCCTAAAATGAACAATAAGTGTGGAATGAGGAATTCTAATTTTGAGTATTTTATAAAAATTGCTACATTCCAAAGTTGCAACAATGAACAGACTTGAATGTAGTCAAGTTGAAACCTCAGATCTGGCTGGAGCACTGGACGACTGCTTCGTGCTGTTTTAAACTCCTCAGCAGTTTGCAACCACGGAGCCTGGTGAGAACCGAATGCGCAACTTCATAGTTTATAAAACGAAGTCTCTAACCGCTACGCCACGGGTGTCCAATCTCAACTACGAATTTCAACTCTACCATTTAACGATATACCGCGAATTATCCTCCACTGTCTTGGTTGCTGCTTCCACACAGAGACCATGGTTGGCACCAAAATTTACGAATTTTCATTAGATGACCAACCTTCTGTGGATTTTATAAATCAAATGAACTGATTACTCGGCTTTAGCTTTATTAGTTAATGACGAATTTCTCATTGCAAATTCTAACAAAATCCCAGACTATCTATAAATGTAAGAGGTTTATCAACCATGTAAGAAAGTATTATATTAGTTTCGCCCAAGTATATTGGCAATTACCATGGCACATTACGGGTGCGGCTTTCCAAGTATCGAACAGTCCATTAAGTATACAGATTGACAGGGTCTTGGCACTGCCTAAGTAGCTCAAGTTTGGAAAACTGATCTTCATGAAATTCTGTCCACCTCTCAATTCTTCTTTCTTGGTTGGCGAATTGGCATCCATCTGTCCCTACATTTATTTTACTTACTATTCTCTCCAATCTTCTGAATGCACTCAAAGAGTTTGCCAATGTGTCCTGAAGCAATCGCGGTTTCCATTTCTTCTGCTCACTTCATCCGTCAGATTTCGCGATCTTAGCGTAAGCCGTCTAGGTCTGCATACCCTGACACTATCTTAGCCTGCTGCAAATCATAAAATAATAACACTGAAGAAAGAACGATGCTGACTGAGTCTCATAGGATAACTGGGACTGAATGGATGTCTGAATATCTCATTGAAAATCTAGTCAGGCAATGGTTGATGGATGATCGGAAACCCTTAAAATTTTTCTAGTAACTTATCAAATAATGATGTATCCTGTATTTCCATGAGAGTAAATTGACAATTATTTCAGGAATGAGCATTGTTTAAGCATTTTGCTTATTGTCATCAGGTTCATAAGTAAAATGTCAAAACTAGGCTGGTGAAAATGGAATTCGGGATGCATACGATGAAACAACATTGATAGTACGACGATCGGTTATACACGTTAGACTGGTGAAATCTAGTTTGTCCAAATCAATATAATTATGGCGAGTTTCTTGAACTAGTTTGGCATACAAGAACGATAAATGAATTCAGTCAAGACATTTTTTTCAAAAAAATAATGAGATAAAAATTGAATAATAATCCTAATGATAATGATATTGTTGAGTATGTCGATCACCTGAACTAAGATTAAGTCAAGTGAAGCTAAGCTAATAGATGGAGAAATGATTTGGCTATGGATACATAGTGGGTCGCCATATACTGATACGTGCAGCTCCAACTATGTATAGTTTACGATGGCACATACGCTCTGCAGTTTCTTTTGAATTCGATAATGAACTAGAGTTTTGTTGAATTCAATTTTGTGATCGGCGTTGACTGACTGTTGGGTTATCCAACTTTTAATGCAATAAATTGGCACTTAAACCAGACTTGATACATAGTGCTCTCAGATAAGTTGAAACAATTATCAGACGATTTGTAAGCAGAAGGGGATTTTGTTAGAACTTCCAATTAGAAATTCATCATTAATCAGTAAATTTGAAAGCCGAAAACTGGCTGGAGCACTGGATAGCTGTTTCGTTCTGTTTGGAACAGTTCAGCAGTGCGCACAAACGGAGCTTGGTAGGAACTCAACCCTCGACATCACAGTTAGAAAGCCAGTCTCCAACCGCCGCGGCACGAGTTCCCGTTCTTGACTTGAATTTTCAACTTCTCCTACTACTTACAAACTATTTGAGCAATCAGCTCATTGGATGTATAAAGTCGACAGTAAGTTGATCATCTGATGGGATGTCGTTAATTTCGGGGCCAACCATATCCTCTATATGTAAGTATAACATAGAAGACAATAAAGGATAATTCACACTAAATCGTTAATTAGGGAAGTTAAAAATTCAAGTCGAGAACGAACACTCATGGCGCAGCGGTTGGAGACTGAATTTCTAATTGTGAGGTGGCGGGTTCGGCTCCCACCAGGCAGGCTCCGTCGGTGCGCACTGCTTAAAAGTTCCAAACAGAACTAAACAGCTGTCCGGTGCTCCAGCCAGTTCTTGGCTTTCAACTTTACTGATTATTGATGAATTTCTAATTGAAAATATCAGACGATCGCCCAAGACAACTGGCTCCACAAGAGAAGTCCAAATGAGAAATATACATTAAAATGGTTGAGCTAGGTAGTGGATTCCTCATTTGTTAGAAAAGCATATGACAGGTTTCATAAGATTATCATAGCTTAGCTGCATGAAATATATTATAAAGTGCTTTGTTCAAAACTTAAAAGAGCTTCATTTTAAGTCGACCGTTTCGTTCAGTAAAACAGAACATACTCACATACCTGACTTAGAAAACATGTTCTTATTGTTTTGCAAATTTCTGAGTGCTTTGTATATATCTGCGACTAATTTTACTTTTGCCCAGTGGTAACACTGATTTAGTTCTGTACAAACATTTCATCCTGAACCTTCAACCGAAATGATAAACAATCCAGGCACCAAAACACACAGTCAAGTTCGTGATCGAAAGTGAAGGTCGCATCGACATGAGAATAACAAGACGAAGCAAATGAGGAAGCTCGAATTTCTCATCTAAACTATCAGTAGATGGTTGCGGACGCCTGTGACTCACAGCAAGAGCTTCAATTACAAGTATTGGATGCATCATTACAATAATGATCTCAAAGCCAACAGACAAAAAAAGGGATCAGGACAGTCAATAGTCCTAAGGGAAAACCATAACCAAGGAAATAATTCCAATAATACACAATTTGCACAAGGAGACCTGAAAGAAATTATCAAAGCTTAGACAATCAAGTAATACAAAGAGTTTTCGATCTTCATACCGGTTTATTTATAGAATTATTCATTAAGAAATATTCCACTGGCACAGCATTCAAATCCCAATTCGATTATGCAGGATACAGGTGTTGGAAGTTCACAAAAAAATCAAAATATTGAACGGAATCCATATGGTTCTCGATGTGCTTATTTATTTGGAATAAGCATGGACATTTTGCCAACCCCAACCTACTCGCGGGTAATATTTGAAATATTTTTTTGGAAAGGTGTATACACATCACTGCCACAAGGGGAGTTTTCGTTTAGCAGTGAAATTCAAGTTAGCTCGAGCCTATTATGATTTAGGAACTATTATTATTGTCGCAATGGTGAGACTTTCGTGTGAGTTGAGAGAAATATATATTCGTGGAAGAGAGGAATCACCGAATTATTCTATGATGGTCAAATTGATTTCTCCACATGCCTCATAACCCAGTTCGTATGAAAACGTTATTTTTACGGGCCCAATAAATGAGAAACATCACTCTGTTCCCGAACTCAGAATTTTAAAAAATAGGGTTGTTTTTTCCGATTACCACATCAATGGAAACTTGGTTTCATGAGTCTTGAAATGTAATGAGCAAACAAAGCATCAACTGATTCAATATGATCACCACATTTTGCATTTCCAGAGTAAGAACAGTTTGAAGGCTCCTGCATGAACTTTGCGATGAAAAATGAGTGATCAAACAAATTTCCATGGTCAACGTGAACTCATTACATATGAATATTTTGTTTTCAAAGCAATTATTGTGGACTATTTGTTCACAATTGTGAAATTGTTGAAACGTCTATTTACTTTTCGTGAAATCCTCCTGCCTATTGATTAGTAGTGCAAATAATGTCGGTGAATTTGTTGAGAAAAGTTGATTAGCAGATATGATAATTTCACTGAATGTGTAGCTTTACATCTGCTTCGAATCAGTTGTATTATTTTAACTTCATAATAATTTTTGTGAACCTGTATGTTTATATGAATTTGATATTTTAAGCATCAATTATCTTTTCGGATTTCGTTCATTTGAATTATTCTAGACACTTATCATACTTCTTTCTGAATTTGTTGCTAACTGGTCAATGCATTTTGAATGTTTACGAATATATATGGAGGCATGACTGAAAAGTATAAAAATATATATGGTTCTAGTCATTGAAAAGACACAGTTTAGCAAACTAGCTAGTTTTCAGGGTTTCAACATCAGGCCAATTACAACACTTTTATATGATACAAAGTTAATAGGGCAATGAGCTAAAATCAAAATCACAAAATGAGGCGATAATTACGTAATGGGTTCATCAAAAAACAATTAAGAACGCTGACTGGAAGAAAAATTAGTGATCAAACGGTCAATTACGTAATATTGCTATTTGGGTGAGCAGGGGATTTCAATGGAGGGTGGGATTTGGGCCAGGGAAGTTTTAAAGCTTGGATGAATTGTTTTTGGGCACACAAAATTGGGTCAAACAAACGAATTCCCACTGCTTCCGCAATTGTGAGAATTTGATGACGAATCAATTTAGATTGATTTCCGCGAACTAAGTAGATAGGTCGGAAAGCTTGCGTAGTTTGAACTGTGTGATTCGAGTCAACTAGATGTGCACAAATCGAACTATTAATCGATTTGATCACTCCACTCTCGAGCCATGCTGGATGGTGTTCACGAATTCGCTCAGATAAACGTCTGGTCATGCGGCCGATGTAACATGCCCCGCAAGAGCAAGTAAAACGATAAACACAAAATGAAGCAGCAGAATCAGACACTTTATCTTTCAGACGAAGACGAAGCAATGGACTAGATGTGAAGTGTAATCTAATTGTACCCGCGTTGAAGGTGTTCTTACACGCATGGGTCAATCATTTCGTTAAAATTTCATCCTATATATCACCTTTAAATGGTAGTGATAAATAGACATTCTTTTTAGTCGGTCCAAACTCTGATTTACTTTTCCGACTTAGTTTCATGTTTTTGTCCACAAAATGCTCCGGATAACCATTGGCTGTGATCAAATTTCGCAGGAATTTGAGTTCATCATTAATAGCATCATCGGTGCAGATTTTCATGGAGCTACCAGTCAAACAATATATCAAATTTCGTTTCATTCTCATTGGAATAAAGCTACTGAAATTTAAATACTGATCGTTCCATGTGGCTTTTTGATGTATCGCTCTCTTAAAAGAGCCATCTGATCGTCTCGTTAGTAGAACATCCAAAAAATTTATGTTTTTCTTTCTCACATTCAAGAGTAAAATTGATATTGTTATGCACAGAATTAAAACACCTTAATAGTTCCTGTAGGTCAACTGTCTCTTCTGCCATACATAAAATATCACCACCATAACGTTTGTAAAAGTGGAAATTATCAATATATGGAAGCAGTCTGGTCTTTTCCAGGCTAGCCATGAATATATCTTCAAGAAGAGGGCCTAATGGAGATCCCATTGTGACACCATCCTTTTGACGATATATTTCTCCATTGAATTTAAACTGGACATTACGGGTGCAGAATGAAAGCAATCGTTTCAAAGCATCTGGAGGTAAACAAATATTACAGTTGTGCACTTGAATATAGTTGCATATGTAGTCTATCGTCTCCTCTAATGGAACACTGGTGAAGAGCGAGGATACATCTAATGAAAACATTTTCGTGTGAATGGAGTTAGGACTATCCATCGATTTTACGAATTCGAATGTATCTTTTAAACTGTATTTGACTATTTTGTATCTTATCGGTTCCAACGTGTTGATTAACCACTTAGCCACTGTATGGTATGGTGAATTGCACATATCTACAATTCGTCTGAGCGGTACATTGGCCTTATGAACCTTTGGTAGCCCATAAAGTCGAGGAATCGTTGTTCCAATAGGTCGAATACGTTCGAAGGTTATTTGGTCGATGGCATTTTGGTCCTTGAATTCACGCAATAGACTCGATAATGCTTTCTCTATTTTGACCGTCTTAGCCTTTTCATTCTCCATCTTATGAAATTTCGTTTCGTCTGGTTCTAGGTTATCATAAAATCTATTTCGAATTCCATTGGCCTAATATTCAAATATTGAATGCTATTAATGTACTCAGTTTGTATAGCAGTTGAGAAGACGCAACAAAATATTCTGAATTCATTGCATCCTGCAGATTTGATTTTTTTACCCCTTTAATCCATGAAGCCAAGATTATGCATGAATTTATCTCGTCTCTCACTTGTTTTGACCAATATCTTATTTGCAGCTATGCCATACCTAAACCAAGCTTCAATGGTGTATTTGGTACACCTGACGCATAAATGTGAGAGATTGAGAAGAGTTTATCAAAAGAAGTTTTTTTCTGAACTCCGTCCTTTCGCTTACTCAGTTGTTTCTGTGCCAGTTTCAGTTGTGGTGTGCATATTCCTAATGGCTCGGCTATACAAAAAAGGCGGAATCCAATTCCATTGACTGATCGCAAATGGTAGGCTATCATCAGTATACCTGACATGCATCAGATTTAGCAAAAACGTCTTCTAAAATTCAAATTTCAGTTTAGATATGAACGTTTTTACCAAAAATGATCGCAACAGGGATTCCATTGATAACCCGACCACCTATCAGTTTAACTGTTTCCTTGAGACCAAATTCATTATTTATAGTGCATCTTAAGAAAAGTTCCTCGATCATAAGATTTAACAGGCAATTCTCTATTCTATGCTTTTTTTATAATATCACATACATAAACATCTGTTTGTAAAAAGGAAACATTAGGACAGAGAAATAATATCAAGAAATAGCATGAACTTTCCACAGATTGAAACATCTTCAACTTATTCAACAAATTTAAATTTATCCCATGAAAGGCTACCCTGCACAGTTACACCTGATATCATTGACGGCCTAACTTCAATACTTTGATGAGAGATAAATCGTTTCATTTCACAAGACCAACAACAGCTATAAACTTAACAATTAATGTGAAATCACCTTTCGGTGAAAAGGTGCAAATAAGCATTTAGAGGAAGAAAATGACGTTCAAATTCCAGAACGTTTGGGAATGCAAATCACAATAAGTGCCAATCATGCCTTTGAATATACCGATACCAATGAGACTCTTCCACTAAATATTGGGTAAACAGCAAATAAACCAAGTGACGCGATTGATATATGTGTTCAAAGCAATAACCTTACCAGGCAAAATGAAGTTAACTAGCATTGGAAAACATTTTGATGTACTTTGATGTATTTCTCAGTTTGACAAGACAGTTTTGATCTTAACCTATTTTGACATTATAAGACATGGTGTTCTAGTTGTATCTTATATGCATTTGCTAGAATCCTTTATAACATTTTCGTTAGCCTCATTTTATTTGAAAATACGTGTAGTAATTATAACTGTAGACCATACTGTAAGTTTGGCTGAAATAGCCATCACTTATTGAATATATTTCATCAATCTTCTGAACATCACTAGAGAGAAATCCCAAAAGGACTTGTATCTTTAGGAAGGCGTCCTGTATTTGAAGGACAAACATGAATTGACATGAGTTAGTTTAGGAAAAAAATAAGTAGTGTTATGTATATCACCTCTCCACAATTACATATAGCAATCGCAAGGAGGGGCCCATCACACACTAGTATATCCCTTGAAAAGTGACATAGATATTTCCATTTTGACATCCGCCATTCCGTTAATTTGAATCTCTGATTACTGCACAAGAAAAACAACTATGGTGAAAAACTAATGCCCAAATAATACCTTTCTAACAAAAACTCACCATCTTATCTTATTGTCAAACAATTGATCATGCCAATTTACTTCCCAAATTCAATAGACGATCCATTACTGAGTGCCTTGAAAATGGTATTCACATGGATTGAAATCGGATGATATAACAGAAGTATACCCATGCGTTTTTAAATAAATATCACAGTTTAGTTGTATTCTGAGATTCGTAATAGTCAGTAGGCTGATAATGTAAATTGAAATTGAACACTCCCATTTTTTCATAAAATTATAATGTACACATATATGCATGTTGCTTCGCATGAACAGTAACCTCTTATACATTCCAAAAAGCTGTATATTCTGACCTGATTTCTGCTTCCCAGATGAAATTTAGCAATATGACTTAAACTCCATAAATTTTCTTGTGGTAACGCATTTTCAATTCACCGTTTCAAATTCATAAAATACCATTGATCTAAATGAACACTTTGGTTAACCTCATTGAAAGTTAAACACATAGGATAAAGTAGGACGTTTAACAATGCTTATGAACCCTTCGATTTTGATTATTTGAAACATCGCACACCATATATGTCAACATTTATTGACGTTTCTTCTTTGAAATTATTGGAAAAATCTGATATCTCCGGAAAAAAATATTCAGCGTTTTAATAACGGTTGTATTTAAAATATCTAGATAAAACCACTTGTGTAATCACTTCCTTCATTTGAAAAAATATTAGGTTGCAAAATATTCTGCGCATATTATTTTAGTCATTACTCTCAGTTACATTACAAGCATGTCGGTATAACATACACGCACCTGACGTCAATTAACTGCCCAACTATGCAGTGCAATAATTAAAACATAATTCCGTGAATAAAATGTCAAATCATTTGGAGATATCAACGAGATGATAATTATAAGATGCAGTTACTGCTAACTTTCGTATTCGGATGTTTAATCGGTTAATCAGGGAATGAGAAATAGATCAGGCCTCAGTCGGTCAGGTTACGAGGGGAATGAATTAAATTAGGTCAGCAAATGACGTGCATGAGGAAGTTAACCATGATGAAAGTCAACAAGTCTGTGGAAGAACAATCAACTTTAGGAAATGATTTAACAAAAAACATTGTGAGGAAAACAATACAAATAAAACAAAAAAATTTAAACACAATTGGTAAAATTACTAAAAGCGTTGAAAATGCATATGGCGTATTGATGGATATGTCTAACCCTAACTTGAATTAGGATTTATTACCATTTGTATTTGCACAGAAACTTTTCGGTGTCGTCTGTGAATAGCCACTACCTTCATAACTACAAGTGTTCGCTTGTTTTTCGCGGTGAATTTACTTGAATGCTGTCTTTCATTTAACAGTATGTTTAGTTCCCTGATAATATTTATTGTCTGCAACCTTAGCCAGACCGTAACCGATTACTTTCACTTATTTGAGTGCAGTCCATTCACACAAGTGTAAAAGTCCTTCATCTTATGGCTGATATCACATATATACTTCAAAGCGCCTAAATAGAAGTAACAGAAACACTGTTCTTCATTTTGCAACTTCAAAGAGTTGCCCATGCTCACAAAATGACTGAGAACAATGTGATCATGCCTTGAACAATAGGAGTAAACATGAATCAGGTGGTCAGAATTTGCGCTATGGCGAGGCTCTAAAAACAAAATTATAGCAGGATGACGCTAATTGGACATTATGCGAATGTAAACCAGCAAATCGGATCGAATGAGGAAAGGGAATATGCAAAGTTGTCACGGGCGCTTCCAGAAACGAAGTTTGCTAGAATAGGAAGAGGCCATCTGGTAAACCAACAGAGACTGTCTACGCGGTTATTGTTGCTACCAAATGACGATGTGTCCAATGCAATTGTGTTTATCTGAGTCATGCAGACATAATAAGCCACCATCCTGCTCACAACAAATGTCGAATGAATTTCAATTTCAGGTGAAGCGAACTATTCCGGATGGCTTTTATAAATGCAACTGTGAGTTGTATTGTAGTTTGGCAGCAAAGGTGACAATGTCGCATGTACACTGTTAGCATTGGGTTTAAGTTATTTTTACCTTTATGTAATACGGATATGGGAAAGAACATGTTCGTATAGTGATTCAAAATTTGAGCAAATGGTATTCAATATTGGAAAGATTGACAAATTCACTATCTACTGCTTCACCCGTGTTTATGATGCGATTTTTTATTCTTCTTTTAAAAGTACTTCTACCTTAATCTATTAGATGTAAAGGTTGAATAATAACTCAGTCTTTTCAAGATAAATGTCGTACCTATAAAAATTAACTCAAATTTGTTTCATTCTGATGTGAATGTGAAGAATTCTATTCAGCATAGAACTAGAATTATTATTAGTTGCAACGTTCTCAATAACACTGAAGGTAACCTCATTTAATATCACAAGATGTGAAAAAGACAATATAGCTAACAGTGATTGATTATCTTGACCTACATTTCACTATATTTTGTGAAGTTATTTACACAGAGAAAAATCGCACTCTTTGATTATATCAGATTATAATGTGTTTGCTTCTAACCAACTAATCTCGGATAATTTTTAATGGAAGAAACTCTCATTTTCAGTAATACTTTGTTATAATAATTAGATAGTCATGAAAACAAAGAAGAATTTCTTTGATAAGATTTAAACTACAGATTATATTGATATGCATCTTGCATCAATGTGAGGTTCATAATGAATAAAGGCGAATTGCTCCGCTTCATTGAGGATTTCGCCATCAAAAAATTCAACCCTGATTTATGTATTCATAAACAATTTATTCTCACCCTACCATATCTTTTGTAGTGTGGAATATCACTTATTGATTTTGACTTCACTCGTGTGCATGTGATCAGAGAGTACGAAATGCATACCATGGATGTATCATGCAACATTCGTCTTTTAACTGTTTTATTCAAATTATTCAAGGGATCAACCTCTTTTAGATTTTTGAACTTGTGATTGTCGATATTGTAGACTATGAGTGAATAAAATACTTCCAAACACATATAAACTTTTTAAGCCTATGAATAATTCATAAAATAAGCCCTCAAACGAGTTTTTGAATCAAAATAAGCTCAAGCAGTTGAAGAACCATGTATATAGAAAGAATTTCTGGCACAACTTATGTTTGAAAGAGCTCTTGTTTCTGAATAATCAATCATTGAAAAAGTTGAGCGAAATTCAGTCTAGCAAATAAATTATCAGGATGGGTAAAAAGGGCCTGTTAACCTTCTGATGCCTCATTCAATCCATTTGTAAATTCACTGTACAGTTAAACGCTACTAAAGAAACCACCTAAATGGAGTAATTGACTGGTGATAAAACATTCATCTTTTACGGTCATTTCTAAGAATGACGAGCCGATACAACCAATTTATTCCAGATATGCGCAATTTGCGTGCTAACTTTATTCATTAATTCTTTGGGACATTAGAGGGCTATGGTCCATCGAATACAAAGAATCCTTTGAAAAAGTTCGCGATTTACATGCGTCTGGATTGACTTCTATGCAGTATGACTCTGGGCGCGAGAATATTATGGCGGTAGAATAATCTGAGTATGGTATTTGTATAGTGCTATCAAATCGATTCTCTAATGGTGCCACAAAGATTGTGTCATTTATGTGGTGATCACTGGACCTCTCAGAAAGAAATTACAGTCAAATAGATAAAGTATGTCTGGCCTTGGTAGTAGGTTCACGTAAATTTTATAAAATGATTAATGGGAGTAAATAGCTGTTGCAAATGGATCACAAGCTTTGAGCTGCTTTTCAGTGTCAACAATGGGATACCAGTACATACAGTAAACAAGCTTCTGAGATAGATCGAAAAATAACATGTGTATGATTTCATCTTAGAATACATACTATCTAGCTAACTGGATCATTCCGATATTTAGTCTCATCAGATCACTACACAAATCATCCCTGAAAAATTAGTCATCTGTTAAGTTGCAGTAGGTTCCGAAGTCAAAAGAGGCTTCTCTGACGCTATCCGGGTCTCCTGTTGATTACACATTCGGCCAACCAATCTTTCGCCGAAGATCTTATTGCAAAGGTAAAACAGCTATAATTACATGGGGGGTAGAGGATAAGCAAGGTTGCAGAGTACCAACAGTTCTAGGTCAAAAGTAATTCATTATCTTTTCGCGATGGATGTTTGATGTTGGTGATTATAGTGGAAATTTTGAATCTCTTTATCTATGAGTGCTGAGACAGTTCCCCACTTGGTTCTAGTTAATCAGAAGATTGACCAATATCAATGTTGTACGGTTCAAGATTGAGCACTATTACCCACATTCCATCAAATTTATAATAACTGATAGATTCTTGTTCGGAATTCTCCTCTCACAATAGGCACAGCCAATGGAAACTTTTACATTCACCGACATAACCGGTTTGAGATTATAGAGGCACAATTCAAGTATCCTATTGCTTTGATGGTAAAGGAAGTAAAAGTAAGACCAAAATTTTCAACGCCAGTATTCATAATTTTTAATTCAATCAAGCGCCCCAGCATGAACAGTTATTTAATGAGGTTTTGAAACAGAATGGAAACATATTTTTAACACTTATGTTATACAAATAAATGAACAAACTTTGATTTAGCCACTAAAGGAAATGATGTAGCAGTAAACGATTTAGTCGGTTGCGATCCAGTTTGATAGTTTGTAAAATATTCAAAGAAAACTATGTTATAAATTTAACAAAAGCAACCGCATAT
>CAXIVU010000092.1:0-2500 GCA_964035795.1 Pterobdella sp. o SKG-2022
AATGTAAGTAACTGAGTAGAGGACGTTATCTTTATGCAAAACGCTTCAGAAATAGTCGGCACTTAGTCGAGATTTTGATCGAAAATGACTTTTTTTTTTTAGTTGATTTTTTTTCACTAAATTACTTTTAAAACATATGTAGAATATAATTTTTGATAAAAAAAGTTTTTTTCATCATTTTTCACTTAATTCGATAAAATAAATGAAATTTATTCTAAAATGAATTACTTCGATTCGTATACATTTGTGATTGAGTAAACGACTAAATTTAATTAATAATCATCTATTTAATGAGAAAAAAAATTTTTTTTAAATTTATTTTAAAAATAATCGAAAAATAAATATATATATATATATTTATATATTTTGAGCGTTTTTAAAATGTCACAATAAAGTATTGTAACATTTAAATTTGATTTTAGTTAATTTAAAAAAAAAAACCATTACCACGTGTATGCTCATTGTTCTAGTAGGGGCGCGAACTGGTGGTTATGATAATGATCTTCGTGTGTGCACGCGTGTTGCACGGCCGCGGCGGTGATGATGATGATGATGATGATGATGATGATGATGATTTTAGTCTTATGAAAAGTCGAAATAGAAAAAATTTATAAAATTTAATTGAAAATTAAAATTAAATTTAAAATATTAATCGAAAAAGTGTGAGAAAAAAAAATTAAATAATTTAATATAAAATGATTAAATATTTAATTAAAAAAATAAATTTATTAATTAATAAATTTTAAAAAATTAATCGAAAATAATAATTTTATCATTGCAAGTCCCACGAACGCCAAGGCAAGGCAAGGCAAGGCAAGGCAAGGCGACGCGACTCGCTTTAAGAAAGAGCGTTTCTAAATTCTGAAGCGATTTATTAAAACACAACGTCTTCTACTCAGTTACTATCCTTTTCTAGGTTGTATATGTGAGTGTGCGTGATATACACGCGCTCACATATGCAGCGCTTAGGCACCGTCGCGCCATAAAAAAGTAGCGTAAGATGCGTCTAGAAAGGTGCCTATGTTGAAGGGTGAATAATGTGGTGAATAAAATGATGCCAACTCTAGAACCCCCACACGTGTGTGTACTCCATACGCAAGTACCAATGAATACAAAGGGGCATCACGAGGCGGGCGAAGAAAGGCACCATCACCACCATCACCCGTCTAGTCATGGTAAAAGTGTAAAAGTGCAAAAAAGTGCTGGACGTGATCTGGAACCTCCACGTGGTGTCCGGTGGGAAATTCTGGCTTCTCTTTTTGCAGCAGCAGCAGCAGCAGCAGCAGCAGCAAAAGAGAAAAAAAGAATTTGCAAATACCAGATCGTGAAATGGGAAGCTGCGTGAAAAGACCCACATATAAAAGTGAGTGTTGGCGTCACAAGGGCCAATAAATAAACTAGTGTGACGAACCACTACTTTAAAGCGTAAAGAAAAACACTGCCGTCGGTCTCGCCGCTCTTTCTTCCTTTGTCTCGGCGTGTGTCGGTGTCGATGCGTGGTGCATCATAAATAAGGCCAATCTTAATCGTCCTAAGTCGGCACCTTAAAAGGGCTATTGCCTGCTATTTGTCAGTTCGGCGGCGGCGGCGGCAAGGTACAGGCCACAAAACACGCCACCGCCGTCCCGTCCAAAACTGAACATTTAGGCAACAACCAGTCGTAAAATAGCTCGACGAAAGATGCGTCTAAAATCGCATCTTTCAGTCCCAAATTTCTAAATTTTTCGGCTCGCTGCCGCGAGCCGCCAGGGGAAAAGGATCACTATACTGACTTTCAAACCCGCGTCCAAAACCGGCCACTTCGTATGCAAAACGCTTCATAATTGTAAAGCGTTTTGCAAAAAAGTGCAATTTTACAATTTACAAGTTACAATTCTAAAGCGTTTTGCATTTTTTCAAATTTTTAGGCACCTTACCCCACATCCTTAGACGCATCCTTGCCAGTGTCTCATACTATTTCATCCCTTCGGCCACATACGCCGCCACTTGCGGCAGAGTCATTTCCATCTATCAATGCGTCCACTGTCTGTGTCTGTGTCAATCGCTTCAGTCAGCAGCCGCGTATAATCGAGATCTATTGCAGCATCGTGCCTTATTTTCACAAAACTTCAACAAAAACGCTCACTCACCTTATCAATATCAATATCAATGGGCAAACAAGTCATTCTTCTCACATATTCAAACTCCATCTCTTCTAAGCAACAACGCATTGGCAAAGTTATCGTCGAACCGTCAGCCTAAATTTCACTCAAAATTTGACCACACGATGCGTCTCACATTCCAATGAGACTTAGTCGTAGGTTACACGCAGTCACACGCAGTCACACCCAGTCACACGCAGTCACACGCAGTCACACCCAGTCACACCCAGTCACACGCAGTCACACGCAGTCACACGCAGTCACACCCAGTCACACCCAGTCACACCCAGTCACACGCAGTCACACACACGTTGGCAATACTTCGTGTATGATCTGCGTGTTTTTCAGACAATGGAATA
>CAXIVU010000092.1:10000-13770 GCA_964035795.1 Pterobdella sp. o SKG-2022
AAGTAGCACGATATCGCTTCGTTCATGGTGCATTTTGTTATGCCTTTGGCGGAAACAAAATTGCTGATCTGTCTGTCATTTTATAGTCGTTTTAGGACTACATTCGCGTTCAATTTGGACCCGTAGACGCTTGGGCGCCTTTTGATGGTATCTATTGGCGTCGCCGATTGCCGGATGCTAAAGAATCTCAGCCTAGCGTCGCACTCGTAGCCATTCGTACGTTCATAGCCTACCAAAAGACCACGTACGGCAAACTTGTCGGACAAAAGATGTCGAGTCGGTGAAAAAAATTAAATTTTTTCACCGCCCTACTTTTGCACTCCAGTTTACACCCTAGGAAAGGTAACAAACTGAGTAGAGGACGTTTTGTTTTGATAAAACGCTTCAGAAATTTTTTCAAAAAATTTTTTACGAAAAAAAGTTATTTTGGGCACCGTCGGTGCCTATAACGCGTGCGTAGACGCGCTGTATGTATATAGCAGCGTCGCGCGTAATGCAGCGCGTCGGCTGCAGCCAGCGTAAGTAGCTAGGGGCGGCGGCGCGTTAATCGAGTGTGAATCGAAATAGAGAGTAAAATTGGGTGCAATGTAAGTAACTGAGTAGAGGACGTTATCTTTATGCAAAACGCTTCAGAAATAGTCGGCACTTAGTCGAGATTTTGATCGAAAATGACTTTTTTTTTTTAGTTGATTTTTTTTCACTAAATTACTTTTAAAACATATGTAGAATATAATTTTTGATAAAAAAAGTTTTTTTCATCATTTTTCACTTAATTCGATAAAATAAATGAAATTTATTCTAAAATGAATTACTTCGATTCGTATACATTTGTGATTGAGTAAACGACTAAATTTAATTAATAATCATCTATTTAATGAGAAAAAAAATTTTTTTTAAATTTATTTTAAAAATAATCGAAAAATAAATATATATATATATATTTATATATTTTGAGCGTTTTTAAAATGTCACAATAAAGTATTGTAACATTTAAATTTGATTTTAGTTAATTTAAAAAAAAAAACCATTACCACGTGTATGCTCATTGTTCTAGTAGGGGCGCGAACTGGTGGTTATGATAATGATCTTCGTGTGTGCACGCGTGTTGCACGGCCGCGGCGGTGATGATGATGATGATGATGATGATGATGATGATGATTTTAGTCTTATGAAAAGTCGAAATAGAAAAAATTTATAAAATTTAATTGAAAATTAAAATTAAATTTAAAATATTAATCGAAAAAGTGTGAGAAAAAAAAATTAAATAATTTAATATAAAATGATTAAATATTTAATTAAAAAAATAAATTTATTAATTAATAAATTTTAAAAAATTAATCGAAAATAATAATTTTATCATTGCAAGTCCCACGAACGCCAAGGCAAGGCAAGGCAAGGCAAGGCAAGGCGACGCGACTCGCTTTAAGAAAGAGCGTTTCTAAATTCTGAAGCGATTTATTAAAACACAACGTCTTCTACTCAGTTACTATCCTTTTCTAGGTTGTATATGTGAGTGTGCGTGATATACACGCGCTCACATATGCAGCGCTTAGGCACCGTCGCGCCATAAAAAAGTAGCGTAAGATGCGTCTAGAAAGGTGCCTATGTTGAAGGGTGAATAATGTGGTGAATAAAATGATG
Source organism: Pterobdella sp. o SKG-2022 (assembly GCA_964035795.1). Taxonomy (NCBI): domain Eukaryota; kingdom Metazoa; phylum Annelida; class Clitellata; order Hirudinida; family Piscicolidae; genus Pterobdella; species Pterobdella occidentalis. The sequence continues at coordinate 11,642 of CAXIVU010000092.1, forward strand.
CCAACTCTAGAACCCCCACACGTGTGTGTACTCCATACGCAAGTACCAATGAATACAAAGGGGCATCACGAGGCGGGCGAAGAAAGGCACCATCACCACCATCACCCGTCTAGTCATGGTAAAAGTGTAAAAGTGCAAAAAAGTGCTGGACGTGATCTGGAACCTCCACGTGGTGTCCGGTGGGAAATTCTGGCTTCTCTTTTTGCAGCAGCAGCAGCAGCAGCAGCAGCAGCAAAAGAGAAAAAAAGAATTTGCAAATACCAGATCGTGAAATGGGAAGCTGCGTGAAAAGACCCACATATAAAAGTGAGTGTTGGCGTCACAAGGGCCAATAAATAAACTAGTGTGACGAACCACTACTTTAAAGCGTAAAGAAAAACACTGCCGTCGGTCTCGCCGCTCTTTCTTCCTTTGTCTCGGCGTGTGTCGGTGTCGATGCGTGGTGCATCATAAATAAGGCCAATCTTAATCGTCCTAAGTCGGCACCTTAAAAGGGCTATTGCCTGCTATTTGTCAGTTCGGCGGCGGCGGCGGCAAGGTACAGGCCACAAAACACGCCACCGCCGTCCCGTCCAAAACTGAACATTTAGGCAACAACCAGTCGTAAAATAGCTCGACGAAAGATGCGTCTAAAATCGCATCTTTCAGTCCCAAATTTCTAAATTTTTCGGCTCGCTGCCGCGAGCCGCCAGGGGAAAAGGATCACTATACTGACTTTCAAACCCGCGTCCAAAACCGGCCACTTCGTATGCAAAACGCTTCATAATTGTAAAGCGTTTTGCAAAAAAGTGCAATTTTACAATTTACAAGTTACAATTCTAAAGCGTTTTGCATTTTTTCAAATTTTTAGGCACCTTACCCCACATCCTTAGACGCATCCTTGCCAGTGTCTCATACTATTTCATCCCTTCGGCCACATACGCCGCCACTTGCGGCAGAGTCATTTCCATCTATCAATGCGTCCACTGTCTGTGTCTGTGTCAATCGCTTCAGTCAGCAGCCGCGTATAATCGAGATCTATTGCAGCATCGTGCCTTATTTTCACAAAACTTCAACAAAAACGCTCACTCACCTTATCAATATCAATATCAATGGGCAAACAAGTCATTCTTCTCACATATTCAAACTCCATCTCTTCTAAGCAACAACGCATTGGCAAAGTTATCGTCGAACCGTCAGCCTAAATTTCACTCAAAATTTGACCACACGATGCGTCTCACATTCCAATGAGACTTAGTCGTAGGTTACACGCAGTCACACGCAGTCACACCCAGTCACACGCAGTCACACGCAGTCACACCCAGTCACACCCAGTCACACGCAGTCACACGCAGTCACACCCAGTCACACCCAGTCACACCCAGTCACACGCAGTCACACACACGTTGGCAATACTTCGTGTATGATCTGCGTGTTTTTCAGACAATGGAATATTGGGCCTTGTTACGCCCGCGAAAGAAATCGAGAGACTGTTGGGTGCCTGGTTAGAGTATCGAATGGCTAGAGACGGCTTGGCATTTGCAAGTAAGTATGTATGCGCCTGGCGGGGTGTGGCGCAATGTGGTGGGCGGCGAGTGTCAGCGGCAGTAGGGCTTCATTTAATAATAGTAATAACAATAATCAAATAGATGGCGAAGAATGTTCGTCTATAGCGAACAAATCTTCGAGTCAAGAGGCTTAGTCTCAACAGATCGCAGAGGAATACTGCTCTACTGAGTACAACACCCCGACTCAAAACTAGGTCGTCTACGAATGATTTGGCACCGCCACATCGGCTAAAAATAAATGGTATTTTTAAAGCACTCGCACGCACAGTAAACGTACGAAAAGAGCTTTTTGCTGTGGCTTAACCACCTCCGAAGCCGAAAAACCGGTCGTCCGGAGAGTATTGGCGCCTTTCGACGCGGCGGCACAAACAATATCGTTGTATATTTGGAAAGGATTCTGACTTAGAGGCGTTCAGTCATAATCCTGCAGACGGTAGCTTCGCACCATTGGCTTATCAGCCAAGCACATGAACCAAATGTCTGAACCTGCGGTTCCTCTCGTACTGAGCACGATTACCATAGCAACGACGTAGTCATTAGTAGGGTAAAACTAACCTGTCTCACGACGGTCTAAACCCAGCT
>CAXIVU010000093.1:0-2500 GCA_964035795.1 Pterobdella sp. o SKG-2022
GGCAAACTTGTCGGACAAAAGATGTCGAGTCGGTGAAAAAAATTAAATTTTTTCACCGCCCTACTTTTGCACTCCAGTTTACACCCTAGGAAAGGTAACAAACTGAGTAGAGGACGTTTTGTTTTGATAAAACGCTTCAGAAATTTTTTCAAAAAATTTTTTACGAAAAAAAGTTATTTTGGGCACCGTCGGTGCCTATAACGCGTGCGTAGACGCGCTGTATGTATATAGCAGCGTCGCGCGTAATGCAGCGCGTCGGCTGCAGCCAGCGTAAGTAGCTAGGGGCGGCGGCGCGTTAATCGAGTGTGAATCGAAATAGAGAGTAAAATTGGGTGCAATGTAAGTAACTGAGTAGAGGACGTTATCTTTATGCAAAACGCTTCAGAAATAGTCGGCACTTAGTCGAGATTTTGATCGAAAATGACTTTTTTTTTTAGTTGATTTTTTTTCACTAAATTACTTTTAAAACATATGTAGAATATAATTTTTGATAAAAAAGTTTTTTTCATCATTTTTCACTTAATTCGATAAAATAAATGAAATTTATTCTAAAATGAATTACTTCGATTCGTATACATTTGTGATTGAGTAAACGACTAAATTTAATTAATAATCATCTATTTAATGAGAAAAAAAATTTTTTTTAAATTTATTTTAAAAATAATCGAAAAATAAATATATATATATATATTTATATATTTTGAGCGTTTTTAAAATGTCACAATAAAGTATTGTAACATTTAAATTTGATTTTAGTTAATTTAAAAAAAAAAACCATTACCACGTGTATGCTCATTGTTCTAGTAGGGGCGCGAACTGGTGGTTATGATAATGATCTTCGTGTGTGCACGCGTGTTGCACGGCCGCGGCGGTGATGATGATGATGATGATGATGATGATGATGATGATTTTAGTCTTATGAAAAGTCGAAATAGAAAAAATTTATAAAATTTAATTGAAAATTAAAATTAAATTTAAAATATTAATCGAAAAAGTGTGAGAAAAAAAAATTAAATAATTTAATATAAAATGATTAAATATTTAATTAAAAAAATAAATTTATTAATTAATAAATTTTAAAAAATTAATCGAAAATAATAATTTTATCATTGCAAGTCCCACGAACGCCAAGGCAAGGCAAGGCAAGGCAAGGCAAGGCGACGCGACTCGCTTTAAGAAAGAGCGTTTCTAAATTCTGAAGCGATTTATTAAAACACAACGTCTTCTACTCAGTTACTATCCTTTTCTAGGTTGTATATGTGAGTGTGCGTGATATACACGCGCTCACATATGCAGCGCTTAGGCACCGTCGCGCCATAAAAAAGTAGCGTAAGATGCGTCTAGAAAGGTGCCTATGTTGAAGGGTGAATAATGTGGTGAATAAAATGATGCCAACTCTAGAACCCCCACACGTGTGTGTACTCCATACGCAAGTACCAATGAATACAAAGGGGCATCACGAGGCGGGCGAAGAAAGGCACCATCACCACCATCACCCGTCTAGTCATGGTAAAAGTGTAAAAGTGCAAAAAAGTGCTGGACGTGATCTGGAACCTCCACGTGGTGTCCGGTGGGAAATTCTGGCTTCTCTTTTTGCAGCAGCAGCAGCAGCAGCAGCAGCAGCAAAAGAGAAAAAAAGAATTTGCAAATACCAGATCGTGAAATGGGAAGCTGCGTGAAAAGACCCACATATAAAAGTGAGTGTTGGCGTCACAAGGGCCAATAAATAAACTAGTGTGACGAACCACTACTTTAAAGCGTAAAGAAAAACACTGCCGTCGGTCTCGCCGCTCTTTCTTCCTTTGTCTCGGCGTGTGTCGGTGTCGATGCGTGGTGCATCATAAATAAGGCCAATCTTAATCGTCCTAAGTCGGCACCTTAAAAGGGCTATTGCCTGCTATTTGTCAGTTCGGCGGCGGCGGCGGCAAGGTACAGGCCACAAAACACGCCACCGCCGTCCCGTCCAAAACTGAACATTTAGGCAACAACCAGTCGTAAAATAGCTCGACGAAAGATGCGTCTAAAATCGCATCTTTCAGTCCCAAATTTCTAAATTTTTCGGCTCGCTGCCGCGAGCCGCCAGGGGAAAAGGATCACTATACTGACTTTCAAACCCGCGTCCAAAACCGGCCACTTCGTATGCAAAACGCTTCATAATTGTAAAGCGTTTTGCAAAAAAGTGCAATTTTACAATTTACAAGTTACAATTCTAAAGCGTTTTGCATTTTTTCAAATTTTTAGGCACCTTACCCCACATCCTTAGACGCATCCTTGCCAGTGTCTCATACTATTTCATCCCTTCGGCCACATACGCCGCCACTTGCGGCAGAGTCATTTCCATCTATCAATGCGTCCACTGTCTGTGTCTGTGTCAATCGCTTCAGTCAGCAGCCGCGTATAATCGAGATCTATTGCAGCATCGTGCCTTATTTTCACAAAACTTCAACAAAAACGCTCACTCACCTTATCAATATCAATATCAATGGGCAAACAAGTCATT
>CAXIVU010000093.1:10000-14241 GCA_964035795.1 Pterobdella sp. o SKG-2022
CAACTTTTAGCTAGACAACGCTATAAAACGTGCCTGAAAAAAGCGTGATTTAACGGTGCAAAAGCGTCGGCGAAGACGACCACGAAGACGAAGAAGCGAAGGCGGTGACGGCAGAGAGGCTAGTGTGTGTGTGTGTGTGTGTGTGTGTGTAAGGCGCGAAAGCAATTAGGCGACGACTATCGCCATAGTTTCGAATTGAATCGAATCGAATCGAAAATGTATAACCTCGACGATTTCAGTCCGAAATCGAGTGATTTTTTGCGAGCGCTTTTTTGCTTTTACGCTTTTCGCCCTATACGCCGGCAAGGTGTAAACGGGCATAAAAGACGCAGCAAGTAGCACGATATCGCTTCGTTCATGGTGCATTTTGTTATGCCTTTGGCGGAAACAAAATTGCTGATCTGTCTGTCATTTTATAGTCGTTTTAGGACTACATTCGCGTTCAATTTGGACCCGTAGACGCTTGGGCGCCTTTTGATGGTATCTATTGGCGTCGCCGATTGCCGGATGCTAAAGAATCTCAGCCTAGCGTCGCACTCGTAGCCATTCGTACGTTCATAGCCTACCAAAAGACCACGTACGGCAAACTTGTCGGACAAAAGATGTCGAGTCGGTGAAAAAAATTAAATTTTTTCACCGCCCTACTTTTGCACTCCAGTTTACACCCTAGGAAAGGTAACAAACTGAGTAGAGGACGTTTTGTTTTGATAAAACGCTTCAGAAATTTTTTCAAAAAATTTTTTACGAAAAAAAGTTATTTTGGGCACCGTCGGTGCCTATAACGCGTGCGTAGACGCGCTGTATGTATATAGCAGCGTCGCGCGTAATGCAGCGCGTCGGCTGCAGCCAGCGTAAGTAGCTAGGGGCGGCGGCGCGTTAATCGAGTGTGAATCGAAATAGAGAGTAAAATTGGGTGCAATGTAAGTAACTGAGTAGAGGACGTTATCTTTATGCAAAACGCTTCAGAAATAGTCGGCACTTAGTCGAGATTTTGATCGAAAATGACTTTTTTTTTTTAGTTGATTTTTTTTCACTAAATTACTTTTAAAACATATGTAGAATATAATTTTTGATAAAAAAAGTTTTTTTCATCATTTTTCACTTAATTCGATAAAATAAATGAAATTTATTCTAAAATGAATTACTTCGATTCGTATACATTTGTGATTGAGTAAACGACTAAATTTAATTAATAATCATCTATTTAATGAGAAAAAAAATTTTTTTTAAATTTATTTTAAAAATAATCGAAAAATAAATATATATATATATATTTATATATTTTGAGCGTTTTTAAAATGTCACAATAAAGTATTGTAACATTTAAATTTGATTTTAGTTAATTTAAAAAAAAAAACCATTACCACGTGTATGCTCATTGTTCTAGTAGGGGCGCGAACTGGTGGTTATGATAATGATCTTCGTGTGTGCACGCGTGTTGCACGGCCGCGGCGGTGATGATGATGATGATGATGATGATGATGATGATGATTTTAGTCTTATGAAAAGTCGAAATAGAAAAAATTTATAAAATTTAATTGAAAATTAAAATTAAATTTAAAATATTAATCGAAAAAGTGTGAGAAAAAAAAATTAAATAATTTAATATAAAATGATTAAATATTTAATTAAAAAAATAAATTTATTAATTAATAAATTTTAAAAAATTAATCGAAAATAATAATTTTATCATTGCAAGTCCCACGAACGCCAAGGCAAGGCAAGGCAAGGCAAGGCAAGGCGACGCGACTCGCTTTAAGAAAGAGCGTTTCTAAATTCTGAAGCGATTTATTAAAACACAACGTCTTCTACTCAGTTACTATCCTTTTCTAGGTTGTATATGTGAGTGTGCGTGATATACACGCGCTCACATATGCAGCGCTTAGGCACCGTCGCGCCATAAAAAAGTAGCGTAAGATGCGTCTAGAAAGGTGCCTATGTTGAAGGGTGAATAATGTGGTGAATAAAATGATGCCAACTCTAGAACCCCCACACGTGTGTGTACTCCATACGCAAGTACCAATGAATACAAAGGGGCATCACGAGGCGGGCGAAGAAAGGCACCATCACCACCATCACCCGTCTAGTCATGGTAAAAGTGTAAAAGTGCAAAAAAGTGCTGGACGTGATCTGGAACCTCCACGTGGTGTCCGGTGGGAAATTCTGGCTTCTCTTTTTGCAGCAGCAGCAGCAGCAGCAGCAGCAGCAAAAGAGAAAAAAAGAATTTGCAAATACCAGATCGTGAAATGGGAAGCTGCGTGAAAAGACCCACATATAAAAGTGAGTGTTGGCGTCACAAGGGCCAATAAATAAACTAGTGTGACGAACCACTACTTTAAAGCGTAAAGAAAAACACTGCCGTCGGTCTCGCCGCTCTTTCTTCCTTTGTCTCGGCGTGTGTCGGTGTCGATGCGTGGTGCATCATAAATAAGGCCAATCTTAATCGTCCTAAGTCGGCACCTTAAAAGGGCTATTGCCTGCTATTTGTCAGTTCGGCGGCGGCGGCGGCAAGGTACAGGCCACAAAACACGCCACCGCCGTCCCGTCCAAAACTGAACATTTAGGCAACAACCAGTCGTAAAATAGCTCGACGAAAGATGCGTCTAAAATCGCATCTTTCAGTCCCAAATTTCTAAATTTTTCGGCTCGCTGCCGCGAGCCGCCAGGGGAAAAGGATCACTATACTGACTTTCAAACCCGCGTCCAAAACCGGCCACTTCGTATGCAAAACGCTTCATAATTGTAAAGCGTTTTGCAAAAAAGTGCAATTTTACAATTTACAAGTTACAATTCTAAAGCGTTTTGCATTTTTTCAAATTTTTAGGCACCTTACCCCACATCCTTAGACGCATCCTTGCCAGTGTCTCATACTATTTCATCCCTTCGGCCACATACGCCGCCACTTGCGGCAGAGTCATTTCCATCTATCAATGCGTCCACTGTCTGTGTCTGTGTCAATCGCTTCAGTCAGCAGCCGCGTATAATCGAGATCTATTGCAGCATCGTGCCTTATTTTCACAAAACTTCAACAAAAACGCTCACTCACCTTATCAATATCAATATCAATGGGCAAACAAGTCATTCTTCTCACATATTCAAACTCCATCTCTTCTAAGCAACAACGCATTGGCAAAGTTATCGTCGAACCGTCAGCCTAAATTTCACTCAAAATTTGACCACACGATGCGTCTCACATTCCAATGAGACTTAGTCGTAGGTTACACGCAGTCACACGCAGTCACACCCAGTCACACGCAGTCACACGCAGTCACACCCAGTCACACCCAGTCACACGCAGTCACACGCAGTCACACGCAGTCACACCCAGTCACACCCAGTCACACCCAGTCACACGCAGTCACACACACGTTGGCAATACTTCGTGTATGATCTGCGTGTTTTTCAGACAATGGAATATTGGGCCTTGTTACGCCCGCGAAAGAAATCGAGAGACTGTTGGGTGCCTGGTTAGAGTATCGAATGGCTAGAGACGGCTTGGCATTTGCAAGTAAGTATGTATGCGCCTGGCGGGGTGTGGCGCAATGTGGTGGGCGGCGAGTGTCAGCGGCAGTAGGGCTTCATTTAATAATAGTAATAACAATAATCAAATAGATGGCGAAGAATGTTCGTCTATAGCGAACAAATCTTCGAGTCAAGAGGCTTAGTCTCAACAGATCGCAGAGGAATACTGCTCTACTGAGTACAACACCCCGACTCAAAACTAGGTCGTCTACGAATGATTTGGCACCGCCACATCGGCTAAAAATAAATGGTATTTTTAAAGCACTCGCACGCACAGTAAACGTACGAAAAGAGCTTTTTGCTGTGGCTTAACCACCTCCGAAGCCGAAAAACCGGTCGTCCGGAGAGTATTGGCGCCTTTCGACGCGGCGGCACAAACAATATCGTTGTATATTTGGAAAGGATTCTGACTTAGAGGCGTTCAGTCATAATCCTGCAGACGGTAGCTTCGCACCATTGGCTTATCAGCCAAGCACATGAACCAAATGTCTGAACCTGCGGTTCCTCTCGTACTGAGCACGATTACCATAGCAACGACGTAGTCATTAGTAGGGTAAAACTAACCTGTCTCACGACGGTCTAAACCCAGCTCACGTTCCCTGTTAGTGGGTGAACAATCCAACGCTTGGTGAATTCTGCTTCACAATGATAGGAAGAGCCGACATCGAAGGATCAAAAAGCAACGTCGCTATGAACGCTTGGCTGCCACAAGCCAGTTA
>CAXIVU010000094.1:7500-10000 GCA_964035795.1 Pterobdella sp. o SKG-2022
TCGGCGAAGACGACCACGAAGACGAAGAAGCGAAGGCGGTGACGGCAGAGAGGCTAGTGTGTGTGTGTGTGTGTGTGTGTGTGTAAGGCGCGAAAGCAATTAGGCGACGACTATCGCCATAGTTTCGAATTGAATCGAATCGAATCGAAAATGTATAACCTCGACGATTTCAGTCCGAAATCGAGTGATTTTTTGCGAGCGCTTTTTTGCTTTTACGCTTTTCGCCCTATACGCCGGCAAGGTGTAAACGGGCATAAAAGACGCAGCAAGTAGCACGATATCGCTTCGTTCATGGTGCATTTTGTTATGCCTTTGGCGGAAACAAAATTGCTGATCTGTCTGTCATTTTATAGTCGTTTTAGGACTACATTCGCGTTCAATTTGGACCCGTAGACGCTTGGGCGCCTTTTGATGGTATCTATTGGCGTCGCCGATTGCCGGATGCTAAAGAATCTCAGCCTAGCGTCGCACTCGTAGCCATTCGTACGTTCATAGCCTACCAAAAGACCACGTACGGCAAACTTGTCGGACAAAAGATGTCGAGTCGGTGAAAAAAATTAAATTTTTTCACCGCCCTACTTTTGCACTCCAGTTTACACCCTAGGAAAGGTAACAAACTGAGTAGAGGACGTTTTGTTTTGATAAAACGCTTCAGAAATTTTTTCAAAAAATTTTTTACGAAAAAAAGTTATTTTGGGCACCGTCGGTGCCTATAACGCGTGCGTAGACGCGCTGTATGTATATAGCAGCGTCGCGCGTAATGCAGCGCGTCGGCTGCAGCCAGCGTAAGTAGCTAGGGGCGGCGGCGCGTTAATCGAGTGTGAATCGAAATAGAGAGTAAAATTGGGTGCAATGTAAGTAACTGAGTAGAGGACGTTATCTTTATGCAAAACGCTTCAGAAATAGTCGGCACTTAGTCGAGATTTTGATCGAAAATGACTTTTTTTTTTTAGTTGATTTTTTTTCACTAAATTACTTTTAAAACATATGTAGAATATAATTTTTGATAAAAAAAGTTTTTTTCATCATTTTTCACTTAATTCGATAAAATAAATGAAATTTATTCTAAAATGAATTACTTCGATTCGTATACATTTGTGATTGAGTAAACGACTAAATTTAATTAATAATCATCTATTTAATGAGAAAAAAAATTTTTTTTAAATTTATTTTAAAAATAATCGAAAAATAAATATATATATATATATTTATATATTTTGAGCGTTTTTAAAATGTCACAATAAAGTATTGTAACATTTAAATTTGATTTTAGTTAATTTAAAAAAAAAACCATTACCACGTGTATGCTCATTGTTCTAGTAGGGGCGCGAACTGGTGGTTATGATAATGATCTTCGTGTGTGCACGCGTGTTGCACGGCCGCGGCGGTGATGATGATGATGATGATGATGATGATGATGATGATTTTAGTCTTATGAAAAGTCGAAATAGAAAAAATTTATAAATTTAATTGAAAATTAAAATTAAATTTAAAATATTAATCGAAAAAGTGTGAGAAAAAAAAATTAAATAATTTAATATAAAATGATTAAATATTTAATTAAAAAAATAAATTTATTAATTAATAAATTTTAAAAAATTAATCGAAAATAATAATTTTATCATTGCAAGTCCCACGAACGCCAAGGCAAGGCAAGGCAAGGCAAGGCAAGGCGACGCGACTCGCTTTAAGAAAGAGCGTTTCTAAATTCTGAAGCGATTTATTAAAACACAACGTCTTCTACTCAGTTACTATCCTTTTCTAGGTTGTATATGTGAGTGTGCGTGATATACACGCGCTCACATATGCAGCGCTTAGGCACCGTCGCGCCATAAAAAAGTAGCGTAAGATGCGTCTAGAAAGGTGCCTATGTTGAAGGGTGAATAATGTGGTGAATAAAATGATGCCAACTCTAGAACCCCCACACGTGTGTGTACTCCATACGCAAGTACCAATGAATACAAAGGGGCATCACGAGGCGGGCGAAGAAAGGCACCATCACCACCATCACCCGTCTAGTCATGGTAAAAGTGTAAAAGTGCAAAAAAGTGCTGGACGTGATCTGGAACCTCCACGTGGTGTCCGGTGGGAAATTCTGGCTTCTCTTTTTGCAGCAGCAGCAGCAGCAGCAGCAGCAGCAAAAGAGAAAAAAAGAATTTGCAAATACCAGATCGTGAAATGGAAGCTGCGTGAAAAGACCCACATATAAAAGTGAGTGTTGGCGTCACAAGGGCCAATAAATAAACTAGTGTGACGAACCACTACTTTAAAGCGTAAAGAAAAACACTGCCGTCGGTCTCGCCGCTCTTTCTTCCTTTGTCTCGGCGTGTGTCGGTGTCGATGCGTGGTGCATCATAAATAAGGCCAATCTTAATCGTCCTAAGTCGGCACCTTAAAAGGGCTATTGCCTGCTATTTGTCAGTTCGGCGGCGGCGGCGGCAAGGTACAGGCCACAAAACACGCCACCGCCGTCCCGTCCAAAACTGAACATTTAGGCAAC
>CAXIVU010000095.1:0-15143 GCA_964035795.1 Pterobdella sp. o SKG-2022
GATTAAGGTATGAGATTATGTGTGATCAAAGCCGAAATGTCTTAGAACAAGATCAAGCATATTATGAAGCACTTAAATTGGACGTAAGCTATGGTCACCCACAACGTTATAATCAAAAATTATCACTTTATATCTGAAGGTTTTAAAAATGATTTTAGTTAACATAACAGTCCCAGAAATGTTTCAGAGGTTCTAATGTACATAACACTGTTATGAGCATACATGCAAATTAGAGCTTAAAAATAGGTTTTGCCAGATTTTCAGTAAATCCTTAAAACATACTTAACTCGTGCTATGCTGATAATTGTGAGACCCAGTTTACGAGATTTTTGAAGTCGTTCAAACTGTTTGTTTTCGGTAAACGTATGTGACAAAGATGCCTGAGAGTGGTCGACAGAAATTTGCAGATTCATCAGTCAATATTCTGTGGCTCATCAAGTCCATGGATTTGAGAAATATGTAACGTGTGACTGATATTTCCACCCTTCTAGCTTGAAACAACGAGAAAAATGAGAAAGGCAAACCATTGATAACACGCAGAAGCCATATCTTGATAAAATATGCAAGAAGTCCCACTGTTAGTTGGTGAATGTTATAACTATGTGAAACAGTCACTGCGTTCGCAAAGCTGTATTCCACACAATGGTGGACGAACATGCTTTGATGGTGATCTCTGTCAATAAAAACGATTTTCAGCAGTAATCAGTAAGTTTCCACTGTTGTGAGGCAGTGCTTATCGTTTGGGTTTGGTACATTTATTGCTTAGTTCAAATAAGTTGATTAGACCTTGAAACTTATTATGAAATGTATGAATTGCAGCGTCAATGTGATGTTATCATAAGTCCTATAAACTGAAAGTACTGGACTCATGTTTCGAGCGAAATACTAGAATCATTAAAAATACGAATTACTTTGAGCAAATCAATTTCGTTTGATTTCCCGCTTACCTTATGGAAATACTATGTAAGTAGGAAGCTTGAAACTTTAACCCCTTATAAAAAATTCACATGTTGGTATGTCCATGTACCTCATTAGGGAAGCATAACGTATTTTCTGCTAACGACCTCTTTTTAACCATGCTAGAATGTATACACCAATTCTCTCGGATAATTGCTAGTAGTGCGGCAGATGTGACAGGCTCCTCAAGAGCATATGAACAACTAAGCAGCACAAAGCAGCATAAACAGATGTGTTATACTCAAGACGGAAACGCAACAGCGTGCTAGAAGTTAAGTGCATTCGTAAGTCAGTTGCAGAAAAAGGCTTTATCATTATATACCGTCAAGCATGGCTAGGCAGTGAAGTAATTATATCAAATAACAGTCCTACCAATGGATATCTAATCTACTCGAACCTCACTGTCCAAGCATCCCAAATGTTTCGGCCAGTTTTTCAAGTTCATGGGGGACAACCAGAAGCAATCAAGCATAATACTCCCCCAATTCCAGAGATGATATAGATTAGGCTGTTTGACTATAGCCTATGCACCGCGAAGCTATTGATATGTACTCTAAAATTTTCTTGGCCTATATCGTACACACTTTTACTCCACGATTAATCGAAGTAACGAATTTTACGTGATTTTTTCGTGTACCAAGACGTCTTCTAATTAACCTGGTTATTTATAGTGTTAAGGCATCAGGTTCTTGGAATGACAGTCGTAATATCAATGATGTGATTTTGCTACATTGCCTACGATTGTTCAGTCATTTCCTCCAAATGCCTGTTCACCGTTTGCCTCATATTGCCTTATTTTCAGATGTTGAGCAAGGTTGGAAGAAACAGTGAAGTGACAAAGCAACGACATGGCGTCGCAGACGGAAAAGCTTCGGTGTCGACTGAGCTTTCATGGGTGATTCATGGCTTCCAGGTTTCGGTCCCAAAGATACGGACCGTTGTGGATTGGGGACATTACATGACAAGGCTTTTAGTGAAATTCACGGGTGTGAACGTTGTTTGTATGTTTGTCATCATAGCCTCGCCTCAGTCGAGCATAAAGAAACGCAAAAACCCATTAAAAGCTCTTTGCATACTCTCTTTGTAATTTTTGTATTTTCCTTCAGTTAACTTCGTTGTTATGTATTTCTTATTCCTGGTTTTCGAGATGTTTGGCACCGCAATGTGTAAGAATTAGTGTATGACTAATAGAAATAATATACTGTTGTTTATGTGTTGATTTGTTCGTGACCTCTCTATTTTGATAAACCTACTGATTAAAAGGCTCATTAAATATTCCCCTCTTACGTTGACAACCGATCATTTTTCGTAATCTCCTATACGTTTACAGCTCATTTCGCCAGGAAACTGTTTTACTACTCATCATGACTTTGTATACGATACACCGAGAACTTTCACAAACGTGTCACTAACCATTTCATACTGTGCTGTGTGTTACTTTCTGTGGATCAGTTTATCTGTTTCCGATGAGTAATTAATCATTTGCCACTTATTGTCTGTTCCACTTTGATAAATCCTTAGATGATCAAACTGTACCAATTGCTTACATTTAATTCGCTTTTACTGGAATATATGTTCATTTTATTTGAAAAGGACCTGCCAGGCATGTTAATACGTTAAAAAATAAAAACAAATTCCATAACGCCGGAAATTTCGAGTTCGATTATTATAAAGTTCCCCGAACGGGTGAAAAACGTTAGCCTAGCCTCTACTTTCAGACATTTTGGGATGATTTGATCTAATCCCATTAAAAATACACTCAATGTAGCTCCTTGGACGATGGAGGCGCTCAAATCATCAGACCGCGTCAAGGTGCAATTTACCCCATTGTCAGTAACTCCTTAAACTATGTTATTCGCTGTCCATGAACACTAACGTAATGAATCTGTACCGACTGGTTTTATTTAACTTGATTTGACCAAGATGACTATTCAGCTTCATTGAAAAAGATCTACTAGGCGGGTTGAAAATGCAAACAGTAAAAACTACTTCTATAACAACGAGAATTTGATGTTCTTATCTTAACCAGATGTTGTTAACCATTCCCAAATGCATCACTGGGATAACGAAACCCTGAAAGCTAGCTAGTTCTCCATGTTGTATATATATATATATATATATATATATATATATATTCAAGTCGCAGTTTATTGAATATGATTACTTTTTGTTTGAAGGATTAGACAACATACGTATTTATCGTAAAGAATAACCAAACATGGTAGATCTTATTCAGAGTTCACCAAGTTCGTCTATCACTCAACCGATATCATGTCAATTTCATCAATTCTTTTTTATCTGGATTTCTTTTTGTGACTGATAAATGTGGCACTGATCTCCAGATTATTGATCGAGTATGAAAGTACTAACTCAAAGCCAGTGCATAATGCATGGATGAATTCGTATGAAAGTGTAGCATGCAGATTTTGTGATAGTACATCAAGAAAACTGTCTTGTCGAATAAAACTGATTCAATTGTGAACATCCAGTATTTCATAAACAGACCTTTTTTGAGTGTCAACTCTCTTTTTTGGCATGAGTATAGCGTTTAAAGAAAGAATTGAAACTAGTTTATATCTGAAAGCTATCATGTTCATCTTCTTTACTATGATTTTAAAGAAATCCTTCCCTTTCATATTCACTAATTTGTGGATGTGATTCAATTGATTTTGAACGTAAGTATAATATACACAGCTCTTTCGACAGGTTTCAGACCACTTATTATCGAGTCACCATCCTTAAATGTAAAGCTATTTTAAGAAAAATCCAGAAAGATCGCCTCAATATTTATGAATATCTATAGGCATAATAAAATGTTTGGTAATCATGAATTACTTAAACCTCCCTGGACACTTCTGTTTGCTCGTTGCAGAAGTGGACTATTTTTCCAATTTGTTTGCAATTACTTTTAAAAATAAGATTTTTTCAGTATGTTTTTCACTGATGATCATTGGTAGCATAATTTTATTGACAGTTGACTGTGGACATTTATTTCTTTGTACTATAGAGTGAGTTTAATTCAATGCTCAGTTGAATTCATGTCCTTCTCCATGCTCGAAGTGAACCCTGATGTGGTACGCTTCGTTAAAGTTTATTTCTAATATGCTACATGAGTATCAATAGGAACTAAAACGCAGTACAAATGTAAATCATCTGTATTAAAAGTAAAATGCACGGGAGAAACAAACCATTTAGAGTTGAACAAAAGATAAGTGGCATTTGAAGTGACCACTTACCCTCATTTTGCTGTTGTATCATATTGTTGCTATGGCCTAATCACTTTTTTGTATTTTCTACCTTTGTTTCTAATTTCCGTGGTTCATTTTCAAGTGTTTGTGTCCAAACCTAACACATTCCACCCCTAATCAAATCAGGTAAATGCTTCTTTTTAGGTCTTTCTGGTTGGTTTAGGGCCAGATGATAATGAGTGAGGGGCACGGTAATAAGGACGGTGATCAGTATGGGGAAAATACCAAGTTGATTATTCAAATGAACAATATGGACAGAAAGAGTGTGCAAAAATGCTAAACTCAATTTTATTTTCAAGTGGATCATTGAATGGGAATTGTAAAAATAATTCAACATTTTTGACGTTCTCATTGCCTTGTTATTATTTTGATTCAGAGTTTAAAAGCTATCAACTATTCCATAAAAGGTAACCAGTTTGTGAATAATCTTTTGTCACCTTTGCTGGGAAAAGAATAGAAAACTGGATTCCCTTTTGTTGTTAACTTATGGACTGGCACATTTTTGCAAACCCATAGACCTATTCTCTTTACTTGATTGTTGAAAAGTTCCATCAGGATGAAAACTCGTCTGATCAAGTGAATTAGATTTTAAACCTGTCTATGTAGAAAAAAGAATTTTACATAATTAGCCCGCTTCACAAACTTCATGAATGCAAGAAAAATCTGCGTTCGTTCCAATCCATTTCGATCTTATTATTTTCAAACAATAACTTGAATTCCATGAAACCTCGATGAACATTCCTTAAGCAATTACCAAAAATTGGTAAGATTTTGATTTATACAACTTTATATTGAATTCAAAACGACCTCAGAAAGCTACTGGACGATGAAATCTCCTATGGAGTATACCGGTTAAATGTGAGAGTTGGTTAGCAACTGTTCCACTAAAAAATTGGATAAATGTCATCTTTCGTCGTCAGTTCTATAGGGGGTTATGCGAAAACTACCTTCGTGCGTTTCTGTACTTCGAAACTTGGAAATGTTGTATGATAATTTAGGGTTTTCAGAACTGATGGACTGAAAATCATGTTACACATAAATAGAATAAATAAATCGTGAAATTTACTAAGTTTTATTACAACTTATGGTATAACAGGAATACGAAAATTTTATACAGTCAATTTGAACGAGCCAGAAAAACCTTGAATTTCATTGATGTGATTAGGGTTGAATTCACATGAATATCATTTTCATGGAATAAAGAAGTACAATCGACATGTTCAAATTTCAATTACTGAAATTGTTCGAAGGATGTTTTATATTCAAATGTCCACACTGAAGGTCCTTGAATCAGAATAATCGTGATTAAAACAACTGAATAAAGACAACTTATTTTGTGTGCTGTTCAGTTCTGTGCAATACACAATAACCTGGCCATTTCGATTTGGGTTAAACAGACCACAAAGACCACCAAGTTTGCAACCGCAAAATTCAATCCAATTATGACTTATAGACACTGGTCCCCAAACACAAACAACTCATACATAATAACTTGTATCTACCAAATTTGTTTGAAAATTTGTTTTAATATCTGAATTCTAAGTTAAACGTCGCAGAAATGATAGATTAATTTTCATTTGCAGACCTCACACAGTTTTGTGTTTCGTCCATCATTTACAATTAATTTCGATTATAAGATTTTGCACAAATTCTAGGTTTCATAACATTTTTATTTGTGTGTTCAGTTGAACAGTTTATTAACTCTGTCTGTAACGTATTTTATCACTAACATTTGTAGATTCTATTTTACTGACACACCAATGAGGAATCTTTATAAACTTTCTTCCCTAATTTTTATGCAAAGACGAATATCTCCATTCTGTTGCTTTAGTTTCTGATCCTGACGTGACATGTTAAAAATTAACAAATTTACCGATTTCCACTACCAAATGATAATTCTTTCATTTATGGTTGGAAATTAACACAGTGCTCATGAATTTATATCGCAGCTATGATTCATTGTCTTGATCGCCTGTCGATTCTACCCGGTTTATCTGGACTTAAGCCTAAAGATATTTTTCTAGCTTCAATACAGTATTTTTAGTAGACAATGGGATCGTTTCATTGATTTTCACGGTATCGGCGTGAATGAACAACTTTATATCTATTCAAAATTTGGACGATTCGTGCCCATAGTACGATTTTGTGGTTCGCAAAGGTACTTCTTACGGTTCTGAGAAGATTTCCATGTTAAGTTTATCTTTGTAGCAATTCAGTTGGACCTAGCTGGGTGAAACGCTGTCAACGATGTGGGATGTTTATCAAACGTAAACGCAATGCTTCAGTTTCACCTGACGTGAATCCATGATTCATATCATGTAGTATCGAAATCCGCACACTTTTATTATTCTTTTACAGTAACATTGACTACCTTGTATATTACTCGATTAGGTACGTTTGCATTATACAAGGACGAACATTAAAATTTTCATGATTTTCTGCTGTTGGTTTTTTCATGATGACGGGGTGTGTAATCCCCTTGATAGTGAGGTAATCAGTATATCGCAAGTTTGACGTAGAAATTTTATGAAAAATTATAAGAAACAAACTTTGTCAACTTTCAGTTGATTCTTAGCTATGTCCATGCAGTTATAATAGTATATTAACATATAAACCTCAAAATAGTTCAACAACCTTTGTATCTCGAGCAAAATATTAAATATCAACTAAAATTTTGCATTAAGGAATATGTGTACTATGAAGTTTGGGACTCTGTTAATGCAACAGATGAGATAATTCCTGAACTTTGCTTAAACTGTCGTATATCCGGTTCAGTGTGTCGGAAAATATGCGAGTGCTAAGAAGAACTCAATGGAGCAGATAACAGGATAAAAGTGCACATCCCGCTGCATAATGCCTCCTGTTTGTGAAAACATCATGTAAATAGACTCAGTTTACGTTGTTGAAATGTTTCATGTTTCAACTATTTTTATATATTGAATAAAAGTTCTTTCTGTCTGGTGGAGTTTTTACTATGGTGAAGGATGTTTCCTTATATAATCATGTGCTTGTCTAAGCGTCAAATCATCAACTTGTTGTTTACCTACCAAGACTCATTACTATTCAGTCACAAAAAAGAGATTCCCCTAAGAAAGCAAGTATACATATATATTCATCCAGTCAACAAAACGAGGTAGAAGATGACCAATGTTTCTATTACACAGTCAATTTGAAGCAAATACAAACCTAACGAAAAATGAACCTCTAAATTTAACCCTTGTAATCACGATCTAATTGGAATAATGATAAATAACTGTCAATTGATTATAATATTTTTCAAAAACGAAATCACGACTGGCAAACATCCGTATGAATTTGGGGTAAAATGTCCTTCGGAAACAGGATTTTGCAAAACCTCACGTTAAAACTTCTTTGAAAATGTAAGAACTGAGGAAGCGATAAAATCAACCGTACTCAGTGAATAGTGGTAATCAACTAGATGCGCAGTGCATTGTACCTTTTATAGATAATTCCCATAACGTTGATTCGAAGCAAAACTTAATTTACCCACTTAATTATCGATAAAAATATTTTTTTCATGAAGATTGGATTTATGGTGTTTTTCTCATCTGATACAATATTTATCACATCAGCTGTTGTTTAAGCTGATTGCAACTATCACATGGATGTCAACTGCATGATCCATGGATTATCAAATATGAAGATAAATCCTTTCAATCACTACTAGAAACTGCACACCAGACATCTGAAATCAGCATTTTTCTGTAAAATTAATAATTAGAATTTTTTGGGAATCCAGACGTTAACTGATTAATTTCCATGTACATATAAGCTAATCATAATAAAAACGCAGAGTATTAATGTATCAAACAGGAAAACATGTGTTCAGACAACTGATACCCGGGCGTTAATTCAATCACTTCGCATATTTGTTTTCGTCGCAAACAGATATATGTATATAGTGTGTTATTCAAATAAGTGCTCTTTTGAATAGTATCAAACGACAATGGAAGTTCAGGCACTCCTAAGGGCAATAAAGATGAAGTAAATTGCGTCGGAATAATGAAATTAATAGAGTGGTGTTGTGGTCCGAAAACATGTGTTTATGAATACCATTGTGTAGAAATATATGGGAACTTAGTACCATGAGAATGGGATTTCCAGAAAATGAGAGCTTGGATTTTTACGTTTACTTATTGATACGTACTTCGAAAGTTTGCGGCTAAAAAGTGTATATCCCATTCAGACGACCAAATGAGATAATGGCTCACCACAACTGCTTGACTGATCTCATTTTCTGACTGTGGATGGTAGAAAAGTTTCGAACAATGGTAATGATGTCACGTAAGATACTATCATCGGAATTTAAACATATCAAAATTCACTCCTTAAATCAATGGGGTTCTTATCTCCACAAATACGAACAACTCACCAATATTAAGTCGCTTCACTGGTTGGTGAGGCCCGTTGGTTGGTCAAGTGAGTACGCTGCTTGTAGACACGACCTTTAACTAATCATAATAGCTATCTAATACCTTGGTATGCTTCAACGTGGCTGACAGGGTTAACATCATTGATCGCACGGACTCCAACTGCCTTTTATTTTAGTGATTGTATCTTAACTTTCTGTTCCAGATTTAAATTCATTGTGGTACTGTCCTTATCCGATGAATCACGGGTGAGAGGTAATCATCATAAGTTTGGTAAAAACGCTAATCCCTGAACGACTTTTGCAGTTGTCAATTGCCAACACTTCTTGGGTTTGCATAAAGTGAAGCTCTCAAGAGGTAAAAGTCGTCACCGTACACACCAAAAGATATCGTGGCCATCTTAAACGCTGTTGGAGATTTCTAACTAACTATTTACCAATTGTTGTTGTTTATTTCATTTAATCCGTGATTTTTGTATTTTTTCGGCTACTTTGTTTGTTTATTTTAATATTCCATATTATTCACTTTATTAACGCACTTGTGGTTATAACTTGTTCCAATTTACCATCAATTATTTCCAGTGCCTAATATTGATGTAAGTATGGCAGTCGAGTAAACATCTGATAACTACTTTCTAATTTAAAATGAGAGCGCAATATTCACTCAATACAACGATATTCCCAAAATTGAACGAAACATGAAGCAAAAATGAAAATTCATGGAGCCTTCCGCGTATGTGTGGCTTAGTAAGAGAGGAATTTTGGTAATTTGGACAAACAAAAAGAGGTTCTCATCACAGATTTCATCGAACCAATGTAACTCTCTGTGAAATTAGGGAAATAACATTGAAGTTAAGGTTAAAAGAAATAACGTGATGATGCTATGAAGATGCAAGCCGAGTTATCATCAATATATTTGTTTTCATTAATACCCTTGCAATATCCCTTCACTTGTTCACTGATTCTGATTACGTCATTGACAAATGCTTACAGAAATTATTTTCTTTTTACGTATCTGCATTTCAGTTTTGATTCTTATCCTACAGCAATATTTTTTTCATACTACGAATCAAGTTTACATTTTTAATGTTAAATCATATCAGGTGGGGGATGTTTTTTTTTTAGAAAAAATCCGTGAAAGATGTTAAACTAAAAACTTTTTCTCTGTTCGGTGAATGTGAATACAACATAAAAATCCTTTGACAAGTAGATTCTATAAGTTATTAATTGGAGGTTTTGGTTGTGTAAGCGTGTTTCGTGGGATAGGTTGTCCTGTAGCATTTTTATCTAGTGGTTTAACTAATATCTAATTTGACCTTATAACAAAAAGGTTAATGTTTTATGAGCATGTGTTACGTTTCTTCCAAACAAACAGTGTTGTAATCGCATGTTTTGAACAATCTCTCTATTCATGCAGAGCAAAGTCATGACAGTTCTGTACCCTTCAAAAGCATGTTAGCTGATATCATGAATCAGTGAACAACTGGACACAATGGTCTTGAACTCAACCCTAAGAGAGTGTTAATTTCTATCAAATGGGTAGACAAGTTGTTTCACTTTAGTCTATGGCTGCATAAAGTGCCTAAAATTTTAAAATCGCATATGTCATTCAGCCTTACAATACTGAATCAGAAGGGAAGTGATTGGTGATATTTATTAAATAAGTATACAGGGTTCCATAATGGCTGATACATGAACAGCATTTTCTCAGCCGATTGATTGAGGCCAGTTCTTCGTCCCTTTAACACTTGTACCACCTGAAACATTTACATTCCCTCTATTCTTGTTTATCCATTTTGTGTTTTATTCTGAATCTTCCGCAGATATATAACATAGGTCAGAGTTCACAGATTTTCAACTACCGTCCATATTCAATTAGCCTTGAATTATTATTCAGCTACACTATTCATATTTTACCTATTCATGTGTGAGAAGGTCTTACTGAATAGAAAATTACTTGATTCCACAGTGTGTTCAGTTTTAAGTTTAAAGAAATTAATGTATTCGAGTTAAGGAATAATTTTGTGGAAGCTCCACGTAAATGTTTAGATCATTGGTGTGACAAATATCAAGACGGTTGACAAAGTATGCTTTTCCGAAATGTATGATAGAAAATCTACATTTCATTAGGAGACTGGATAAGGAATATAAAATAGCAGATTCAAGTATTGTGCGAAGACTAGTGTATAGAATCAAAACTCATGTTGTTGCAGTAGCTTTAAGTATTCCACTATGTTATTTTTTAACCCAAATGAGGACGACAATGGTGGCATATTGAAGTGCAAGATGGTTGTTTTGATTCGTTTCGGAGATCCATCATGGCACCTATCTGTTCTCCTTCACAAAAGGATCGAATCAGTAATAGATCTCGCATGTTAAACACCGAAAAAAGAAATGCGGAACTTGTATGATAAATGGCCCTCATTATTGATTTGTACTCAACCTGAATGTTGAGATATTGAGTATTGAACCCGTAATTATAATCCGTGCGGTGGGGAAACAAGAGTTAGATATTTTAATGGAAAGTAACCATGAGATTACTCAATAATCGTGTATTAACTAATCTTTTCATGAAACGTTATATGAAAGTTGGAGGGAAAAATTATGAAGCTTTAAAAAAATTAGGAAAATTTAACTGCAAAGTTGAGTAAGTCAAAAAAAATTCATTCGAGAACATCGGAAACACATTAGGTCCAATTCTTATTCCTCCCTGTACTATTTAGGATGTGTACGAATTCGAAAATTCATGGGTGGATCGATTCTTATTTCTAAATGAACACAGTAGGTTAGTTATTCGAAGTGACTGCTTCCCATCCAGTTAGCTGGATCTACGGACGTTTTTACCAGTATCAAAGTTGCACAAAATTTTGAGGGTTTGAATCTCTTGATTATTAGATGTTCAACAGTTATTCCTACCACTACTTACTTAAGTAGCCTACTCAAAAGAATATGCATCATGGTGACAGCAGTATTACTCTATACTATTTTTCTAACTGTAGCATTTCACTTTGCAGAATAACATGTATGTGTCATATTAAAATTATTTAAAAGTCAGTTATATCCACATCAAGTACGTCTGCGTTACATAGTATCAAAATACAAGTAAAATATTCCAGCCTCCACTGTTGGCAAATATGATTTAACTAATGAACATTAGTGGTTTCATCGCCAATCATAGGAATTTTTCATGATTTTCATTGCTCATACTGTGGATTTACATACATGATGGAATATTTTTGTATTGACGCCGAAGTATCGAGTGTCAATTGACTTTTTAAGCGATTTTAATTTATTTTTTTGGTAATTTTGCTGTCTATACCATAGCCAACATTGTTTTTATCTGAAACTGTCTCATACCTTATATCAATTTGTGAAACCATGTATTTGGCAAATAAATGGTCTTCACATTTAACTGATTAGAATTATTAAACTGACAGAAAAATGAATAAAATTAAGACATTCATTATGCAGTTATACAACAACATCAACGATAATGACTGTGTGGTCCTTATAATTCTTTGTGGGAATGCCTAAATTCTATTCGCATAATTAGCAAGAATAGTTAAAAGCCTTTCTAGCGGTTTACTAGTGGATAATGAAATCTTTGGTCTGAATAGATAGTTTATTGTTAAATATTTGACAATGAGATTGATCACCCTTTTCCCAGCTCTCAACAAGTGGGTTTTTAGACTGATAATCTAAGTGAGCCGTTGTTGCAAGCGAACCCATAGAGCTGCTAACCATTTCTTTGACCACCTTTAATGCGATTCTAAATAACTCCACCGGTCGAAAAGTGATAAAGGAAGAATGAGTATGGCAGATATTACTTAAACATTAGTACTGAATGAGTTATAAAGTTATGGTTCCCATATCTCACAATTGTGAGCAAACACAGGGTAGTCATTCTAATCCTTATTAGACATCAACTCAGTCAGTAAATACAGATTGTCATTGAGCTACTTTGAAAAATTATCACATTTTCAATGTGATCTATATTTCATAAAAAAACCTATAAATAACTATCATCAACTGAATATAAAAATTAAAGTGCGGTAACAACGCTTTAAAATGGTCAACTTACAATATTTACTCCTTGGTACACGTGGACCATCCACTGTTACTTTGATTGCTCGAGCGTAATGTGCAACAATTGGAGGTGTTGTTTCGATAGTGATGGTTATATTGAATGACTTCCCTGTATGGAATTTAGCGGAAAAATTATGATTATTATCAACAATCTTTAAATTTGATGTTTTAAAAAAGATAATAATGATAATATTATTCATAAAAATAAGTATTTCGCAACCGTATATAGTAATAGGATGATACAACGGTAACATGTGACCCACGCAAAAGAAGAAAAAATTGGAAACTAGAGTTTTCAATGGTGACGTGCCATAAGACTTGTTAACCGTATTTAACAAACCTGTTGTGAATACATGGTAAATGCTGAAGGAAGACATAACCGCTGATGTGTGGTTCATGTAATCCTCACGTTATTTTTCAGTCGAGTGTAAGTCATTATTTACTATTTGGAGCTTTAATTAAATAATTGAACGAATTGTATAAAACATCTTCCTGGTTAAACTTTATTAACCAGGAACATAGGCTCTCTCTTTTGCGAACCTTTAAACAGCGTCTCAGAATAAGTTGGAATATCTTTACACAGAACATCAAATCCTGAGTAATTAGTTTGACTCAATATCAGGTGGTGAAATCAAAAAGTGTGTGAAAGATTATGAAATTTTTATCCGTTCATGGAAAGACAACATTTTAATGTCATGGAACTAAACTTTGACTTTTAACAATAAACTGACGATTTCCTTTTACTTCTAACTTATTCGCTTATGCAAAGAATTTACTATAATGACGATCAAATCATTCTTGTGTAGTAAAACTAGAATACCATCATCATGAGATAAGAATTTATGTCTGGTAACTATGTTCTCGAAGACCGAACTTTTTTTCACAATGACTTTCGTGTTAAATTTATTTGCTTCTTAATTTAATGTCATTTGATTATACCTTAATAAGAAATGAATTGAAATATATAAGTAAATTTTAAAGGTATAAAAACTAATATTACATACGAAGAAATTCGGGCTCGTTAAGTCACAGGTCGTGGTTGGATTGGCATAAAAGCAATTTTTGCACTTATCGAAATATGGTCATGAATGATGAGAGTTATAATTTCAATTGATTACAATTGGTACTGATGAAATAATCGAGACGAATGACCAAATTGGTTTGACGACTAGTTCATTACAGATGACAGTTGTTGAAGTTTGTATCAAATAACTGGTCATACTGAAAGATTAATAACACTAATAAGGATGATGTTTGTTCAAGGTTTTGCACTGACTCATCTATATTTTTTGGTATGAAGCTTTCACTTTATCATATGAATTCCATGTCGGAATTCCTACTGGTGAATAATATTGACTGTCTCGTTACGCATCTTGATTTTCATTTCGGTATGTTACTCAAATTGTCAATGGCTCTTTCAATCGTGTGTTTTCTAATAATCCATCTCCTTTTTTAACCTTTATATAATCGATGGCTTTATATATCACTGTAGATTTCTAAGTAATAATCCTAGCTATTTTTCGTAAATTGTAATGGGATAGATACATCAATTGAATCATATCTTCCGACAGTACGAAATTCTGAGTTGCAACTTTTTTAAGTTTCATAATCCAATTTCGAATATGCTAGTATGAAGACAGTAGGAAAAACATAATATTATCAATTTATGTAATGAACTGGTAAAATCTTCTCCAAAACATTGGTGTATCCTGTGGTAATTGAGTTGTAAAAATCATAACGAATCAGATCAGGTTTTAATCGCTTTAACATTCAGATTAACCATCCTAAATGCATCAGAGTCATATACCCAACTGAGCCTAGCGATGCTGGGATGAATTCATGAGCTCCTCAATAGTCATCTGCTGATCAGTATCCTTTCTATTACAATTACCCAACAAGTATATTTTGAAAAAAAATATGTTCACAATGGAATACAGATAGGGGTATTCACTGTAATATCAATTCATTAAATTACATGCACCGAAACGATATAACGGCAACTGAAGTTAAGTTTGCAATTGTTCCTTTAAATAGTATAAATTTTCAAACTTTCAATTATTTGTCGTATTTATGAATTCTTTTACTAATTATGATGATTATAACAAAAGTTTTTATAATGTTCAGTTGACAAGTATTAGGCGAATTCTGGTGATGTTGTAATCCCTAAATTTAGATAAATAAATATTTCTTTTTCTCCGCACGATACACTGTTTAAATCGATCAGTTTTAAAGGACTTTTATTGGTTACTTCATCGGGGTTTACAAAAAGTCTATGACAAATACCTTCACGTACATTCACATGGAAATGAACATATCATAAAGTCAATCAAATCACGTGGTTTTTTGAATGTGGAAAAGTCGAATGTAGTGGTGAAGCGTTTATTCTATCTCCCTTAAGACACATTATGAAAAAACAAAAGATACAAACAAACTGAATATTTGTCATGACTACTGCTAACTTT
>CAXIVU010000096.1:0-25057 GCA_964035795.1 Pterobdella sp. o SKG-2022
AGTTGTTGTTTGCGTTGATGTTGCAATCGTTGTCGAAACTGTTGTAGCTGTAGCCAATGAAGTTGTTGTTACAGTTATTGTAGTTGGCGTTGTTGTTTCTACAGTAGTAACTGTTGGCGTAGATTTAGACAACATTTCTGTCGTTGTTGTCATAATAACAGTTGTTGTTTGCGTTGATGTTGCAATCGTTGTCGAAACTGTTGTAGCTGTAGCCAATGAAGTTGTTGTTACAGAAATTGTAGTTGGCGTTGTTGTTTCTACAGTAGTAACTGTTGGCGTAGATTTAGACAACATTTCTGTCGTTGTTGTCATAATAACAGTTGTTGTTTGCGTTGATGTTGCAATCGTTGTCGAAACTGTTGTAGCTGTAGCCAATGAAGTTGTTGTTACAGTTATTGTAGTTGGCGTTGTTGTTTCTACAATAGTAACTGTTGGCGTAGATTTAGACAACATTTCTGTCGTTGTTGTCATAATAACAGTTGTTGTTTGCGTTGATGTTGCAATCGTTGTCGAAACTGTTGTAGCTGTAGCCAATGAAGTTGTTGTTACAGTTATTGTAGTTGGCGTTGTTGTTTCTACAGTAGTAACTGTTGGCGTAGATTTAGACAACATTTCTGTCGTTGTTGTCATAATAACAGTTGTTGTTTGCGTTGATGTTGCAATCGTTGTCGAAACTGTTGTAGCTGTAGCCAATAAAGTTGTTGTTACAGTTATTGTAGTTGGCGTTGTTGTTTCTACAGTAGTAACTGTTGGCGTAGATTTAGACAACATTTCTGTCGTTGTTGTCATAATAACAGTTGTTGTTTGCGTTGATGTTGCAATCGTTGTCGAAACTGTTGTAGCTGTAGCCAATAAAGTTGTTGTTACAGTTATTGTAGTTGGCGTTGTTGTTTCTACAGTAGTAACTGTTGGCGTAGATTTAGACAACATTTCTGTCGTTGTTGTCATAATAACAGTTGTTGTTTGCGTTGATGTTGCAATCGTTGTCGAAACTGTTGTAGCTGTAGCCAATAAAGTTGTTGTTACAGAAATTGTAGTTGGCGTTGTTGTTTCTACAGTAGTAACTGTTGGCGTAGATTTAGACAACATTTCTGTCGTTGTTGTCATAATAACAGTTGTTGTTTGCGTTGATGTTGCAATCGTTGTCGAAACTGTTGTAGCTGTAGCCAATAAAGTTGTTGTTACAGTTATTGTAGTTGGCGTTGTTGTTTCTACAGTAGTAACTGTTGGCGTAGATTTAGACAACATTTCTGTCGTTGTTGTCATAATAACAGTTGTTGTTTGCGTTGATGTTGCAATCGTTGTCGAAACTGTTGTAGCTGTAGCCAATGAAGTTGTTGTTACAGTTATTGTAGTTGGCGTTGTTGTTTCTACAGTAGTAACTGTTGGCGTAGATTTAGACAACATTTCTGTCGTTGTTGTCATAATAACAGTTGTTGTTTGCGTTGATGTTGCAATCGTTGTCGAAACTGTTGTAGCTGTAGCCAATAAAGTTGTTGTTACAGTTATTGTAGTTGGCGTTGTTGTTTCTACAGTAGTAACTGTTGGCGTAGATTTAGACAACATTTCTGTCGTTGTTGTCATAATAACAGTTGTTGTTTGCGTTGATGTTGCAATCGTTGTCGAAACTGTTGTAGCTGTAGCCAATAAAGTTGTTGTTACAGTTATTGTAGTTGGCGTTGTTGTTTCTACAGTAGTAACTGTTGGCGTAGATTTAGACAACATTTCTGTTGTTGTTGTCATAATAACAGTTGTTGTTTGCGTTGATGTTGCAATCGTTGTCGAAACTGTTGTAGCTGTAGCCAATAAAGTTGTTGTTACAGTTATTGTAGTTGGCGTTGTTGTTTCTACAGTAGTAACTGTTGGCGTAGATTTAGACAACATTTCTGTCGTTGTTGTCATAATAACAGTTGTTGTTTGCGTTGATGTTGCAATCGTTGTCGAAACTGTTGTAGCTGTAGCCAATGAAGTTGTTGTTACAGTTATTGTAGTTGGCGTTGTTGTTTCTACAGTAGTAACTGTTGGCGTAGATTTAGACAACATTTCTGTCGTTGTTGTCATAATAACAGTTGTTGTTTGCGTTGATGTTGCAATCGTTGTCGAAACTGTTGTAGCTGTAGCCAATGAAGTTGTTGTTACAGAAATTGTAGTTGGCGTTGTTGTTTCTACAGTAGTAACTGTTGGCGTAGATTTAGACAACATTTCTGTCGTTGTTGTCATAATAACAGTTGTTGTTTGCGTTGATGTTGCAATCGTTGTCGAAACTGTTGTAGCTGTAGCCAATGAAGTTGTTGTTACAGTTATTGTAGTTGGCGTTGTTGTTTCTACAGTAGTAACTGTTGGCGTAGATTTAGACAACATTTCTGTCGTTGTTGTCATAATAACAGTTGTTGTTTGCGTTGATGTTGCAATCGTTGTCGAAACTGTTGTAGCTGTAGCCAATAAAGTTGTTGTTACAGTTATTGTAGTTGGCGTTGTTGTTTCTACAGTAGTAACTGTTGGCGTAGATTTAGACAACATTTCTGTCGTTGTTGTCATAATAACAGTTGTTGTTTGCGTTGATGTTGCAATCGTTGTCGAAACTGTTGTAGCTGTAGCCAATAAAGTTGTTGTTACAGTTATTGTAGTTGGCGTTGTTGTTTCTACAGTAGTAACTGTTGGCGTAGATTTAGACAACATTTCTGTCGTTGTTGTCATAATAACAGTTGTTGTTTGCGTTGATGTTGCAATCGTTGTCGAAACTGTTGTAGCTGTAGCCAATAAAGTTGTTGTTACAGAAATTGTAGTTGGCGTTGTTGTTTCTACAGTAGTAACTGTTGGCGTAGATTTAGACAACATTTCTGTCGTTGTTGTCATAATAACAGTTGTTGTTTGCGTTGATGTTGCAATCGTTGTCGAAACTGTTGTAGCTGTAGCCAATAAAGTTGTTGTTACAGTTATTGTAGTTGGCGTTGTTGTTTCTACAGTAGTAACTGTTGGCGTAGATTTAGACAACATTTCTGTCGTTGTTGTCATAATAACAGTTGTTGTTTGCGTTGATGTTGCAATCGTTGTCGAAACTGTTGTAGCTGTAGCCAATGAAGTTGTTGTTACAGTTATTGTAGTTGGCGTTGTTGTTTCTACAGTAGTAACTGTTGGCGTAGATTTAGACAACATTTCTGTCGTTGTTGTCATAATAACAGTTGTTGTTTGCGTTGATGTTGCAATCGTTGTCGAAACTGTTGTAGCTGTAGCCAATAAAGTTGTTGTTACAGTTATTGTAGTTGGCGTTGTTGTTTCTACAGTAGTAACTGTTGGCGTAGATTTAGACAACATTTCTGTCGTTGTTGTCATAATAACAGTTGTTGTTTGCGTTGATGTTGCAATCGTTGTCGAAACTGTTGTAGCTGTAGCCAATAAAGTTGTTGTTACAGTTATTGTAGTTGGCGTTGTTGTTTCTACAGTAGTAACTGTTGGCGTAGATTTAGACAACATTTCTGTTGTTGTTGTCATAATAACAGTTGTTGTTTGCGTTGATGTTGCAATCGTTGTCGAAACTGTTGTAGCTGTAGCCAATAAAGTTGTTGTTACAGTTATTGTAGTTGGCGTTGTTGTTTCTACAGTAGTAACTGTTGGCGTAGATTTAGACAACATTTCTGTCGTTGTTGTCATAATAACAGTTGTTGTTTGCGTTGATGTTGCAATCGTTGTCGAAACTGTTGTAGCTGTAGCCAATGAAGTTGTTGTTACAGTTATTGTAGTTGGCGTTGTTGTTTCTACAGTAGTAACTGTTGGCGTAGATTTAGACAACATTTCTGTCGTTGTTGTCATAATAACAGTTGTTGTTTGCGTTGATGTTGCAATCGTTGTCGAAACTGTTGTAGCTGTAGCCAATAAAGTTGTTGTTACAGAAATTGTAGTTGGCGTTGTTGTTTCTACAGTAGTAACTGTTGGCGTAGATTTAGACAACATTTCTGTCGTTGTTGTCATAATAACAGTTGTTGTTTGCGTTGATGTTGCAATCGTTGTCGAAACTGTTGTAGCTGTAGCCAATGAAGTTGTTGTTACAGTTATTGTAGTTGGCGTTGTTGTTTCTACAGTAGTAACTGTTGGCGTAGATTTAGACAACATTTCTGTCGTTGTTGTCATAATAACAGTTGTTGTTTGCGTTGATGTTGCAATCGTTGTCGAAACTGTTGTAGCTGTAGCCAATAAAGTTGTTGTTACAGTTATTGTAGTTGGCGTTGTTGTTTCTACAGTAGTAACTGTTGGCGTAGATTTAGACAACATTTCTGTCGTTGTTGTCATAATAACAGTTGTTGTTTGCGTTGATGTTGCAATCGTTGTCGAAACTGTTGTAGCTGTAGCCAATAAAGTTGTTGTTACAGTTATTGTAGTTGGCGTTGTTGTTTCTACAGTAGTAACAGTTGGCGTAGATTTAGACAACATTTCTGTCGTTGTTGTCATAATAACAGTTGTTGTTTGCGTTGATGTTGCAATCGTTGTCGAAACTGTTGTAGCTGTAGCCAATGAAGTTGTTGTTACAGAAATTGTAGTTGGCGTTGTTGTTTCTACAGTAGTAACTGTTGGCGTAGATTTAGACAACATTTCTGTCGTTGTTGTCATAATAACAGTTGTTGTTTGCGTTGATGTTGCAATCGTTGTCGAAACTGTTGTAGCTGTAGCCAATGAAGTTGTTGTTACAGTTATTGTAGTTGGCGTTGTTGTTTCTACAGTAGTAACTGTTGGCGTAGATTTAGACAACATTTCTGTCGTTGTTGTCATAATAACAGTTGTTGTTTGCGTTGATGTTGCAATCGTTGTCGAAACTGTTGTAGCTGTAGCCAATAAAGTTGTTGTTACAGTTATTGTAGTTGGCGTTGTTGTTTCTACAGTAGTAACTGTTGGCGTAGATTTAGACAACATTTCTGTTGTTGTTGTCATAATAACAGTTGTTGTTTGCGTTGATGTTGCAATCGTTGTCGAAACTGTTGTAGCTGTAGCCAATAAAGTTGTTGTTACAGTTATTGTAGTTGGCGTTGTTGTTTCTACAGTAGTAACTGTTGGCGTAGATTTAGACAACATTTCTGTCGTTGTTGTCATAATAACAGTTGTTGTTTGCGTTGATGTTGCAATCGTTGTCGAAACTGTTGTAGCTGTAGCCAATGAAGTTGTTGTTACAGTTATTGTAGTTGGCGTTGTTGTTTCTACAGTAGTAACTGTTGGCGTAGATTTAGACAACATTTCTGTCGTTGTTGTCATAATAACAGTTGTTGTTTGCGTTGATGTTGCAATCGTTGTCGAAACTGTTGTAGCTGTAGCCAATGAAGTTGTTGTTACAGTTATTGTAGTTGGCGTTGTTGTTTCTACAGTAGTAACTGTTGGCGTAGATTTAGACAACATTTCTGTCGTTGTTGTCATAATAACAGTTGTTGTTTGCGTTGATGTTGCAATCGTTGTCGAAACTGTTGTAGCTGTAGCCAATGAAGTTGTTGTTACAGTTATTGTAGTTGGCGTTGTTGTTTCTACAGTAGTAACTGTTGGCGTAGATTTAGACAACATTTCTGTCGTTGTTGTCATAATAACAGTTGTTGTTTGCGTTGATGTTGCAATCGTTGTCGAAACTGTTGTAGCTGTAGCCAATAAAGTTGTTGTTACAGTTATTGTAGTTGGCGTTGTTGTTTCTACAGTAGTAACTGTTGGCGTAGATTTAGACAACATTTCTGTCGTTGTTGTCATAATAACAGTTGTTGTTTGCGTTGATGTTGCAATCGTTGTCGAAACTGTTGTAGCTGTAGCCAATAAAGTTGTTGTTACAGTTATTGTAGTTGGCGTTGTTGTTTCTACAGTAGTAACTGTTGGCGTAGATTTAGACAACATTTCTGTCGTTGTTGTCATAATAACAGTTGTTGTTTGCGTTGATGTTGCAATCGTTGTCGAAACTGTTGTAGCTGTAGCCAATGAAGTTGTTGTTACAGTTATTGTAGTTGGCGTTGTTGTTTCTACAGTAGTAACTGTTGGCGTAGATTTAGACAACATTTCTGTCGTTGTTGTCATAATAACAGTTGTTGTTTGCGTTGATGTTGCAATCGTTGTCGAAACTGTTGTAGCTGTAGCCAATGAAGTTGTTGTTACAGTTATTGTAGTTGGCGTTGTTGTTTCTACAGTAGTAACTGTTGGCGTAGATTTAGACAACATTTCTGTCGTTGTTGTCATAATAACAGTTGTTGTTTGCGTTGATGTTGCAATCGTTGTCGAAACTGTTGTAGCTGTAGCCAATGAAGTTGTTGTTACAGAAATTGTAGTTGGCGTTGTTGTTTCTACAGTAGTAACTGTTGGCGTAGATTTAGACAACATTTCTGTCGTTGTTGTCATAATAACAGTTGTTGTTTGCGTTGATGTTGCAATCGTTGTCGAAACTGTTGTAGCTGTAGCCAATGAAGTTGTTGTTACAGTTATTGTAGTTGGCGTTGTTGTTTCTACAGTAGTAACTGTTGGCGTAGATTTAGACAACATTTCTGTCGTTGTTGTCATAATAACAGTTGTTGTTTGCGTTGATGTTGCAATCGTTGTCGAAACTGTTGTAGCTGTAGCCAATGAAGTTGTTGTTACAGTTATTGTAGTTGGCGTTGTTGTTTCTACAGTAGTAACTGTTGGCGTAGATTTAGACAACATTTCTGTCGTTGTTGTCATAATAACAGTTGTTGTTTGCGTTGATGTTGCAATCGTTGTCGAAACTGTTGTAGCTGTAGCCAATGAAGTTGTTGTTACAGTTATTGTAGTTGGCGTTGTTGTTTCTACAGTAGTAACTGTTGGCGTAGATTTAGACAACATTTCTGTCGTTGTTGTCATAATAACAGTTGTTGTTTGCGTTGATGTTGCAATCGTTGTCGAAACTGTTGTAGCTGTAGCCAATGAAGTTGTTGTTACAGTTATTGTAGTTGGCGTTGTTGTTTCTACAGTAGTAACTGTTGGCGTAGATTTAGACAACATTTCTGTCGTTGTTGTCATAATAACAGTTGTTGTTTGCGTTGATGTTGCAATCGTTGTCGAAACTGTTGTAGCTGTAGCCAATAAAGTTGTTGTTACAGAAATTGTAGTTGGCGTTGTTGTTTCTACAGTAGTAACTGTTGGCGTAGATTTAGACAACATTTCTGTCGTTGTTGTCATAATAACAGTTGTTGTTTGCGTTGATGTTGCAATCGTTGTCGAAACTGTTGTAGCTGTAGCCAATGAAGTTGTTGTTACAGTTATTGTAGTTGGCGTTGTTGTTTCTACAGTAGTAACTGTTGGCGTAGATTTAGACAACATTTCTGTCGTTGTTGTCATAATAACAGTTGTTGTTTGCGTTGATGTTGCAATCGTTGTCGAAACTGTTGTAGCTGTAGCCAATGAAGTTGTTGTTACAGTTATTGTAGTTGGCGTTGTTGTTTCTACAGTAGTAACTGTTGGCGTAGATTTAGACAACATTTCTGTCGTTGTTGTCATAATAACAGTTGTTGTTTGCGTTGATGTTGCAATCGTTGTCGAAACTGTTGTAGCTGTAGCCAATAAAGTTGTTGTTACAGTTATTGTAGTTGGCGTTGTTGTTTCTACAGTAGTAACTGTTGGCGTAGATTTAGACAACATTTCTGTCGTTGTTGTCATAATAACAGTTGTTGTTTGCGTTGATGTTGCAATCGTTGTCGAAACTGTTGTAGCTGTAGCCAATGAAGTTGTTGTTACAGAAATTGTAGTTGGCGTTGTTGTTTCTACAGTAGTAACTGTTGGCGTAGATTTAGACAACATTTCTGTCGTTGTTGTCATAATAACAGTTGTTGTTTGCGTTGATGTTGCAATCGTTGTCGAAACTGTTGTAGCTGTAGCCAATAAAGTTGTTGTTACAGAAATTGTAGTTGGCGTTGTTGTTTCTACAGTAGTAACTGTTGGCGTAGATTTAGACAACATTTCTGTCGTTGTTGTCATAATAACAGTTGTTGTTTGCGTTGATGTTGCAATCGTTGTCGAAACTGTTGTAGCTGTAGCCAATAAAGTTGTTGTTACAGTTATTGTAGTTGGCGTTGTTGTTTCTACAGTAGTAACTGTTGGCGTAGATTTAGACAACATTTCTGTCGTTGTTGTCATAATAACAGTTGTTGTTTGCGTTGATGTTGCAATCGTTGTCGAAACTGTTGTAGCTGTAGCCAATGAAGTTGTTGTTACAGTTATTGTAGTTGGCGTTGTTGTTTCTACAGTAGTAACTGTTGGCGTAGATTTAGACAACATTTCTGTCGTTGTTGTCATAATAACAGTTGTTGTTTGCGTTGATGTTGCAATCGTTGTCGAAACTGTTGTAGCTGTAGCCAATAAAGTTGTTGTTACAGTTATTGTAGTTGGCGTTGTTGTTTCTACAGTAGTAACTGTTGGCGTAGATTTAGACATCATTTCTGTCGTTGTTGTCATAATAACAGTTGTTGTTTGCGTTGATGTTGCAATCGTTGTCGAAACTGTTGTAGCTGTAGCCAATGAAGTTGTTGTTACAGTTATTGTAGTTGGCGTTGTTGTTTCTACAGTAGTAACTGTTGGCGTAGATTTAGACAACATTTCTGTCGTTGTTGTCATAATAACAGTTGTTGTTTGCGTTGATGTTGCAATCGTTGTCGAAACTGTTGTAGCTGTAGCCAATGAAGTTGTTGTTACAGTTATTGTAGTTGGCGTTGTTGTTTCTACAGTAGTAACTGTTGGCGTAGATTTAGACAACATTTCTGTCGTTGTTGTCATAATAACAGTTGTTGTTTGCGTTGATGTTGCAATCGTTGTCGAAACTGTTGTAGCTGTAGCCAATGAAGTTGTTGTTACAGTTATTGTAGTTGGCGTTGTTGTTTCTACAGTAGTAACTGTTGGCGTAGATTTAGACAACATTTCTGTCGTTGTTGTCATAATAACAGTTGTTGTTTGCGTTGATGTTGCAATCGTTGTCGAAACTGTTGTAGCTGTAGCCAATGAAGTTGTTGTTACAGTTATTGTAGTTGGCGTTGTTGTTTCTACAGTAGTAACTGTTGGCGTAGATTTAGACAACATTTCTGTCGTTGTTGTCATAATAACAGTTGTTGTTTGCGTTGATGTTGCAATCGTTGTCGAAACTGTTGTAGCTGTAGCCAATGAAGTTGTTGTTACAGTTATTGTAGTTGGCGTTGTTGTTTCTACAGTAGTAACTGTTGGCGTAGATTTAGACAACATTTCTGTCGTTGTTGTCATAATAACAGTTGTTGTTTGCGTTGATGTTGCAATCGTTGTCGAAACTGTTGTAGCTGTAGCCAATGAAGTTGTTGTTACAGTTATTGTAGTTGGCGTTGTTGTTTCTACAGTAGTAACTGTTGGCGTAGATTTAGACAACATTTCTGTCGTTGTTGTCATAATAACAGTTGTTGTTTGCGTTGATGTTGCAATCGTTGTCGAAACTGTTGTAGCTGTAGCCAATGAAGTTGTTGTTACAGTTATTGTAGTTGGCGTTGTTGTTTCTACAGTAGTAACTGTTGGCGTAGATTTAGACAACATTTCTGTCGTTGTTGTCATAATAACAGTTGTTGTTTGCGTTGATGTTGCAATCGTTGTCGAAACTGTTGTAGCTGTAGCCAATGAAGTTGTTGTTACAGTTATTGTAGTTGGCGTTGTTGTTTCTACAGTAGTAACTGTTGGCGTAGATTTAGACAACATTTCTGTCGTTGTTGTCATAATAACAGTTGTTGTTTGCGTTGATGTTGCAATCGTTGTCGAAACTGTTGTAGCTGTAGCCAATGAAGTTGTTGTTACAGTTATTGTAGTTGGCGTTGTTGTTTCTACAGTAGTAACTGTTGGCGTAGATTTAGACAACATTTCTGTCGTTGTTGTCATAATAACAGTTGTTGTTTGCGTTGATGTTGCAATCGTTGTCGAAACTGTTGTAGCTGTAGCCAATGAAGTTGTTGTTACAGTTATTGTAGTTGGCGTTGTTGTTTCTACAGTAGTAACTGTTGGCGTAGATTTAGACAACATTTCTGTCGTTGTTGTCATAATAACAGTTGTTGTTTGCGTTGATGTTGCAATCGTTGTCGAAACTGTTGTAGCTGTAGCCAATGAAGTTGTTGTTACAGTTATTGTAGTTGGCGTTGTTGTTTCTACAGTAGTAACTGTTGGCGTAGATTTAGACAACATTTCTGTCGTTGTTGTCATAATAACAGTTGTTGTTTGCGTTGATGTTGCAATCGTTGTCGAAACTGTTGTAGCTGTAGCCAATGAAGTTGTTGTTACAGTTATTGTAGTTGGCGTTGTTGTTTCTACAGTAGTAACTGTTGGCGTAGATTTAGACAACATTTCTGTCGTTGTTGTCATAATAACAGTTGTTGTTTGCGTTGATGTTGCAATCGTTGTCGAAACTGTTGTAGCTGTAGCCAATGAAGTTGTTGTTACAGTTATTGTAGTTGGCGTTGTTGTTTCTACAGTAGTAACTGTTGGCGTAGATTTAGACAACATTTCTGTCGTTGTTGTCATAATAACAGTTGTTGTTTGCGTTGATGTTGCAATCGTTGTCGAAACTGTTGTAGCTGTAGCCAATGAAGTTGTTGTTACAGTTATTGTAGTTGGCGTTGTTGTTTCTACAGTAGTAACTGTTGGCGTAGATTTAGACAACATTTCTGTCGTTGTTGTCATAATAACAGTTGTTGTTTGCGTTGATGTTGCAATCGTTGTCGAAACTGTTGTAGCTGTAGCCAATGAAGTTGTTGTTACAGTTATTGTAGTTGGCGTTGTTGTTTCTACAGTAGTAACTGTTGGCGTAGATTTAGACAACATTTCTGTCGTTGTTGTCATAATAACAGTTGTTGTTTGCGTTGATGTTGCAATCGTTGTCGAAACTGTTGTAGCTGTAGCCAATGAAGTTGTTGTTACAGTTATTGTAGTTGGCGTTGTTGTTTCTACAGTAGTAACTGTTGGCGTAGATTTAGACAACATTTCTGTCGTTGTTGTCATAATAACAGTTGTTGTTTGCGTTGATGTTGCAATCGTTGTCGAAACTGTTGTAGCTGTAGCCAATGAAGTTGTTGTTACAGTTATTGTAGTTGGCGTTGTTGTTTCTACAGTAGTAACTGTTGGCGTAGATTTAGACAACATTTCTGTCGTTGTTGTCATAATAACAGTTGTTGTTTGCGTTGATGTTGCAATCGTTGTCGAAACTGTTGTAGCTGTAGCCAATGAAGTTGTTGTTACAGTTATTGTAGTTGGCGTTGTTGTTTCTACAGTAGTAACTGTTGGCGTAGATTTAGACAACATTTCTGTCGTTGTTGTCATAATAACAGTTGTTGTTTGCGTTGATGTTGCAATCGTTGTCGAAACTGTTGTAGCTGTAGCCAATGAAGTTGTTGTTACAGTTATTGTAGTTGGCGTTGTTGTTTCTACAGTAGTAACTGTTGGCGTAGATTTAGACAACATTTCTGTCGTTGTTGTCATAATAACAGTTGTTGTTTGCGTTGATGTTGCAATCGTTGTCGAAACTGTTGTAGCTGTAGCCAATGAAGTTGTTGTTACAGTTATTGTAGTTGGCGTTGTTGTTTCTACAGTAGTAACTGTTGGCGTAGATTTAGACAACATTTCTGTCGTTGTTGTCATAATAACAGTTGTTGTTTGCGTTGATGTTGCAATCGTTGTCGAAACTGTTGTAGCTGTAGCCAATGAAGTTGTTGTTACAGTTATTGTAGTTGGCGTTGTTGTTTCTACAGTAGTAACTGTTGGCGTAGATTTAGACAACATTTCTGTCGTTGTTGTCATAATAACAGTTGTTGTTTGCGTTGATGTTGCAATCGTTGTCGAAACTGTTGTAGCTGTAGCCAATGAAGTTGTTGTTACAGTTATTGTAGTTGGCGTTGTTGTTTCTACAGTAGTAACTGTTGGCGTAGATTTAGACAACATTTCTGTCGTTGTTGTCATAATAACAGTTGTTGTTTGCGTTGATGTTGCAATCGTTGTCGAAACTGTTGTAGCTGTAGCCAATGAAGTTGTTGTTACAGTTATTGTAGTTGGCGTTGTTGTTTCTACAGTAGTAACTGTTGGCGTAGATTTAGACAACATTTCTGTCGTTGTTGTCATAATAACAGTTGTTGTTTGCGTTGATGTTGCAATCGTTGTCGAAACTGTTGTAGCTGTAGCCAATGAAGTTGTTGTTACAGTTATTGTAGTTGGCGTTGTTGTTTCTACAGTAGTAACTGTTGGCGTAGATTTAGACAACATTTCTGTCGTTGTTGTCATAATAACAGTTGTTGTTTGCGTTGATGTTGCAATCGTTGTCGAAACTGTTGTAGCTGTAGCCAATGAAGTTGTTGTTACAGTTATTGTAGTTGGCGTTGTTGTTTCTACAGTAGTAACTGTTGGCGTAGATTTAGACAACATTTCTGTCGTTGTTGTCATAATAACAGTTGTTGTTTGCGTTGATGTTGCAATCGTTGTCGAAACTGTTGTAGCTGTAGCCAATGAAGTTGTTGTTACAGTTATTGTAGTTGGCGTTGTTGTTTCTACAGTAGTAACTGTTGGCGTAGATTTAGACAACATTTCTGTCGTTGTTGTCATAATAACAGTTGTTGTTTGCGTTGATGTTGCAATCGTTGTCGAAACTGTTGTAGCTGTAGCCAATGAAGTTGTTGTTACAGTTATTGTAGTTGGCGTTGTTGTTTCTACAGTAGTAACTGTTGGCGTAGATTTAGACAACATTTCTGTCGTTGTTGTCATAATAACAGTTGTTGTTTGCGTTGATGTTGCAATCGTTGTCGAAACTGTTGTAGCTGTAGCCAATGAAGTTGTTGTTACAGTTATTGTAGTTGGCGTTGTTGTTTCTACAGTAGTAACTGTTGGCGTAGATTTAGACAACATTTCTGTCGTTGTTGTCATAATAACAGTTGTTGTTTGCGTTGATGTTGCAATCGTTGTCGAAACTGTTGTAGCTGTAGCCAATGAAGTTGTTGTTACAGTTATTGTAGTTGGCGTTGTTGTTTCTACAGTAGTAACTGTTGGCGTAGATTTAGACAACATTTCTGTCGTTGTTGTCATAATAACAGTTGTTGTTTGCGTTGATGTTGCAATCGTTGTCGAAACTGTTGTAGCTGTAGCCAATGAAGTTGTTGTTACAGTTATTGTAGTTGGCGTTGTTGTTTCTACAGTAGTAACTGTTGGCGTAGATTTAGACAACATTTCTGTCGTTGTTGTCATAATAACAGTTGTTGTTTGCGTTGATGTTGCAATCGTTGTCGAAACTGTTGTAGCTGTAGCCAATGAAGTTGTTGTTACAGTTATTGTAGTTGGCGTTGTTGTTTCTACAGTAGTAACTGTTGGCGTAGATTTAGACAACATTTCTGTCGTTGTTGTCATAATAACAGTTGTTGTTTGCGTTGATGTTGCAATCGTTGTCGAAACTGTTGTAGCTGTAGCCAATGAAGTTGTTGTTACAGTTATTGTAGTTGGCGTTGTTGTTTCTACAGTAGTAACTGTTGGCGTAGATTTAGACAACATTTCTGTCGTTGTTGTCATAATAACAGTTGTTGTTTGCGTTGATGTTGCAATCGTTGTCGAAACTGTTGTAGCTGTAGCCAATGAAGTTGTTGTTACAGTTATTGTAGTTGGCGTTGTTGTTTCTACAGTAGTAACTGTTGGCGTAGATTTAGACAACATTTCTGTCGTTGTTGTCATAATAACAGTTGTTGTTTGCGTTGATGTTGCAATCGTTGTCGAAACTGTTGTAGCTGTAGCCAATGAAGTTGTTGTTACAGTTATTGTAGTTGGCGTTGTTGTTTCTACAGTAGTAACTGTTGGCGTAGATTTAGACAACATTTCTGTCGTTGTTGTCATAATAACAGTTGTTGTTTGCGTTGATGTTGCAATCGTTGTCGAAACTGTTGTAGCTGTAGCCAATGAAGTTGTTGTTACAGTTATTGTAGTTGGCGTTGTTGTTTCTACAGTAGTAACTGTTGGCGTAGATTTAGACAACATTTCTGTCGTTGTTGTCATAATAACAGTTGTTGTTTGCGTTGATGTTGCAATCGTTGTCGAAACTGTTGTAGCTGTAGCCAATGAAGTTGTTGTTACAGTTATTGTAGTTGGCGTTGTTGTTTCTACAGTAGTAACTGTTGGCGTAGATTTAGACAACATTTCTGTCGTTGTTGTCATAATAACAGTTGTTGTTTGCGTTGATGTTGCAAACGTTGTCGAAACTGTTGTAGCTGTAGCCAATGAAGTTGTTGTTACAGTTATTGTAGTTGGCGTTGTTGTTTCTACAGTAGTAACTGTTGGCGTAGATTTAGACAACATTTCTGTCTTTGTTGTCATAATAACAGTTGTTGTTTGCGTTGATGTTGCAATCGTTGTCGAAACTGTTGTAGCTGTAGCCAATGAAGTTGTTATTACAGTTATTGTAGTTGGCGTTGTTGTTTCTACAGTAGTAACTGTTGGCGTAGATTTAGACAACATTTCTGTCGTTGTTGTCATAATAACAGTTGTTGTTTGCGTTGATGTTGCAATCGTTGTCGAAACTGTTGTAGCTGTAGCCAATGAAGTTGTTGTTACAGTTATTGTAGTTGGCGTTGTTGTTTCTACAGTAGTAACTGTTGGCGTAGATTTAGACAACATTTCTGTCGTTGTTGTCATAATAACAGTTGTTGTTTGCGTTGATGTTGCAATCGTTGTCGAAACTGTTGTAGCTGTAGCCAATGAAGTTGTTGTTACAGTTATTGTAGTTGGCGTTGTTGTTTCTACAGTAGTAACTGTTGGCGTAGATTTAGACAACATTTCTGTCGTTGTTGTCATAATAACAGTTGTTGTTTGCGTTGATGTTGCAATCGTTGTCGAAACTGTTGTAGCTGTAGCCAATGAAGTTGTTGTTACAGTTATTGTAGTTGGCGTTGTTGTTTCTACAGTAGTAACTGTTGGCGTAGATTTAGACAACATTTCTGTCGTTGTTGTCATAATAACAGTTGTTGTTTGCGTTGATGTTGCAATCGTTGTCGAAGCTGTTGTAGCTGTAGCCAATGAAGTTGTTGTTACAGTTATTGTAGTTGGCGTTGTTGTTTCTACAGTAGTAACTGTTGGCGTAGATTTAGACAACATTTCTGTCGTTGTTGTCCTAATAACAGTTGTTGTTTGCGTTGATGTTGCAATCGTTGTCGAAACTGTTGTAGCTGTAGCCAATGAAGTTGTTGTTACAGTTATTGTAGTTGGCGTTGTTGTTTCTACAGTAGTAACTGTTGGCGTAGATTTAGACAACATTTCTGTCGTTGTTGTCATAATAACAGTTGTTGTTTGCGTTGATGTTGCAATCGTTGTCGAAACTGTTGTAGCTGTAGCCAATGAAGTTGTTGTTACAGTTATTGTAGTTGGCGTTGTTGTTTCTACAGTAGTAACTGTTGGCGTAGATTTAGACAACATTTCTGTCGTTGTTGTCATAATAACAGTTGTTGTTTGCGTTGATGTTGCAATCGTTGTCGAAACTGTTGTAGCTGTAGCCAATGAAGTTGTTGTTACAGTTATTGTAGTTGGCGTTGTTGTTTCTACAGTAGTAACTGTTGGCGTAGATTTAGACAACATTTCTGTCGTTGTTGTCATAATAACAGTTGTTGTTTGCGTTGATGTTGCAATCGTTGTCGAAACTGTTGTAGCTGTAGCCAATGAAGTTGTTGTTACAGTTATTGTAGTTGGCGTTGTTGTTTCTACAGTAGTAACTGTTGGCGTAGATTTAGACAACATTTCTGTCGTTGTTGTCATAATAACAGTTGTTGTTTGCGTTGATGTTGCAATCGTTGTCGAAACTGTTGTAGCTGTAGCCAATGAAGTTGTTGTTACAGTTATTGTAGTTGGCGTTGTTGTTTCTACAGTAGTAACTGTTGGCGTAGATTTAGACAACATTTCTGTCGTTGTTGTCATAATAACAGTTGTTGTTTGCGTTGATGTTGCAATCGTTGTCGAAACTGTTGTAGCTGTAGCCAATGAAGTTGTTGTTACAGTTATTGTAGTTGGCGTTGTTGTTTCTACAGTAGTAACTGTTGGCGTAGATTTAGACAACATTTCTGTCGTTGTTGTCATAATAACAGTTGTTGTTTGCGTTGATGTTGCAAACGTTGTCGAAACTGTTGTAGCTGTAGCCAATGAAGTTGTTGTTACAGTTATTGTAGTTGGCGTTGTTGTTTCTACAGTAGTAACTGTTGGCGTAGATTTAGACAACATTTCTGTCTTTGTTGTCATAATAACAGTTGTTGTTTGCGTTGATGTTGCAATCGTTGTCGAAACTGTTGTAGCTGTAGCCAATGAAGTTGTTATTACAGTTATTGTAGTTGGCGTTGTTGTTTCTACAGTAGTAACTGTTGGCGTAGATTTAGACAACATTTCTGTCGTTGTTGTCATAATAACAGTTGTTGTTTGCGTTGATGTTGCAATCGTTGTCGAAACTGTTGTAGCTGTAGCCAATGAAGTTGTTGTTACAGTTATTGTAGTTGGCGTTGTTGTTTCTACAGTAGTAACTGTTGGCGTAGATTTAGACAACATTTCTGTCGTTGTTGTCATAATAACAGTTGTTGTTTGCGTTGATGTTGCAATCGTTGTCGAAACTGTTGTAGCTGTAGCCAATGAAGTTGTTCTTACAGTTATTGTAGTTGGCGTTGTTGTTTCTACAGTAGTAACTGTTGGCGTAGATTTAGACAACATTTCTGTCGTTGTTGTCATAATAACAGTTGTTGTTTGCGTTGATGTTGCAATCGTTGTCGAAACTGTTGTAGCTGTAGCCAATGAAGTTGTTGTTACAGTTATTGTAGTTGGCGTTGTTGTTTCTACAGTAGTAACTGTTGGCGTAGATTTAGACAACATTTCTGTCGTTGTTGTCATAATAACAGTTGTTGTTTGCGTTGATGTTGCAATCGTTGTCGAAGCTGTTGTAGCTGTAGCCAATGAAGTTGTTGTTACAGTTATTGTAGTTGGCGTTGTTGTTTCTACAGTAGTAACTGTTGGCGTAGATTTAGACAACATTTCTGTCGTTGTTGTCCTAATAACAGTTGTTGTTTGCGTTGATGTTGCAATCGTTGTCGAAACTGTTGTAGCTGTAGCCAATGAAGTTGTTGTTACAGTTATTGTAGTTGGCGTTGTTGTTTCTACAGTAGTAACTGTTGGCGTAGATTTAGACAACATTTCTGTCGTTGTTGTCATAATAACAGTTGTTGTTTGCGTTGATGTTGCAATCGTTGTCGAAACTGTTGTAGCTGTAGCCAATGAAGTTGTTGTTACAGTTATTGTAGTTGGCGTTGTTGTTTCTACAGTAGTAACTGTTGGCGTAGATTTAGACAACATTTCTGTCGTTGTTGTCATAATAACAGTTGTTGTTTGCGTTGATGTTGCAATCGTTGTCGAAACTGTTGTAGCTGTAGCCAATGAAGTTGTTGTTACAGTTATTGTAGTTGGCGTTGTTGTTTCTACAGTAGTAACTGTTGGCGTAGATTTAGACAACATTTCTGTCGTTGTTGTCATAATAACAGTTGTTGTTTGCGTTGATGTTGCAATCGTTGTCGAAACTGTTGTAGCTGTAGCCAATGAAGTTGTTGTTACAGTTATTGTAGTTGGCGTTGTTGTTTCTACAGTAGTAACTGTTGGCGTAGATTTAGACAACATTTCTGTCGTTGTTGTCATAATAACAGTTGTTGTTTGCGTTGATGTTGCAATCGTTGTCGAAACTGTTGTAGCTGTAGCCAATGAAGTTGTTGTTACAGTTATTGTAGTTGGCGTTGTTGTTTCTACAGTAGTAACTGTTGGCGTAGATTTAGACAACATTTCTGTCGTTGTTGTCATAATAACAGTTGTTGTTTGCGTTGATGTTGCAATCGTTGTCGAAACTGTTGTAGCTGTAGCCAATGAAGTTGTTGTTACAGAAATTGTAGTTGGCGTTGTTGTTTCTACAGTAGTAACTGTTGGCGTAGATTTAGACAACATTTCTGTCGTTGTTGTCATTATAACAGTTGTTGTTTGCGTTGATGTTGCAATCGTTGTCGAAACTGTTGTAGCTGTAGCCAATGAAGTTGTTGTTACAGTTATTGTAGTTGGCGTTGTTGTTTCTACAGTAGTAACTGTTGGCGTAGATTTAGACAACATTTCTGTCGTTGTTGTCATAATAACAGTTGTTGTTTGCGTTGATGTTGCAATCGTTGTCGAAACTGTTGTAGCTGTAGCCAATGAAGTTGTTGTTACAGTTATTGTAGTTGGCGTTGTTGTTTCTACAGTAGTAACTGTTGGCGTAGATTTAGACAACATTTCTGTCGTTGTTGTCATAATAACAGTTGTTGTTTGCGTTGATGTTGCAATCGTTGTCGAAACTGTTGTAGCTGTAGCCAATGAAGTTGTTGTTACAGTTATTGTAGTTGGCGTTGTTGTTTCTACAGTAGTAACTGTTGGCGTAGATTTAGACAACATTTCTGTCGTTGTTG
Organism: Pterobdella sp. o SKG-2022; assembly: GCA_964035795.1. NCBI lineage: Eukaryota > Metazoa > Annelida > Clitellata > Hirudinida > Piscicolidae > Pterobdella > Pterobdella occidentalis. Next base: position 18,435 of record CAXIVU010000096.1, read on the forward strand.
TCATAATAACAGTTGTTGTTTGCGTTGATGTTGCAATCGTTGTCGAAACTGTTGTAGCTGTAGCCAATGAAGTTGTTGTTACAGTTATTGTAGTTGGCGTTGTTGTTTCTACAGTAGTAACTGTTGGCGTAGATTTAGACAACATTTCTGTCGTTGTTGTCATAATAACAGTTGTTGTTTGCGTTGATGTTGCAATCGTTGTCGAAACTGTTGTAGCTGTAGCCAATGAAGTTGTTGTTACAGTTATTGTAGTTGGCGTTGTTGTTTCTACAGTAGTAACTGTTGGCGTAGATTTAGACAACATTTCTGTCGTTGTTGTCATAATAACAGTTGTTGTTTGCGTTGATGTTGCAATCGTTGTCGAAACTGTTGTAGCTGTAGCCAATGAAGTTGTTGTTACAGTTATTGTAGTTGGCGTTGTTGTTTCTACAGTAGTAACTGTTGGCGTAGATTTAGACAACATTTCTGTCGTTGTTGTCATAATAACAGTTGTTGTTTGCGTTGATGTTGCAATCGTTGTCGAAACTGTTGTAGCTGTAGCCAATGAAGTTGTTGTTACAGTTATTGTAGTTGGCGTTGTTGTTTCTACAGTAGTAACTGTTGGCGTAGATTTAGACAACATTTCTGTCGTTGTTGTCATAATAACAGTTGTTGTTTGCGTTGATGTTGCAATCGTTCTCGAAACTGTTGTAGCTGTAGCCAATGAAGTTGTTGTTACAGAAATTGTAGTTGGCGTTGTTGTTTCTACAGTAGTAACTGTTGGCGTAGATTTAGACAACATTTCTGTCTTTGTTGTCATAATAACAGTTGTTGTTTGCGTTGATGTTGCAATCGTTGTCGAAACTGTTGTAGCTGTAGCCAATGAAGTTGTTGTTACAGAAATTGTAGTTGGCGTTGTTGTTTCTACAGTAGTAACTGTTGGCGTAGATTTAGACAACATTTCTGTCTTTGTTGTCATAATAACAGTTGTTGTTTGCGTTGATGTTGCAATCGTTGTCGAAACTGTTGTAGCTATAGCCAATGAAGTTGTTGTTACAGTTATTGTAGTTGGCGTTGTTGTTTCTACAGTAGTAACTGTTGGCGTAGATTTAGACAACATTTCTGTCGTTGTTGTCATAATAACAGTTGTTGTTTGCGTTGATGTTGCAATCGTTGTCGAAACTGTTGTAGCTGTAGCCAATGAAGTTGTTGTTACAGTTATTGTAGTTGGCGTTGTTGTTTCTACAGTAGTAACTGTTGGCGTAGATTTAGACAACATTTCTGTCGTTGTTGTCATAATAACAGTTGTTGTTTGCGTTGATGTTGCAATCGTTGTCGAAACTGTTGTAGCTGTAGCCAATGAAGTTGTTGTTACAGTTATTGTAGTTGGCGTTGTTGTTTCTACAGTAGTAACTGTTGGCGTAGATTTAGACAACATTTCTGTCGTTGTTGTCATAATAACAGTTGTTGTTTGCGTTGATGTTGCAATCGTTGTCGAAACTGTTGTAGCTGTAGCCAATGAAGTTGTTGTTACAGTTATTGTAGTTGGCGTTGTTGTTTCTACAGTAGTAACTGTTGGCGTAGATTTAGACAACATTTCTGTCGTTGTTGTCATAATAACAGTTGTTGTTTGCGTTGATGTTGCAATCGTTGTCGAAACTGTTGTAGCTGTAGCCAATGAAGTTGTTGTTACAGTTATTGTAGTTGGCGTTGTTGTTTCTACAGTAGTAACTGTTGGCGTAGATTTAGACAACATTTCTGTCGTTGTTGTCATAATAACAGTTGTTGTTTGCGTTGATGTTGCAATCGTTGTCGAAACTGTTGTAGCTGTAGCCAATGAAGTTGTTGTTACAGTTATTGTAGTTGGCGTTGTTGTTTCTACAGTAGTAACTGTTGGCGTAGATTTAGACAACATTTCTGTCGTTGTTGTCATAATAACAGTTGTTGTTTGCGTTGATGTTGCAATCGTTCTCGAAACTGTTGTAGCTGTAGCCAATGAAGTTGTTGTTACAGAAATTGTAGTTGGCGTTGTTGTTTCTACAGTAGTAACTGTTGGCGTAGATTTAGACAACATTTCTGTCTTTGTTGTCATAATAACAGTTGTTGTTTGCGTTGATGTTGCAATCGTTGTCGAAACTGTTGTAGCTGTAGCCAATGAAGTTGTTGTTACAGAAATTGTAGTTGGCGTTGTTGTTTCTACAGTAGTAACTGTTGGCGTAGATTTAGACAACATTTCTGTCTTTGTTGTCATAATAACAGTTGTTGTTTGCGTTGATGTTGCAATCGTTGTCGAAACTGTTGTAGCTATAGCCAATGAAGTTGTTGTTACAGTTATTGTAGTTGGCGTTGTTGTTTCTACAGTAGTAACTGTTGGCGTAGATTTAGACAACATTTTTGTCGTTGTTGTCATAATAACAGTTGTTGTTTGCGTTGATGTTGCAATCGTTGTCGAAACTGTTGTAGCTGTAGCCAATGAAGTTGTTGTTACAGTTATTGTAGTTGGCGTTGTTGTTTCTACAGTAGTAACTGTTGGCGTAGATTTAGACAACATTTCTGTCGTTGTTGTCATAATAACAGTTGTTGTTTGCGTTAATGTTGCAATCGTTGTCGAAACTGTTGTAGCTGTAGCCAATGAAGTTGTTGTTACAGAAATTGTAGTTGGCGTTGTTGTTTCTACAGTAGTAACTGTTGGCGTAGATTTAGACAACATTTCTGTCGTTGTTGTCATAATAACAGTTGTTGTTTGCGTTGATGTTGCAATCGTTGTCGAAACTGTTGTAGCTGTAGCCAATGAAGTTGTTGTCACAGTTATTGTAGTTGGCGTTGTTGTTTCTACAGTAGTAACTGTTGGCGTAGATTTAGACAACATTTCTGTCGTTGTTGTCATAATAACAGTTGTTGTTTGCGTTGATGTTGCAATCGTTGTCGAAACTGTTGTAGCTGTAGCCAATGAAGTTGTTGTTACAGTTATTGTAGTTGGCGTTGTTGTTTCTACAGTAGTAACTGTTGGCGTAGATTTAGACAACATTTCTGTCGTTGTTGTCATAATAACAGTTGTTGTTTGCGTTGATGTTGCAATCGTTGTCGAAACTGTTGTAGCTGTAGCCAATGAAGTTGTTGTCACAGTTATTGTAGTTGGCGTTGTTGTTTCTACAGTAGTAACTGTTGGCGTAGATTTAGACAACATTTCTGTCGTTGTTGTCATAATAACATTTGTTGTTTGCGTTGATGTTGCAATCGTTGTCGAAACTGTTGTAGCTGTAGCCAATGAAGTTGTTGTTACAGTTATTGTAGTTGGCGTTGTTGTTTCTACAGTAGTAACTGTTGGCGTAGATTTAGACAACATTTCTGTCTTTGTTGTCATAATAACAGTTGTTGTTTGCGTTGATGTTGCAATCGATGTCGAAACTGTTGTAGCTGTAGCCAATGAAGTTGTTGTTACAGTTATTGTAGTTGGCGTTGTTGTTTCTACAGTAGTAACTGTTGGCGTAGATTTAGACAACATTTCTGTCGTTGTTGTCATAATAACAGTTGTTGTTTGCGTTGATGTTGCAATCGTTGTCGAAACTGTTGTAGCTGTAGCCAATGAAGTTGTTGTTACAGTTATTGTAGTTGGCGTTGTTGTTTCTACAGTAGTAACTGTTGGCGTAGATTTAGACAACATTTCTGTCGTTGTTGTCATAATAACAGTTGTTGTTTGCGTTGATGTTGCAATCGTTGTCGAAACTGTTGTAGCTATAGCCAATGAAGTTGTTGTTACAGTTATTGTAGTTGGCGTTGTTGTTTCTACAGTAGTAACTGTTGGCGTAGATTTAGACAACATTTCTGTCGTTGTTGTCATAATAAGAGTTGTTGTTTGCGTTGATGTTGCAATCGATGTCGAAACTGTTGTAGCTGTAGCCAATGAAGTTGTTGTTACAGTTATTGTAGTTGGCGTTGTTGTTTCTACAGTAGTAACTGTTGGCGTAGATTTAGACAACATTTCTGTCGTTGTTGTCATAATAACAGTTGTTGTTTGCGTTGATGTTGCAATCGTTGTCGAAACTGTTGTAGCTGTAGCCAATGAAGTTGTTGTTACAGTTATTGTAGTTGGCGTTGTTGTTTCTACAGTAGTAACTGTTGGCGTAGATTTAGACAACATTTCTGTCGTTGTTGTCATAATAACAGTTGTTGTTTGCGTTGATGTTGCAATCGTTGTCGAAACTGTTGTAGCTGTAGCCAATGAAGTTGTTGTTACAGTTATTGTAGTTGGCGTTGTTGTTTCTACAGTAGTAACTGTTGGCGTAGATTTAGACAACATTTCTGTCGTTGTTGTCATAATAACAGTTGTTGTTTGCGTTAATGTTGCAATCGTTGTCGAAACTGTTGTAGCTGTAGCCAATGAAGTTGTTGTTACAGAAATTGTAGTTGGCGTTGTTGTTTCTACAGTAGTAACTGTTGGCGTAGATTTAGACAACATTTCTGTCGTTGTTGTCATAATAACAGTTGTTGTTTGCGTTGATGTTGCAATCGTTGTCGAAACTGTTGTAGCTGTAGCCAATGAAGTTGTTGTTACAGTTATTGTAGTTGGCGTTGTTGTTTCTACAGTAGTAACTGTTGGCGTAGATTTAGACAACATTTCTGTCGTTGTTGTCATAATAACAGTTGTTGTTTGCGTTAATGTTGCAATCGTTGTCGAAACTGTTGTAGCTGTAGCCAATGAAGTTGTTGTTACAGTTATTGTAGTTGGCGTTGTTGTTTCTACAGTAGTAACTGTTGGCGTAGATTTAGACAACATTTCTGTCTTTGTTGTCATAATAACAGTTGTTGTTTGCGTTGATGTTGCAATCGATGTCGAAACTGTTGTAGCTGTAGCCAATGAAGTTGTTGTTACAGTTATTGTAGTTGGCGTTGTTGTTTCTACAGTAGTAACTGTTGGCGTAGATTTAGACAACATTTCTGTCGTTGTTGTCATAATAACAGTTGTTGTTTGCGTTGATGTTGCAATCGTTGTCGAAACTATTGTAGCTGTAGCCAATGAAGTTGTTGTTACAGTTATTGTAGTTGGCGTTGTTGTTTCTACAGTAGTAACTGTTGGCGTAGATTTAGACAACATTTCTGTCGTTGTTGTCATAATAACAGTTGTTGTTTGCGTTGATGTTGCAATCGTTGTCGAAACTGTTGTAGCTATAGCCAATGAAGTTGTTGTTACAGTTATTGTAGTTGGCGTTGTTGTTTCTACAGTAGTAACTGTTGGCGTAGATTTAGACAACATTTCTGTCGTTGTTGTCATAATAAGAGTTGTTGTTTGCGTTGATGTTGCAATCGATGTCGAAACTGTTGTAGCTGTAGCCAATGAAGTTGTTGTTACAGTTATTGTAGTTGGCGTTGTTGTTTCTACAGTAGTAACTGTTGGCGTAGATTTAGACAACATTTCTGTCGTTGTTGTCATAATAACAGTTGTTGTTTGCGTTGATGTTGCAATCGTTGTCGAAACTGTTGTAGCTGTAGCCAAAGAAGTTGTTGTTACAGAAATTGTAGTTGGCGTTGTTGTTTCTACAGTAGTAACTGTTGGCGTAGATTTAGACAACATTTCTGTCGTTGTTGTCATAATAACAGTTGTTGTTTGCGTTGATGTTGCAATCGTTGTCGAAACTGTTGTAGCTGTAGCCAATGAAGTTGTTGTTACAGTTATTGTAGTTGGCGTTGTTGTTTCTACAGTAGTAACTGTTGGCGTAGATTTAGACAACATTTCTGTCGTTGTTGTCATAATAACAGTTGTTGTTTGCGTTAATGTTGCAATCGTTGTCGAAACTGTTGTAGCTGTAGCCAATGAAGTTGTTGTTACAGAAATTGTAGTTGGCGTTGTTGTTTCTACAGTAGTAACTGTTGGCGTAGATTTAGACAACATTTCTGTCGTTGTTGTCATAATAACAGTTGTTGTTTGCGTTGATGTTGCAATCGTTGTCGAAACTGTTGTAGCTGTAGCCAATGAAGTTGTTGTTACAGTTATTGTAGTTGGCGTTGTTGTTTCTACAGTAGTAACTGTTGGCGTAGATTTAGACAACATTTCTGTCGTTGTTGTCATAATAACAGTTGTTGTTTGCGTTAATGTTGCAATCGTTGTCGAAACTGTTGTAGCTGTAGCCAATGAAGTTGTTGTTACAGAAATTGTAGTTGGCGTTGTTGTTTCTACAGTAGTAACTGTTGGCGTAGATTTAGACAACATTTCTGTCGTTGTTGTCATAATAACAGTTGTTGTTTGCGTTGATGTTGCAATCGTTGTCGAAACTGTTGTAGCTGTAGCCAATGAAGTTGTTGTTACAGTTATTGTAGTTGGCGTTGTTGTTTCTACAGTAGTAACTGTTGGCGTAGATTTAGACAACATTTCTGTCGTTGTTGTCATTATAACAGTTGTTGTTTGCGTTGATGTTGCAATCGTTGTCGAAACTGTTGTAGCTGTAGCCAATGAAGTTGTTGTTACAGTTATTGTAGTTGGCGTTGTTGTTTCTACAGTAGTAACTGTTGGCGTAGATTTAGACAACATTTCTGTCGTTGTTGTCATAATAACAGTTGTTGTTTGCGTTAATGTTGCAATCGTTGTCGAAACTGTTGTAGCTGTAGCCAATGAAGTTGTTGTTACAGAAATTGTAGTTGGCGTTGTT
>CAXIVU010000097.1:0-17864 GCA_964035795.1 Pterobdella sp. o SKG-2022
TGTAGAAACAACAACGCCAACTACAATAACTGTAACAACAACTTCATTGGCTATAGCTACAACAGTTTCGACAACGATTGCAACATCAACGCAAACAACAACTGTTATTATGACAACAAAGACAGAAATGTTGTCTAAATCTACGCCAACAGTTACTACTGTAGAAACAACAACGCCAACTACAATAACTGTAACAACAACTTCATTGGCTACAGCTACAACAGTTTCGACAACGATTGCAACATCAACGCAAACAACAACTGTTATTATGACAACAACGACAGAAATGTTGTCTAAATCTACGCCAACAGTTACTACTGTAGAAACAACAACGCCAACTACAATAACTGTAACAACAACTTCATTGGCTACAGCTACAACAGTTTCGACAACGATTGCAACATTAACGCAAACAACAACTGTTATTATGACAACAACGACAGAAATGTTGTCTAAATCTACGCCAACAGTTACTACTGTAGAAACAACAACGCCAACTACAATAACTGTAACAACAACTTCATTGGCTACAGCTACAACAGTTTCGACAACGATTGCAACATCAACGCAAACAACAACTGTTATTATGACAACAACGACAGAAATGTTGTCTAAATCTACGCCAACAGTTACTACTGTAGAAACAACAACGCCAACTACAATAACTGTAACAACAACTTCATTGGCTACAGCTACAACAGTTTCGACAACGATTGCAACATCAACGCAAACAACAACTGTTATTATGACAACAACGACAGAAATGTTGTCTAAATCTACGCCAACAGTTACTACTGTAGAAACAACAACGCCAACTACAATAACTGTAACAACAACTTCATTGGCTACAGCTACAACAGTTTCGACAACGATTGCAACATCAACGCAAACAACAACTGTTATTATGACAACAACGACAGAAATGTTGTCTAAATCTACGCCAACAGTTACTACTGTAGAAACAACAACGCCAACTACAATTTCTGTAACAACAACTTCATTGGCTACAGCTACAACAGTTTCGACAACGATTGCAACATTAACGCAAACAACAACTGTTATTATGACAACAACGACAGAAATGTTGTCTAAATCTACGCCAACAGTTACTACTGTAGAAACAACAACGCCAACTACAATAACTGTAACAACAACTTCATTGGCTACAGCTACAACAGTTTCGACAACGATTGCAACATCAACGCAAACAACAACTGTTATAATGACAACAACGACAGAAATGTTGTCTAAATCTACGCCAACAGTTACTACTGTAGAAACAACAACGCCAACTACAATAACTGTAACAACAACTTCATTGGCTACAGCTACAACAGTTTCGACAACGATTGCAACATCAACGCAAACAACAACTGTTATTATGACAACAACGACAGAAATGTTGTCTAAATCTACGCCAACAGTTACTACTGTAGAAACAACAACGCCAACTACAATTTCTGTAACAACAACTTCATTGGCTACAGCTACAACAGTTTCGACAACGATTGCAACATTAACGCAAACAACAACTGTTATTATGACAACAACGACAGAAATGTTGTCTAAATCTACGCCAACAGTTACTACTGTAGAAACAACAACGCCAACTACAATAACTGTAACAACAACTTCATTGGCTACAGCTACAACAGTTTCGACAACGATTGCAACATCAACGCAAACAACAACTGTTATTATGACAACAACGACAGAAATGTTGTCTAAATCTACGCCAACAGTTACTACTGTAGAAACAACAACGCCAACTACAATTTCTGTAACAACAACTTCATTGGCTACAGCTACAACAGTTTCGACAACGATTGCAACATTAACGCAAACAACAACTGTTATTATGACAACAACGACAGAAATGTTGTCTAAATCTACGCCAACAGTTACTACTGTAGAAACAACAACGCCAACTACAATAACTGTAACAACAACTTCATTGGCTACAGCTACAACAGTTTCGACAACGATTGCAACATCAACGCAAACAACAACTGTTATTATGACAACAACGACAGAAATGTTGTCTAAATCTACGCCAACAGTTACTACTGTAGAAACAACAACGCCAACTACAATTTCTGTAACAACAACTTCTTTGGCTACAGCTACAACAGTTTCGACAACGATTGCAACATCAACGCAAACAACAACTGTTATTATGACAACAACGACAGAAATGTTGTCTAAATCTACGCCAACAGTTACTACTGTAGAAACAACAACGCCAACTACAATAACTGTAACAACAACTTCATTGGCTACAGCTACAACAGTTTCGACATCGATTGCAACATCAACGCAAACAACAACTCTTATTATGACAACAACGACAGAAATGTTGTCTAAATCTACGCCAACAGTTACTACTGTAGAAACAACAACGCCAACTACAATAACTGTAACAACAACTTCATTGGCTATAGCTACAACAGTTTCGACAACGATTGCAACATCAACGCAAACAACAACTGTTATTATGACAACAACGACAGAAATGTTGTCTAAATCTACGCCAACAGTTACTACTGTAGAAACAACAACGCCAACTACAATAACTGTAACAACAACTTCATTGGCTACAGCTACAATAGTTTCGACAACGATTGCAACATCAACGCAAACAACAACTGTTATTATGACAACAACGACAGAAATGTTGTCTAAATCTACGCCAACAGTTACTACTGTAGAAACAACAACGCCAACTACAATAACTGTAACAACAACTTCATTGGCTACAGCTACAACAGTTTCGACATCGATTGCAACATCAACGCAAACAACAACTGTTATTATGACAACAAAGACAGAAATGTTGTCTAAATCTACGCCAACAGTTACTACTGTAGAAACAACAACGCCAACTACAATAACTGTAACAACAACTTCATTGGCTACAGCTACAACAGTTTCGACAACGATTGCAACATTAACGCAAACAACAACTGTTATTATGACAACAACGACAGAAATGTTGTCTAAATCTACGCCAACAGTTACTACTGTAGAAACAACAACGCCAACTACAATAACTGTAACAACAACTTCATTGGCTACAGCTACAACAGTTTCGACAACGATTGCAACATCAACGCAAACAACAACTGTTATTATGACAACAACGACAGAAATGTTGTCTAAATCTACGCCAACAGTTACTACTGTAGAAACAACAACGCCAACTACAATTTCTGTAACAACAACTTCATTGGCTACAGCTACAACAGTTTCGACAACGATTGCAACATTAACGCAAACAACAACTGTTATTATGACAACAACGACAGAAATGTTGTCTAAATCTACGCCAACAGTTACTACTGTAGAAACAACAACGCCAACTACAATAACTGTAACAACAACTTCATTGGCTACAGCTACAACAGTTTCGACAACGATTGCAACATCAACGCAAACAACAACTGTTATTATGACAACAACGACAGAAATGTTGTCTAAATCTACGCCAACAGTTACTACTGTAGAAACAACAACGCCAACTACAATAACTGTAACAACAACTTCATTGGCTACAGCTACAACAGTTTCGACAACGATTGCAACATCAACGCAAACAACAACTGTTATTATGACAACAACGACAGAAATGTTGTCTAAATCTACGCCAACAGTTACTACTGTAGAAACAACAACGCCAACTACAATAACTGTAACAACAACTTCATTGGCTACAGCTACAACAGTTTCGACATCGATTGCAACATCAACGCAAACAACAACTCTTATTATGACAACAACGACAGAAATGTTGTCTAAATCTACGCCAACAGTTACTACTGTAGAAACAACAACGCCAACTACAATAACTGTAACAACAACTTCATTGGCTATAGCTACAACAGTTTCGACAACGATTGCAACATCAACGCAAACAACAACTGTTATTATGACAACAACGACAGAAATGTTGTCTAAATCTACGCCAACAGTTACTACTGTAGAAACAACAACGCCAACTACAATAACTGTAACAACAACTTCATTGGCTACAGCTACAACAGTTTCGACAACGATTGCAACATCAACGCAAACAACAACTGTTATTATGACAACAACGACAGAAATGTTGTCTAAATCTACGCCAACAGTTACTACTGTAGAAACAACAACGCCAACTACAATAACTGTAACAACAACTTCATTGGCTACAGCTACAACAGTTTCGACATCGATTGCAACATCAACGCAAACAACAACTGTTATTATGACAACAAAGACAGAAATGTTGTCTAAATCTACGCCAACAGTTACTACTGTAGAAACAACAACGCCAACTACAATAACTGTAACAACAACTTCATTGGCTACAGCTACAACAGTTTCGACAACGATTGCAACATCAACGCAAACAACAAATGTTATTATGACAACAACGACAGAAATGTTGTCTAAATCTACGCCAACAGTTACTACTGTAGAAACAACAACGCCAACTACAATAACTGTGACAACAACTTCATTGGCTACAGCTACAACAGTTTCGACAACGATTGCAACATCAACGCAAACAACAACTGTTATTATGACAACAACGACAGAAATGTTGTCTAAATCTACGCCAACAGTTACTACTGTAGAAACAACAACGCCAACTACAATAACTGTAACAACAACTTCATTGGCTACAGCTACAACAGTTTCGACAACGATTGCAACATCAACGCAAACAACAACTGTTATTATGACAACAACGACAGAAATGTTGTCTAAATCTACGCCAACAGTTACTACTGTAGAAACAACAACGCCAACTACAATAACTGTGACAACAACTTCATTGGCTACAGCTACAACAGTTTCGACAACGATTGCAACATCAACGCAAACAACAACTGTTATTATGACAACAACGACAGAAATGTTGTCTAAATCTACGCCAACAGTTACTACTGTAGAAACAACAACGCCAACTACAATTTCTGTAACAACAACTTCATTGGCTACAGCTACAACAGTTTCGACAACGATTGCAACATCAACGCAAACAACAACTGTTATTATGACAACAACGACAGAAATGTTGTCTAAATCTACGCCAACAGTTACTACTGTAGAAACAACAACGCCAACTACAATAACTGTAACAACAACTTCATTGGCTACAGCTACAACAGTTTCGACAACGATTGCAACATCAACGCAAACAACAACTGTTATTATGACAACAACGACAGAAATGTTGTCTAAATCTACGCCAACAGTTACTACTGTAGAAACAACAACGCCAACTACAATAACTGTAACAACAACTTCATTGGCTATAGCTACAACAGTTTCGACAACGATTGCAACATCAACGCAAACAACAACTGTTATTATGACAACAAAGACAGAAATGTTGTCTAAATCTACGCCAACAGTTACTACTGTAGAAACAACAACGCCAACTACAATTTCTGTAACAACAACTTCATTGGCTACAGCTACAACAGTTTCGACAACGATTGCAACATCAACGCAAACAACAACTGTTATTATGACAACAAAGACAGAAATGTTGTCTAAATCTACGCCAACAGTTACTACTGTAGAAACAACAACGCCAACTACAATTTCTGTAACAACAACTTCATTGGCTACAGCTACAACAGTTTCGAGAACGATTGCAACATCAACGCAAACAACAACTGTTATTATGACAACAACGACAGAAATGTTGTCTAAATCTACGCCAACAGTTACTACTGTAGAAACAACAACGCCAACTACAATAACTGTAACAACAACTTCATTGGCTACAGCTACAACAGTTTCGACAACGATTGCAACATCAACGCAAACAACAACTGTTATTATGACAACAACGACAGAAATGTTGTCTAAATCTACGCCAACAGTTACTACTGTAGAAACAACAACGCCAACTACAATAACTGTAACAACAACTTCATTGGCTACAGCTACAACAGTTTCGACAACGATTGCAACATCAACGCAAACAACAACTGTTATTATGACAACAACGACAGAAATGTTGTCTAAATCTACGCCAACAGTTACTACTGTAGAAACAACAACGCCAACTACAATAACTGTAACAACAACTTCATTGGCTACAGCTACAACAGTTTCGACAACGATTGCAACATCAACGCAAACAACAACTGTTATTATGACAACAACGACAGAAATGTTGTCTAAATCTACGCCAACAGTTACTACTGTAGAAACAACAACGCCAACTACAATAACTGTAACAACAACTTCATTGGCTACAGCTACAACAGTTTCGACAACGATTGCAACATCAACGCAAACAACAACTGTTATTATGACAACAACGACAGAAATGTTGTCTAAATCTACGCCAACAGTTACTACTGTAGAAACAACAACGCCAACTACAATAACTGTAACAACAACTTCATTGGCTACAGCTACAACAGTTTCGACAACGATTGCAACATCAACGCAAACAACAACTGTTATTATGACAACAACGACAGAAATGTTGTCTAAATCTACGCCAACAGTTACTACTGTAGAAACAACAACGCCAACTACAATAACTGTAACAACAACTTCATTGGCTACAGCTACAACAGTTTCGACAACGATTGCAACATCAACGCAAACAACAACTGTTATTATGACAACAAAGACAGAAATGTTGTCTAAATCTACGCCAACAGTTACTACTGTAGAAACAACAACGCCAACTACAATTTCTGTAACAACAACTTCATTGGCTACAGCTACAACAGTTTCGACAACGATTGCAACATCAACGCAAACAACAACTGTTATTATGACAACAACGACAGAAATGTTGTCTAAATCTACGCCAACAGTTACTACTGTAGAAACAACAACGCCAACTACAATAACTGTAACAACAACTTCATTGGCTACAGCTACAACAGTTTCGACAACGATTGCAACATCAACGCAAACAACAACTGTTATTATGACAACAACGACAGAAATGTTGTCTAAATCTACGCCAACAGTTACTACTGTAGAAACAACAACGCCAACTACAATAACTGTAACAACAACTTCATTGGCTACAGCTACAACAGTTTCGACAACGATTGCAACATCAACGCAAACAACAACTGTTATTATGACAACAACGACAGAAATGTTGTCTAAATCTACGCCAACAGTTACTACTGTAGAAACAACAACGCCAACTACAATAACTGTAACAACAACTTCATTGGCTACAGCTACAACAGTTTCGACAACGATTGCAACATCAACGCAAACAACAACTGTTATTATGACAACAACGACAGAAATGTTGTCTAAATCTACGCCAACAGTTACTACTGTAGAAACAACAACGCCAACTACAATAACTGTAACAACAACTTCATTGGCTACAGCTACAACAGTTTCGACAACGATTGCAACATCAACGCAAACAACAACTGTTATTATGACAACAACGACAGAAATGTTGTCTAAATCTACGCCAACAGTTACTACTGTAGAAACAACAACGCCAACTACAATAACTGTAACAACAACTTCATTGGCTACAGCTACAACAGTTTCGACAACGATTGCAACATCAACGCAAACAACAACTGTTATTATGACAACAACGACAGAAATGTTGTCTAAATCTACGCCAACAGTTACTACTGTAGAAACAACAACGCCAACTACAATAACTGTAACAACAACTTCATTGGCTACAGCTACAACAGTTTCGACAACGATTGCAACATCAACGCAAACAACAACTGTTATTATGACAACAACGACAGAAATGTTGTCTAAATCTACGCCAACAGTTACTACTGTAGAAACAACAACGCCAACTACAATAACTGTAACAACAACTTCATTGGCTACAGCTACAACAGTTTCGACAACGATTGCAACATCAACGCAAACAACAACTGTTATTATGACAACAACGACAGAAATGTTGTCTAAATCTACGCCAACAGTTACTACTGTAGAAACAACAACGCCAACTACAATAACTGTAACAACAACTTCATTGGCTACAGCTACAACAGTTTCGACAACGATTGCAACATCAACGCAAACAACAACTGTTATTATGACAACAACGACAGAAATGTTGTCTAAATCTACGCCAACAGTTACTACTGTAGAAACAACAACGCCAACTACAATAACTGTAACAACAACTTCATTGGCTACAGCTACAACAGTTTCGACAACGATTGCAACATCAACGCAAACAACAACTGTTATTATGACAACAACGACAGAAATGTTGTCTAAATCTACGCCAACAGTTACTACTGTAGAAACAACAACGCCAACTACAATAACTGTAACAACAACTTCATTGGCTACAGCTACAACAGTTTCGACAACGATTGCAACATCAACGCAAACAACAACTGTTATTATGACAACAACGACAGAAATGTTGTCTAAATCTACGCCAACAGTTACTACTGTAGAAACAACAACGCCAACTACAATAACTGTAACAACAACTTCATTGGCTACAGCTACAACAGTTTCGACAACGATTGCAACATCAACGCAAACAACAACTGTTATTATGACAACAACGACAGAAATGTTGTCTAAATCTACGCCAACAGTTACTACTGTAGAAACAACAACGCCAACTACAATAACTGTAACAACAACTTCATTGGCTACAGCTACAACAGTTTCGACAACGATTGCAACATCAACGCAAACAACAACTGTTATTATGACAACAACGACAGAAATGTTGTCTAAATCTACGCCAACAGTTACTACTGTAGAAACAACAACGCCAACTACAATAACTGTAACAACAACTTCATTGGCTACAGCTACAACAGTTTCGACAACGATTGCAACATCAACGCAAACAACAACTGTTATTATGACAACAACGACAGAAATGTTGTCTAAATCTACGCCAACAGTTACTACTGTAGAAACAACAACGCCAACTACAATAACTGTAACAACAACTTCATTGGCTACAGCTACAACAGTTTCGACAACGATTGCAACATCAACGCAAACAACAACTGTTATTATGACAACAACGACAGAAATGTTGTCTAAATCTACGCCAACAGTTACTACTGTAGAAACAACAACGCCAACTACAATAACTGTAACAACAACTTCATTGGCTACAGCTACAACAGTTTCGACAACGATTGCAACATCAACGCAAACAACAACTGTTATTATGACAACAACGACAGAAATGTTGTCTAAATCTACGCCAACAGTTACTACTGTAGAAACAACAACGCCAACTACAATAACTGTAACAACAACTTCATTGGCTACAGCTACAACAGTTTCGACAACGATTGCAACATCAACGCAAACAACAACTGTTATTATGACAACAACGACAGAAATGTTGTCTAAATCTACGCCAACAGTTACTACTGTAGAAACAACAACGCCAACTACAATAACTGTAACAACAACTTCATTGGCTACAGCTACAACAGTTTCGACAACGATTGCAACATCAACGCAAACAACAACTGTTATTATGACAACAACGACAGAAATGTTGTCTAAATCTACGCCAACAGTTACTACTGTAGAAACAACAACGCCAACTACAATAACTGTAACAACAACTTCATTGGCTACAGCTACAACAGTTTCGACAACGATTGCAACATCAACGCAAACAACAACTGTTATTATGACAACAACGACAGAAATGTTGTCTAAATCTACGCCAACAGTTACTACTGTAGAAACAACAACGCCAACTACAATAACTGTAACAACAACTTCATTGGCTACAGCTACAACAGTTTCGACAACGATTGCAACATCAACGCAAACAACAACTGTTATTATGACAACAACGACAGAAATGTTGTCTAAATCTACGCCAACAGTTACTACTGTAGAAACAACAACGCCAACTACAATAACTGTAACAACAACTTCATTGGCTACAGCTACAACAGTTTCGACAACGATTGCAACATCAACGCAAACAACAACTGTTATTATGACAACAACGACAGAAATGTTGTCTAAATCTACGCCAACAGTTACTACTGTAGAAACAACAACGCCAACTACAATAACTGTAACAACAACTTCATTGGCTACAGCTACAACAGTTTCGACAACGATTGCAACATCAACGCAAACAACAACTGTTATTATGACAACAACGACAGAAATGTTGTCTAAATCTACGCCAACAGTTACTACTGTAGAAACAACAACGCCAACTACAATAACTGTAACAACAACTTCATTGGCTACAGCTACAACAGTTTCGACAACGATTGCAACATCAACGCAAACAACAACTGTTATTATGACAACAACGACAGAAATGTTGTCTAAATCTACGCCAACAGTTACTACTGTAGAAACAACAACGCCAACTACAATAACTGTAACAACAACTTCATTGGCTACAGCTACAACAGTTTCGACAACGATTGCAACATCAACGCAAACAACAACTGTTATTATGACAACAACGACAGAAATGTTGTCTAAATCTACGCCAACAGTTACTACTGTAGAAACAACAACGCCAACTACAATAACTGTAACAACAACTTCATTGGCTACAGCTACAACAGTTTCGACAACGATTGCAACATCAACGCAAACAACAACTGTTATTATGACAACAACGACAGAAATGTTGTCTAAATCTACGCCAACAGTTACTACTGTAGAAACAACAACGCCAACTACAATAACTGTAACAACAACTTCATTGGCTACAGCTACAACAGTTTCGACAACGATTGCAACATCAACGCAAACAACAACTGTTATTATGACAACAACGACAGAAATGTTGTCTAAATCTACGCCAACAGTTACAGTACCTGGTAGAAACAACAACGCCAACTACAATAACTGTAACAACAACCAAACAACAACTGTTATTATGACAACAACGACAGAAATGTTGTCTAAATCTACGCCAACAGTTACCAGTTACTACTGTAGAAACAACAACGCCAACTACAATAACTGTAACAACAACTTCATTGGCTACAGCTACAACAGTTTCGACAACGATTGCAACATCAACGCAAACAACAACTGTTATTATGACAACAACGACAGAAATGTTGTCTAAATCTACGCCAACAGTTACTACTGTAGAAACAACAACGCCAACTACAATAACTGTAACAACAACTTCATTGGCTTACAACAGTTTCGACAACGATTGCAACATCAACGCAAACAACAACTGTTATTATGACAACAACGACAGAAATGTTGTCTAAATCTACGCCAACAGTTACTACTGTAGAAACAACAACGCCAACTACAATAACTGTAACAACAACTTCATTGGCTACAGCTACAACAGTTTCGACAACGATTGCAACATCAACGCAAACAACAACTGTTATTATGACAACAACGACAGAAATGTTGTCTAAATCTACGCCAACAGTTACTACTGTAGAAACAACAACGCCAACTACAATTTCTGTAACAACAACTTCATTGGCTACAGCTACAACAGTTTCGACAACGATTGCAACATCAACGCAAACAACAACTGTTATTATGACAACAACGACAGAAATGTTGTCTAAATCTACGCCAACAGTTACTACTGTAGAAACAACAACGCCAACTACAATAACTGTAACAACAACTTCATTGGCTACAGCTACAACAGTTTCGACAACGATTGCAACATCAACGCAAACAACAACTGTTATTATGACAACAACGACAGAAATGTTGTCTAAATCTACGCCAACAGTTACTACTGTAGAAACAACAACGCCAACTACAATTTCTGTAACAACAACTTCATTGGCTACAGCTACAACAGTTTCGACAACGATTGCAACATCAACGCAAACAACAACTGTTATTATGACAACAACGACAGAAATGTTGTCTAAATCTACGCCAACAGTTACTACTGTAGAAACAACAACGCCAACTACAATTTCTGTAACAACAACTTCATTGGCTACAGCTACAACAGTTTCGACAACGATTGCAACATCAACGCAAACAACAACTGTTATTATGACAACAACGACAGAAATGTTGTCTAAATCTACGCCAACAGTTACTACTGTAGAAACAACAACGCCAACTACAATAACTGTAACAACAACTTCATTGGCTACAGCTACAACAGTTTCGACAACGATTGCAACATCAACGCAAACAACAACTGTTATTATGACAACAACGACAGAAATGTTGTCTAAATCTACGCCAACAGTTACTACTGTAGAAACAACAACGCCAACTACAATAACTGTAACAACAACTTCATTGGCTACAGCTACAACAGTTTCGACAACGATTGCAACATCAACGCAAACAACAACTGTTATTATGACAACAACGACAGAAATGTTGTCTAAATCTACGCCAACTTCATTGGCTACAGCTACAACAGTTTCGACAACGATTGCAACATCAACGCAAACAACAACTGTTATTATGACAACAACGACAGAAATGTTGTCTAAATCTACGCCAACAGTTACTACTGTAGAAACAACAACGCCAACTACAATAACTGTAACAACAACTTCATTGGCTACAGCTACAACAGTTTCGACAACGATTGCAACATCAACGCAAACAACAACTGTTATTATGACAACAACGACAGAAATGTTGTCTAAATCTACGCCAACAGTTACTACTGTAGAAACAACAACGCCAACTACAATTTCTGTAACAACAACTTCATTGGCTACAGCTACAACAGTTTCGACAACGATTGCAACATCAACGCAAACAACAACTGTTATTATGACAACAACGACAGAAATGTTGTCTAAATCTACGCCAACAGTTACTACTGTAGAAAAAACAACGCCAACTACAATAACTGTAACAACAACTTCATTGGCTACAGCTACAACAGTTTCGACAACGATTGCAACATCAACGCAAACAACAACTGTTATTATGACAACAACGACAGAAATGTTGTCTAAATCTACGCCAACAGTTACTACTGTAGAAACAACAACGCCAACTACAATTTCTGTAACAACAACTTCATTGGCTACAGCTACAACAGTTTCGACAACGATTGCAACATCAACGCAAACAACAACTCTTATTATGACAACAACGACAGAAATGTTGTCTAAATCTACGCCAACAGTTACTACTGTAGAAACAACAACGCCAACTACAATTTCTGTAACAACAACTTCATTGGCTACAGCTACAACAGTTTCGACAACGATTGCAACATCAACGCAAACAACAACTGTTATTATGACAACAACGACAGAAATGTTGTCTAAATCTACGCCAACAGTTACTACTGTAGAAACAACAACGCCAACTACAATAACTGTAACAACAACTTCATTGGCTACAGCTACAACAGTTTCGACAACGATTGCAACATCAACGCAAACAACAACTGTTATTATGACAACAACCACAGAAATGTTGTCTAAATCTACGCCAACTTCATTGGCTACAGCTACAACAGTTTCGACAACGATTGCAACATCAACGCAAACAACAACTGTTATTATGACAACAACGACAGAAATGTTGTCTAAATCTACGCCAACAGTTACTACTGTAGAAAAAACAACGCCAACTACAATAACTGTAACAACAACTTCATTGGCTACAGCTACAACAGTTTCGACAACGATTGCAACATCAACGCAAACAACAACTGTTATTATGACAACAACGACAGAAATGTTGTCTAAATCTACGCCAACAGTTACTACTGTAGAAACAACAACGCCAACTACAATAACTGTAACAACAACTTCATTGGCTACAGCTACAACAGTTTCGACAACGATTGCAACATCAACGCAAACAACAACTGTTATTATGACAACAACGACAGAAATGTTGTCTAAATCTACGCCAACAGTTACTACTGTAAAAACAACAACGCCAACTACAATTTCTGTAACAACAACTTCATTGGCTACAGCTACAACAGTTTCGACAACGATTGCAACATCAACGCAAACAACAACTGTTATTATGACAACAACGACAGAAATGTTGTCTAAATCTACGCCAACAGTTACTACTGTAGAAACAACAACGCCAACTACAATTTCTGTAACAACAACTTCATTGGCTACAGCTACAACAGTTTCGACAACGATTGCAACATCAACGCAAACAACAACTGTTATTATGACAACAACGACAGAAATGTTGTCTAAATCTACGCCAACAATTACTACTGTAGAAACAACAACGCCAACTACAATTTCTGTAACAACAACTTCATTGGCTACAGCTACAACAGTTTCGACAACGATTGCAACATCAACGCAAACAACAACTGTTATTATGACAACAACGACAGAAATGTTGTCTAAATCTACGCCAACAGTTACTACTGTAGAAAAAACAACGCCAACTACAATAACTGTAACAACAACTTCATTGGCTACAGCTACAACAGTTTCGACAACGATTGCAACATCAACGCAAACAACAACTGTTATTATGACAACAACGACAGAAATGTTGTCTAAATCTACGCCAACAGTTACTACTGTAGAAACAACAACGCCAACTACAATAACTGTAACAACAACTTCATTGGCTACAGCTACAACAGTTTCGACAACGATTGCAACATCAACGCAAACAACAACTGTTATTATGACAACAACGACAGAAATGTTGTCTAAATCTACGCCAACAATTACTACTGTAGAAACAACAACCCAAACTACAATTTCTGTAACAACAACTTCATTGGCTACAGCTACAACAGTTTCGACAACGATTGCAACATCAACGCAAACAACAACTGTTATTATGACAACAACGACAGAAATGTTGTCTAAATCTACGCCAACAGTTACTACTGTTGAAACAACAACGCCAACTACAATAACTGTAACAACAACTTCATTGGCTACAGCTACAACAGTTCCGACAACGATTGCAACATCAACGCAAACAACAACTGTTATTATGACAACAACGACAGAAATGTTGTCTAAATCTACGCCAACTTCATTGGCTACAGCTACAACAGTTTCGACAACGATTGCAACATCAACGCAAACAACAACTGTTATTATGACAACAACGACAGAAATGTTGTCTAAATCTACGCCAACAGTTACTACTGTAGAAAAAACAACGCCAACTACAATAACTGTAACAACAACTTCATTGGCTACAGCTACAACAGTTTCGACAACGATTGCAACATCAACGCAAACAACAACTGTTATTATGACAACAACGACAGAAATGTTGTCTAAATCTACGCCAACAGTTACTACTGTAGAAACAACAACGCCAACTACAATAACTGTAACAACAACTTCATTGGCTACAGCTACAACAGTTTCGACAACGATTGCAACATCAACGCAAACAACAACTGTTATTATGACAACAACGACAGAAATGTTGTCTAAATCTACGCCAACAGTTACTACTGTAAAAACAACAACGCCAACTACAATTTCTGTAACAACAACTTCATTGGCTACAGCTACAACAGTTTCGACAACGATTGCAACATCAACGCAAACAACAACTGTTATTATGACAACAACGACAGAAATGTTGTCTAAATCTACGCCAACAGTTACTACTGTAGAAACAACAACGCCAACTACAATTTCTGTAACAACAACTTCATTGGCTACAGCTACAACAGTTTCGACAACGATTGCAACATCAACGCAAACAACAACTGTTATTATGACAACAACGACAGAAATGTTGTCTAAATCTACGCCAACAATTACTACTGTAGAAACAACAACGCCAACTACAATTTCTGTAACAACAACTTCATTGGCTACAGCTACAACAGTTTCGACAACGATTGCAACATCAACGCAAACAACAACTGTTATTATGACAACAACGACAGAAATGTTGTCTAAATCTACGCCAACAGTTACTACTGTAGAAACAACAACGCCAACTACAATTTCTGTAACAACAACTTCATTGGCTACAGCTACAACAGTTTCGACAACGATTGCAACATCAACGCAAACAACAACTGTTATTATGACAACAACGACAGAAATGTTGTCTAAATCTACGCCAACAATTACTACTGTAGAAACAACAACGCCAACTACAATAACTGTAACAACAACTTCATTGGCTACAGCTACAACAGTTCCGACAACGATTGCAACATCAACGCAAACAACAACTGTTATTATGACAACAACGACAGAAATGTTGTCTAAATCTACGCCAACTTCATTGGCTACAGCTACAACAGTTTCGACAACGATTGCAACATCAACGCAAACAACAACTGTTATTATGACAACAACGACAGAAATGTTGTCTAAATCTACGCCTACAGTTACTACTGTAGAAACAACAACGCCAACTACAATTTCTGTAACAACAACTTCATTGGCTACAGCTACAACAGTTTCGACAACGATTGCAACATCAACGCAAACAACAACTGTTATTATGACAACAACGACAGAAATGTTGTCTAAATCTACGCCAACAGTTACTACTGTAGAAACAACAACGCCAACTACAATAACTGTAACAACAACTTCATTGGCTACAGCTACAACAGTTTCGACAACGATTGCAACATCAACGCAAACAACAACTGTTATTATGACAACAACGACAGAAATGTTGTCTAAATCTACGCCAACAATTACTACTGTAGAAACAACAACGCCAACTACAATTTCTGTAACAACAACTTCATTGGCTACAGCTACAACAGTTTCGACAACGATTGCAACATCAACGCAAACAACAACTGTTATTATGACAACAACGACAGAAATGTTGTCTAAATCTACGCCAACAGTTACTACTGTTGAAACAACAACGCCAACTACAATAACTGTAACAACAACTTCATTGGCTACAGCTACAACAGTTCCGACAACGATTGCAACATCAACGCAAACAACAACTGTTATTATGACAACAACGACAGAAATGTTGTCTAAATCTACGCCAACAGTTACTACTGTAGAAACAACAACGCCAACTACAATAACTGTAACAACAACTTCATTGGCTACAGCTACAACAGTTTCGACAACGATTGCAACATCAACGCAAACAACAACTGTTATTATGACAACAACGACAGAAATGTTGTCTAAATCTACGCCAACAGTTACTACTGTAAAAACAACAACGCCAACTACAATTTCTGTAACAACAACTTCATTGGCTACAGCTACAACAGTTTCGACAACGATTGCAACATCAACGCAAACAACAACTGTTATTATGACAACAACGACAGAAATGTTGTCTAAATCTACGCCAACAGTTACTACTGTAGAAACAACAACGCCAACTACAATAACTGTAACAACAACTTCATTGGCTACAGCTACAACAGTTTCGACAACGATTGCAACATCAACGCAAACAACAACTGTTATTATGACAACAACGACAGAAATGTTGTCTAAATCTACGCCAACAATTACTACTGTAGAAACAACAACGCCAACTACAATTTCTGTAACAACAACTTCATTGGCTACAGCTACAACAGTTTCGACAACGATTGCAACATCAACGCAAACAACAACTGTTATTATGACAACAACGACAGAAATGTTGTCTAAATCTACGCCAACAGTTACTACTGTTGAAACAACAACGCCAACTACAATAACTGTAACAACAACTTCATTGGCTACAGCTACAACAGTTCCGACAACGATTGCAACATCAACGCAAACAACAACTGTTATTATGACAACAACGACAGAAATGTTGTCTAAATCTACGCCAACAGTTACTACTGTAGAAACAACAACGCCAACTACAATAACTGTAACAACAACTTCATTGGCTACAGCTACAACAGTTTCGACAACGATTGCAACATCAACGCAAACAACAACTGTTATTATGACAACAACGACAGAAATGTTGTCTAAATCTAC
>CAXIVU010000099.1:0-2500 GCA_964035795.1 Pterobdella sp. o SKG-2022
TAGCCGATGTGGCGGTGCCAAATCATTCGTAGACGACCTAGTTTTGAGTCGGGGTGTTGTACTCAGTAGAGCAGTATTCCTCTGCGATCTGTTGAGACTAAGCCTCTTGACTCGAAGATTTGTTCGCTATAGACGAACATTCTTCGCCATCTATTTGATTATTGTTATTACTATTATTAAATGAAGCCCTACTGCCGCTGACACTCGCCGCCCACCACATTGCGCCACACCCCGCCAGGCGCATACATACTTACTTGCAAATGCCAAGCCGTCTCTAGCCATTCGATACTCTAACCAGGCACCCAACAGTCTCTCGATTTCTTTCGCGGGCGTAACAAGGCCCAATATTCCATTGTCTGAAAAACACGCAGATCATACACGAAGTATTGCCAACGTGTGTGTGACTGCGTGTGACTGGGTGTGACTGGGTGTGACTGGGTGTGACTGCGTGTGACTGCGTGTGACTGCGTGTGACTGGGTGTGACTGGGTGTGACTGCGTGTGACTGCGTGTGACTGGGTGTGACTGCGTGTGACTGCGTGTAACCTACGACTAAGTCTCATTGGAATGTGAGACGCATCGTGTGGTCAAATTTTGAGTGAAATTTAGGCTGACGGTTCGACGATAACTTTGCCAATGCGTTGTTGCTTAGAAGAGATGGAGTTTGAATATGTGAGAAGAATGACTTGTTTGCCCATTGATATTGATATTGATAAGGTGAGTGAGCGTTTTTGTTGAAGTTTTGTGAAAATAAGGCACGATGCTGCAATAGATCTCGATTATACGCGGCTGCTGACTGAAGCGATTGACACAGACACAGACAGTGGACGCATTGATAGATGGAAATGACTCTGCCGCAAGTGGCGGCGTATGTGGCCGAAGGGATGAAATAGTATGAGACACTGGCAAGGATGCGTCTAAGGATGTGGGGTAAGGTGCCTAAAAATTTGAAAAAATGCAAAACGCTTTAGAATTGTAACTTGTAAATTGTAAAATTGCACTTTTTTGCAAAACGCTTTACAATTATGAAGCGTTTTGCATACGAAGTGGCCGGTTTTGGACGCGGGTTTGAAAGTCAGTATAGTGATCCTTTTCCCCTGGCGGCTCGCGGCAGCGAGCCGAAAAATTTAGAAATTTGGGACTGAAAGATGCGATTTTAGACGCATCTTTCGTCGAGCTATTTTACGACTGGTTGTTGCCTAAATGTTCAGTTTTGGACGGGACGGCGGTGGCGTGTTTTGTGGCCTGTACCTTGCCGCCGCCGCCGCCGAACTGACAAATAGCAGGCAATAGCCCTTTTAAGGTGCCGACTTAGGACGATTAAGATTGGCCTTATTTATGATGCACCACGCATCGACACCGACACACGCCGAGACAAAGGAAGAAAGAGCGGCGAGACCGACGGCAGTGTTTTTCTTTACGCTTTAAAGTAGTGGTTCGTCACACTAGTTTATTTATTGGCCCTTGTGACGCCAACACTCACTTTTATATGTGGGTCTTTTCACGCAGCTTCCCATTTCACGATCTGGTATTTGCAAATTCTTTTTTTCTCTTTTGCTGCTGCTGCTGCTGCTGCTGCTGCTGCAAAAAGAGAAGCCAGAATTTCCCACCGGACACCACGTGGAGGTTCCAGATCACGTCCAGCACTTTTTTGCACTTTTACACTTTTACCATGACTAGACGGGTGATGGTGGTGATGGTGCCTTTCTTCGCCCGCCTCGTGATGCCCCTTTGTATTCATTGGTACTTGCGTATGGAGTACACACACGTGTGGGGGTTCTAGAGTTGGCATCATTTTATTCACCACATTATTCACCCTTCAACATAGGCACCTTTCTAGACGCATCTTACGCTACTTTTTTATGGCGCGACGGTGCCTAAGCGCTGCATATGTGAGCGCGTGTATATCACGCACACTCACATATACAACCTAGAAAAGGATAGTAACTGAGTAGAAGACGTTGTGTTTTAATAAATCGCTTCAGAATTTAGAAACGCTCTTTCTTAAAGCGAGTCGCGTCGCCTTGCCTTGCCTTGCCTTGCCTTGCCTTGGCGTTCGTGGGACTTGCAATGATAAAATTATTATTTTCGATTAATTTTTTAAAATTTATTAATTAATAAATTTATTTTTTTAATTAAATATTTAATCATTTTATATTAAATTATTTAATTTTTTTTTCTCACACTTTTTCGATTAATATTTTAAATTTAATTTTAATTTTCAATTAAATTTTATAAATTTTTTCTATTTCGACTTTTCATAAGACTAAAATCATCATCATCATCATCATCATCATCATCATCATCACCGCCGCGGCCGTGCAACACGCGTGCACACACGAAGATCATTATCATAACCACCAGTTCGCGCCCCTACTAGAACAATGAGCATACACGTGGTAATGGTTTTTTTTTTAAATTAACTAAAATCAAATTTAAATGTTACAATACTTTATTGTGACATTTTAAAAACGCTCAAAATATATAAATATATATATATA
>CAXIVU010000100.1:0-13367 GCA_964035795.1 Pterobdella sp. o SKG-2022
CAATAACTGTAAGAACAACTTCATTGGCTACAGCTACAACAGTTTCGACAACGATTGCAACATCAACGCAAACAACAACTGTTATTATGACAACAACGACAGAAATGTTGTCTAAATCTACGCCAACAGTTACTACTGTAGAAACAACAACGCCAACTACAATAACTGTGACAACAACTTCATTGGCTACAGCTACAACAGTTTCGACAACGATTGCAACATCAACGCAAACAACAACTGTTATTATGACAACAACGACAGAAATGTTGTCTAAATCTACGCCAACAGTTACTACTGTAGAAACAACAACGCCAACTACAATAACTGTGACAACAACTTCATTGGCTACAGCTACAACAGTTTCGACAACGATTGCAACATCAACGCAAACAACAACTGTTATTATGACAACAACGACAGAAATGTTGTCTAAATCTACGCCAACAGTTACTACTGTAGAAACAACAACGCCAACTACAATAACTGTGACAACAACTTCATTGGCTACAGCTACAACAGTTTCGACAACGATTGCAACATCAACGCAAACAACAACTGTTATTATGACAACAACGACAGAAATGTTGTCTAAATCTACGCCAACAGTTACTACTGTAGAAACAACAACGCCAACTACAATAACTGTAACAACAACTTCATTGGCTACAGCTACAACAGTTTCGACAACGATTGCAACATCAACGCAAACAACAACTGTTATTATGACAACAACGACAGAAATGTTGTCTAAATCTACGCCAACAGTTACTACTGTAAAAACAACAACGCCAACTACAATAACTGTAACAACAACTTCATTGGCTACAGCTACAACAGTTTCGACAACGATTGCAACATCAACGCAAACAACAACTGTTATTATGACAACAACGACAGAAATGTTGTCTAAATCTACGCCAACAGTTACTACTGTAGAAACAACAACGCCAACTACAATAACTGTAACAACAACTTCATTGGCTACAGCTACAACAGTTTCGACAACGATTGCAACATCAACGCAAACAACAACTGTTATTATGACAACAACGACAGAAATGTTGTCTAAATCTACGCCAACAGTTACTACTGTAGAAACAACAACGCCAACTACAATAACTGTAACAACAACTTCATTGGCTACAGCTACAACAGTTTCGACAACGATTGCAACATCAACGCAAACAACAACTGTTATTATGACAACAACGACAGAAATGTTGTCTAAATCTACGCCAACAGTTACTACTGTAGAAACAACAACGCCAACTACAATAACTGTAACAACAACTTCATTGGCTACAGCTACAACAGTTTCGACAACGATTGCAACATCAACGCAAACAACAACTGTTATTATGACAACAAAGACAGAAATGTTGTCTAAATCTACGCCAAAAGTTACTACTGTAGAAACAACAACGACAACTACAATAACTGTAACAACAACTTCATTGGCTACAGCTACAACAGTTTCGACAACGATTGCAACATCAACGCAAACAACAACTGTTATTATGACAACAACGACAGAAATGTTGTCTAAATCTACGCCAACAGTTACTACTGTAGAAACAACAACGCCAACTACAATTTCTGTAACAACAACTTCATTGGCTACAGCTACAACAGTTTCGACAACGATTGCAACATCAACGCAAACAACAACTGTTATTATGACAACAAAGACAGAAATGTTGTCTAAATCTACGCCAACAGTTACTACTGTAGAAACAACAACGCCAACTACAATAACTGTAAGAACAACTTCATTGGCTACAGCTACAACAGTTTCGACAACGATTGCAACATCAACGCAAACAACAACTGTTATTATGACAACAACGACAGAAATGTTGTCTAAATCTACGCCAACAGTTACTACTGTAGAAACAACAACGCCAACTACAATAACTGTAACAACAACTTCATTGGCTACAGCTACAACAGTTTCGACAACGATTGCAACATCAACGCAAACAACAACTGTTATTATGACAACAACGACAGAAATGTTGTCTAAATCTACGCCAACAGTTACTACTGTAGAAACAACAACGCCAACTACAATAACTGTAACAACAACTTCATTGGCTACAGCTACAACAGTTTCGACAACGATTGCAACATCAACGCAAACAACAACTGTTATTATGACAACAACGACAGAAATGTTGTCTAAATCTACGCCAACAGTTACTACTGTAGAAACAACAACGCCAACTACAATAACTGTAACAACAACTTCATTGGCTACAGCTACAACAGTTTCGACAACGATTGCAACATCAACGCAAACAACAACTGTTATTATGACAACAACGACAGAAATGTTGTCTAAATCTACGCCAACAGTTACTACTGTAGAAACAACAACGCCAACTACAATAACTGTAACAACAACTTCATTGGCTACAGCTACAACAGTTTCGACAACGATTGCAACATCAACGCAAACAACAACTGTTATTATGACAACAACGACAGAAATGTTGTCTAAATCTACGCCAACAGTTACTACTGTAAAAACAACAACGCCAACTACAATAACTGTAAGAACAACTTCATTGGCTACAGCTACAACAGTTTCGACAACGATTGCAACATCAACGCAAACAACAACTGTTATTATGACAACAACGACAGAAATGTTGTCTAAATCTACGCCAACAGTTACTACTGTAGAAACAACAACGCCAACTACAATAACTGTAACAACAACTTCATTGGCTACAGCTACAACAGTTTCGACAACGATTGCAACATCAACGCAAACAACAACTGTTATTATGACAACAACGACAGAAATGTTGTCTAAATCTACGCCAACAGTTACTACTGTAGAAACAACAACGCCAACTACAATTTCTGTAACAACAATTTCATTGGCTACAGCTACAACAGTTTCGACAACGATTGCAACATCAACGCAAACAACAACTGTTATTATGACAACAACGACAGAAATGTTGTCTAAATCTACGCCAACAGTTACTACTGTAGAAACAACAACGCCAACTACAATAACTGTGACAACAACTTCATTGGCTACAGCTACAACAGTTTCGACAACGATTGCAACATCAACGCAAACAACAACTGTTATTATGACAACAACGACAGAAATGTTGTCTAAATCTACGCCAACAGTTACTACTGTAGAAACAACAACGCCAACTACAATAACTGTAACAACAACTTCATTGGCTACAGCTACAACAGTTTCGACAACGATTGCAACATCAACGCAAACAACAACTGTTATTATGACAACAACGACAGAAATGTTGTCTAAATCTACGCCAACAGTTACTACTGTAGAAACAACAACGCCAACTACAATTTCTGTAACAACAATTTCATTGGCTACAGCTACAACAGTTTCGACAACGATTGCAACATCAACGCAAACAACAACTGTTATTATGACAACAACGATAGAAATGTTGTCTAAATCTACGCCAACAGTTACTACTGTAGAAACAACAACGCCAACTACAATAACTGTAACAACAACTTCATTGGCTACAGCTACAACAGTTTCGACAACGATTGCAACATCAACGCAAACAACAACTGTTATTATGACAACAACGACAGAAATGTTGTCTAAATCTACGCCAACAGTTACTACTGTAGAAACAACAACGCCAACTACAATAACTGTAAGAACAACTTCATTGGCTACAGCTACAACAGTTTCGACAACGATTGCAACATCAACGCAAACAACAACTGTTATTATGACAACAACGACAGAAATGTTGTCTAAATCTACGCCAACAGTTACTACTGTAGAAACAACAACGCCAACTACAATAACTGTAACAACAACTTCATTGGCTACAGCTACAACAGTTTCGACAACGATTGCAACATCAACGCAAACAACAACTGTTATTATGACAACAACGACAGAAATGTTGTCTAAATCTACGCCAACAGTTACTACTGTAGAAACAACAACGCCAACTACAATTTCTGTAACAACAACTTCATTGGCTACAGCTACAACAGTTTCGACAACGATTGCAACATCAACGCAAACAACAACTGTTATTATGACAACAACGACAGAAATGTTGTCTAAATCTACGCCAACAGTTACTACTGTAGAAACAACAACGCCAACTACAATAACTGTAAGAACAACTTCATTGGCTACAGCTACAACAGTTTCGACAACGATTGCAACATCAACGCAAACAACAACTGTTATTATGACAACAACGACAGAAATGTTGTCTAAATCTACGCCAACAGTTACTACTGTAGAAACAACAACGCCAACTACAATTTCTGTAACAACAATTTCATTGGCTACAGCTACAACAGTTTCGACAACGATTGCAACATCAACGCAAACAACAACTGTTATTATGACAACAACGATAGAAATGTTGTCTAAATCTACGCCAACAGTTACTACTGTAGAAACAACAACGCCAACTACAATAACTGTAACAACAACTTCATTGGCTACAGCTACAACAGTTTCGACAACGATTGCAACATCAACGCAAACAACAACTGTTATTATGACAACAACGACAGAAATGTTGTCTAAATCTACGCCAACAGTTACTACTGTAGAAACAACAACGCCAACTACAATAACTGTAACAACAACTTCATTGGCTACAGCTACAACAGTTTCGACAACGATTGCAACATCAACGCAAACAACAACTGTTATTATGGTAACAACGACAGAAATGTTGTCTAAATCTACGCCAACAGTTACTACTGTAGAAACAACAACGCCAACTACAATAACTGTAACAACAACTTCATTGGCTACAGCTACAACAGTTTCGACAACGATTGCAACATCAACGCAAACAACAACTGTTATTATGACAACAACGACAGAAATGTTGTCTAAATCTACGCCAACAGTTACTACTGTAGAAACAACAACGCCAACTACAATTTCTGTAACAACAACTTCATTGGCTACAGCTACAACAGTTTCGACAACGATTGCAACATCAACGCAAACAACAACTGTTATAATGACAACAACGACAGAAATGTTGTCTGAATCTACGCCAACAGTTACTACTGTAGAAACAACAACGCCAACTACAATAACTGTAACAACAACTTCATTGGCTACAGCTACAACAGTTTCGACAACGATTGCAACATCAACGCAAACAACAACTGTTATTATGACAACAACGACAGAAATGTTGTCTAAATCTACGCCAACAGTTACTACTGTAGAAACAACAACGCCAACTACAATAACTGTAACAACAACTTCATTGGCTACAGCTACAACAGTTTCGACAGCGATTGCAACATCAACGCAAACAACAACTGTTATTATGACAACAACGACAGAAATGTTGTCTAAATCTACGCCAACAGTTACTACTGTAGAAACAACAACGCCAACTACAATAACTGTAACAACAACTTCATTGGCTACAGCTACAACAGTTTCGACAACGATTGCAACATCAACGCAAACAACAACTGTTATTATGACAACAACGACAGAAATGTTGTCTAAATCTACGCCAACAGTTACTACTGTAGAAACAACAACGCCAACTACAATAACTGTAACAACAACTTCATTGGCTACAGCTACAACAGTTTCGACAGCGATTGCAACATCAACGCAAACAACAACTGTTATTATGACAACAACGACAGAAATGTTGTCTAAATCTACGCCAACAGTTACTACTGTAGAAACAACAACGCCAACTACAATAACTGTAACAACAACTTCATTGGCTACAGCTACAACAGTTTCGACAACGATTGCAACATCAACGCAAACAACAACTGTTATTATGACAACAACGACAGAAATGTTGTCTAAATCTACGCCAACAGTTACTACTGTAGAAACAACAACGCCAACTACAATAACTGTAACAACAACTTCATTGGCTACAGCTACAACAGTTTCGACAGCGATTGCAACATCAACGCAAACAACAACTGTTATTATGACAACAACGACAGAAAAATTGTCTAAATCTACGCCAACAGTTACTACTGTAGAAACAACAACGCCAACTACATTAACTGTAACAACAACTTCATTGGCTACAGCTACAACAGTTTCGACAACGATTGCAACATCAACGCAAACAACAACTGTTATTATGACAACAACGACAGAAATGTTGTCTAAATCTACGCCAACAGTTACTACTGTAGAAACAACAACGCCAACTACAATAACTGTAACAACAACTTCATTGGCTACAGCTACAACAGTTTCGACAGCGATTGCAACATCAACGCAAACAACAACTGTTATTATGACAACAACGACAGAAAAATTGTCTAAATCTACGCCAACAGTTACTACTGTAGAAACAACAACGCCAACTACATTAACTGTAACAACAACTTCATTGGCTACAGCTACAACAGTTTCGACAACGATTGCAACATCAACGCAAACAACAACTGTTATTATGACAACAACGACAGAAATGTTGTCTAAATCTACGCCAACAGTTACTACTGTAGAAACAACAACGCCAACTACAATAACTGTAACAACAACTTCATTGGCTACAGCTACAACAGTTTCGACAACGATTGCAACATCAACGCAAACAACAACTGTTATTATGACAACAACGACAGAAATGTTGTCTAAATCTACGCCAACAGTTACTACTGTAGAAACAACAACGCCAACTACAATTTCTGTAACAACAATTTCATTGGCTACAGCTACAACAGTTTCGACAACGATTGCAACATCAACGCAAACAACAACTGTTATTATGACAACAACGATAGAAATGTTGTCTAAATCTACGCCAACAGTTACTACTGTAGAAACAACAACGCCAACTACAATAACTGTAACAACAACTTCATTGGCTACAGCTACAACAGTTTCGACAACGATTGCAACATCAACGCAAACAACAACTGTTATTATGACAACAACGACAGAAATGTTGTCTAAATCTACGCCAACAGTTACTACTGTAGAAACAACAACGCCAACTACAATAACTGTAACAACAACTTCATTGGCTACAGCTACAACAGTTTCGACAATGATTGCAACATCAACGCAAACAACAACTGTTATTATGACAACAACGACAGAAATGTTGTCTAAATCTACGCCAACAGTTACTACTGTAAAAACAACAACGCCAACTACAATAACTGTAACAACAACTTCATTGGCTACAGCTACAACAGTTTCGACAACGATTGCAACATCAACGCAAACAACAACTGTTATTATGACAACAACGACAGAAATGTTGTCTAAATCTACGCCAACAGTTACTACTGTAGAAACAACAACGCCAACTACAATTTCTGTAACAACAACTTCATTGGCTACAGCTACAACAGTTTCGACAACGATTGCAACATCAACGCAAACAACAACTGTTATTATGACAACAACGACAGAAATGTTGTCTGAATCTACGCCAACAGTTACTACTGTAGAAACAACAACGCCAACTACAATAACTGTAACAACAACTTCATTGGCTACAGCTACAACAGTTTCGACAACGATTGCAACATCAACGCAAACAACAACTGTTATTATGACAACAACGACAGAAAAATTGTCTAAATCTACGCCAACAGTTACTACTGTAGAAACAACAACGCCAACTACAATAACTGTAACAACAACTTCATTGGCTACAGCTACAACAGTTTCGACAGCGATTGCAACATCAACGCAAACAACAACTGTTATTATGACAACAACGACAGAAAAATTGTCTAAATCTACGCCAACAGTTACTACTGTAGAAACAACAACGCCAACTACAATAACTGTAACAACAACTTCATTGGCTACAGCTACAACAGTTTCGACAACGATTGCAACATCAACGCAAACAACAACTGTTATTATGACAACAACGACAGAAATGTTGTCTAAATCTACGCCAACAGTTACTACTGTAGAAACAACAACGCCAACTACAATAACTGTAACAACAACTTCATTGGCTACAGCTACAACAGTTTCGACAGCGATTGCAACATCAACGCAAACAACAACTGTTATTATGACAACAACGACAGAAATGTTGTCTAAATCTACGCCAACAGTTACTACTGTAGAAACAACAACGCCAACTACAATAACTGTAACAACAACTTCATTGGCTACAGCTACAACAGTTTCGACAACGATTGCAACATCAACGCAAACAACAACTGTTATTATGACAACAACGACAGAAATGTTGTCTAAATCTACGCCAACAGTTACTACTGTAGAAACAACAACGCCAACTACAATAACTGTAACAACAACTTCATTGGCTACAGCTACAACAGTTTCGACAGCGATTGCAACATCAACGCAAACAACAACTGTTATTATGACAACAACGACAGAAATGTTGTCTAAATCTACGCCAACAGTTACTACTGTAGAAACAACAACGCCAACTACAATAACTGTAACAACAACTTCATTGGCTACAGCTACAACAGTTTCGACAACGATTGCAACATCAACGCAAACAACAACTGTTATTATGACAACAACGACAGAAAAATTGTCTAAATCTACGCCAACAGTTACAACTGTAGAAACAACAACGCCAACTACAATAACTGTAACAACAACTTCATTGGCTACAGCTACAACAGTTTCGACAGCGATTGCAACATCAACGCAAACAACAACTGTTATTATGACAACAACGACAGAAATGTTGTCTAAATCTACGCCAACAGTTACTACTGTAGAAACAACAATGCCAACTACAATAACTGTAACAACAACTTCATTGGCTACAGCTACAACAGTTTCGACAACGATTGCAACATCAACGCAAACAACAACTGTTATTATGACAACAACGACAGAAATGTTGTCTAAATCTACGCCAACAGTTACTACTGTAGAAACAACAACGCCAACTACAATTTCTGTAACAACAATTTCATTGGCTACAGCTACAACAGTTTCGACAACGATTGCAACATCAACGCAAACAACAACTGTTATTATGACAACAACGATAGAAATGTTGTCTAAATCTACGCCAACAGTTACTACTGTAGAAACAACAACGCCAACTACAATAACTGTAACAACAACTTCATTGGCTACAGCTACAACAGTTTCGACAACGATTGCAACATCAACGCAAACAACAACTGTTATTATGACAACAACGACAGAAATGTTGTCTAAATCTACGCCAACAGTTACTACTGTAGAAACAACAACGCCAACTACAATAACTGTAACAACAACTTCATTGGCTACAGCTACAACAGTTTCGACAACGATTGCAACATCAACGCAAACAACAACTGTTATTATGACAACAACGACAGAAATGTTGTCTAAATCTACGCCAACAGTTACTACTGTAGAAACAACAACGCCAACTACAATAACTGTAACAACAACTTCATTGGCTACAGCTACAACAGTTTCGACAACGATTGCAACATCAACGCAAACAACAACTGTTATTATGACAACAACGACAGAAATGTTGTCTAAATCTACGCCAACAGTTACTACTGTAGAAACAACAACGCCAACTACAATAACTGTAACAACAACTTCATTGGCTACAGCTACAACAGTTTCGACAACGATTGCAACATCAACGCAAACAACAACTGTTATTATGACAACAACGATAGAAATGTTGTCTAAATCTACGCCAACAGTTACTACTGTAGAAACAACAACGCCAACTACAATAACTGTAACAACAACTTCATTGGCTACAGCTACAACAGTTTCGACAACGATTGCAACATCAACGCAAACAACAACTGTTATTATGACAACAACGACAGAAATGTTGTCTAAATCTACGCCAACAGTTACTACTGTAGAAACAACAACGCCAACTACAATAACTGTAAGAACAACTTCATTGGCTACAGCTACAACAGTTTCGACAACGATTGCAACATCAACGCAAACAACAACTGTTATTATGACAACAACGACAGAAATGTTGTCTAAATCTACGCCAACAGTTACTACTGTAGAAACAACAACGCCAACTACAATAACTGTAACAACAACTTCATTGGCTACAGCTACAACAGTTTCGACAACGATTGCAACATCAACGCAAACAACAACTGTTATTATGACAACAACGACAGAAATGTTGTCTAAATCTACGCCAACAGTTACTACTGTAGAAACAACAACGCCAACTACAATTTCTGTAACAACAACTTCATTGGCTACAGCTACAACAGTTTCGACAACGATTGCAACATCAACGCAAACAACAACTGTTATTATGACAACAACGACAGAAATGTTGTCTAAATCTACGCCAACAGTTACTACTGTAGAAACAACAACGCCAACTACAATAACTGTAACAACAACTTCATTGGCTACAGCTACAACAGTTTCGACAACGATTGCAACATCAACGCAAACAACAACTGTTATTATGACAACAACGACAGAAATGTTGTCTAAATCTACGCCAACCGTTACTACTGTAGAAACAACAACGCCAACTACAATAACTGTAACAACAACTTCATTGGCTACAGCTACAACAGTTTCGACAACGATTGCAACATCAACGCAAACAACAACTGTTATTATGACAACAACGACAGAAATGTTGTCTAAATCTACGCCAACAGTTACTACTGTAGAAACAACAACGCCAACTACAATAACTGTAACAACAACTTCATTGGCTACAGCTACAACAGTTTCGACAGCGATTGCAACATCAACGCAAACAACAACTGTTATTATGACAACAACGACAGAAATGTTGTCTAAATCTACGCCAACAGTTACTACTGTAGAAACAACAACGCCAACTACAATAACTGTAACAACAACTTCATTGGCTACAGCTACAACAGTTTCGACAACGATTGCAACATCAACGCAAACAACAACTGTTATTAGGACAACAACGACAGAAATGTTGTCTAAATCTACGCCAACAGTTACTACTGTAGAAACAACAACGCCAACTACAATAACTGTAACAACAACTTCATTGGCTACAGCTACAACAGTTTCGACAACGATTGCAACATCAACGCAAACAACAACTGTTATTATGACAACAACGACAGAAATGTTGTCTAAATCTACGCCAACAGTTACTACTGTAGAAACAACAACGCCAACTACAATAACTGTAACAACAACTTCATTGGCTACAGCTACAACAGTTTCGACAACGATTGCAACATCAACGCAAACAACAACTGTTATTATGACAACAACGACAGAAATGTTGTCTAAATCTACGCCAACAGTTACTACTGTAGAAACAACAACGCCAACTACAATAACTGTAACAACAACTTCATTGGCTACAGCTACAACAGTTTCGACAACGATTGCAACATCAACGCAAACAACAACTGTTATTATGACAACAACGACAGAAATGTTGTCTAAATCTACGCCAACAGTTACTACTGTAGAAACAACAACGCCAACTACAATAACTGTAACAACAACTTCATTGGCTACAGCTACAACAGTTTCGACAACGATTGCAACATCAACGCAAACAACAACTGTTATTATGACAACAACGACAGAAATGTTGTCTAAATCTACGCCAACAGTTACTACTGTAGAAACAACAACGCCAACTACAATAACTGTAACAACAACTTCATTGGCTACAGCTACAACAGTTTCGACAACGATTGCAACATCAACGCAAACAACAACTGTTATTATGACAACAACGACAGAAATGTTGTCTAAATCTACGCCAACAGTTACTACTGTAGAAACAACAACGCCAACTACAATAACTGTAACAACAACTTCATTGGCTACAGCTACAACAGTTTCGACAACGATTGCAACATCAACGCAAACAACAACTGTTATTATGACAACAACGACAGAAATGTTGTCTAAATCTACGCCAACAGTTACTACTGTAGAAACAACAACGCCAACTACAATAACTGTAACAACAACTTCATTGGCTACAGCTACAACAGTTTCGACAACGATTGCAACATCAACGCAAACAACAACTGTTATTATGACAACAACGACAGAAATGTTGTCTAAATCTACGCCAACAGTTACTACTGTAGAAACAACAACGCCAACTACAATAACTGTAACAACAACTTCATTGGCTACAGCTACAACAGTTTCGACAACGATTGCAACATCAACGCAAACAACAACTGTTATTATGACAACAACGACAGAAATGTTGTCTAAATCTACGCCAACAGTTACTACTGTAGAAACAACAACGCCAACTACAATAACTGTAACAACAACTTCATTGGCTACAGCTACAACAGTTTCGACAACGATTGCAACATCAACGCAAACAACAACTGTTATTATGACAACAACGACAGAAATGTTGTCTAAATCTACGCCAACAGTTACTACTGTAGAAACAACAACGCCAACTACAATAACTGTAACAACAACTTCATTGGCTACAGCTACAACAGTTTCGACAACGATTGCAACATCAACGCAAACAACAACTGTTATTATGACAACAACGACAGAAATGTTGTCTAAATCTACGCCAACAGTTACTACTGTAGAAACAACAACGCCAACTACAATAACTGTAACAACAACTTCATTGGCTACAGCTACAACAGTTTCGACAACGATTGCAACATCAACGCAAACAACAACTGTTATTATGACAACAACGACAGAAATGTTGTCTAAATCTACGCCAACAGTTACTACTGTAGAAACAACAACGCCAACTACAATAACTGTAACAACAACTTCATTGGCTACAGCTACAACAGTTTCGACAACGATTGCAACATCAACGCAAACAACAACTGTTATTATGACAACAACGACAGAAATGTTGTCTAAATCTACGCCAACAGTTACTACTGTAGAAACAACAACGCCAACTACAATAACTGTAACAACAACTTCATTGGCTACAGCTACAACAGTTTCGACAACGATTGCAACATCAACGCAAACAACAACTGTTATTATGACAACAACGACAGAAATGTTGTCTAAATCTACGCCAACAGTTACTACTGTAGAAACAACAACGCCAACTACAATAACTGTAACAACAACTTCATTGGCTACAGCTACAACAGTTTCGACAACGATTGGCAACATCAACGCAGAACAACACTGTTATACTCACTAGTACAACGACAGAAATGTTGTCTAAATCTACGCAACTACTGTACAACAACTTCATTGGCTACAGCTACAACAGTTCGACAACGATTCATTGGCTACAGCTACAACAGTTTCGACATCGATTGCAACATCAACGCAAACAACAACTCTTATTATGACAACAACGACAGAAATGTTGTCTAAATCTACGCCAACAGTTACTACTGTAGAAACAACAACGCCAACTACAATAACTGTA
>CAXIVU010000101.1:0-34303 GCA_964035795.1 Pterobdella sp. o SKG-2022
GTTGTAGCTGTAGCCAATGAAGTTGTTGTTACAGTTATTGTAGTTGGCGTTGTTGTTTCTACAGTAGTAACTGTTGGCGTAGATTTAGACAACATTTCTGTCGTTGTTGTCATAATAACAGTTGTTGTTTGCGTTGATGTTGCAATCGTTGTCGAAACTGTTGTAGCTGTAGCCAATGAAGTTGTTGTTACAGAAATTGTAGTTGGCGTTGTTGTTTCTACAGTAGTAACTGTTGGCGTAGATTTAGACAACATTTCTGTCGTTGTTGTCATAATAACAGTTGTTGTTTGCGTTGATGTTGCAATCGTTGTCGAAACTGTTGTAGCTGTAGCCAATGAAGTTGTTGTTACAGAAATTGTAGTTGGCGTTGTTGTTTTTACAGTAGTAACTGTTGGCGTAGATTTAGACAACATTTCTGTCGTTGTTGTCATAATAACAGTTGTTGTTTGCGTTGATGTTGCAATCGTTGTCGAAACTGTTGTAGCTGTAGCCAATGAAGTTGTTGTTACAGTTATTGTAGTTGGCGTTGTTGTTTCTACAGTAGTAACTGTTGGCGTAGATTTAGACAACATTTCTGTCGTTGTTGTCATAATAACAGTTGTTGTTTGCGTTGATGTTGCAATCGTTGTCGGAACTGTTGTAGCTGTAGCCAATGAAGTTGTTGTTACAGTTATTGTAGTTGGCGTTGTTGTTTCTACAGTAGTAACTGTTGGCGTAGATTTAGACAACATTTCTGTCGTTGTTGTCATAATAACAGTTGTTGTTTGCGTTGATGTTGCAATCGTTGTCGAAACTGTTGTAGCTGTAGCCAATGAAGTTGTTGTTACAGTTATTGTAGTTGGCGTTGTTGTTTCTACAGTAGTAACTGTCGGCGTAGATTTAGACAACATTTCTGTCGTTGTTGTCATAATAACAGTTGTTGTTTGCGTTGATGTTGCAATCGTTGTCGGAACTGTTGTAGCTGTAGCCAATGAAGTTGTTGTTACAGAAATTGTAGTTGGCGTTGTTGTTTCTACAGTAGTAACTGTTGGCGTAGATTTAGACAACATTTCTGTCGTTGTTGTCATAATAACATTTGTTGTTTGCGTTGATGTTGCAATCGTTGTCGAAACTGTTGTAGCTGTAGCCAATGAAGTTGTTGTTACAGAAATTGTAGTTGGCGTTGTTGTTTCTACAGTAGTAACTGTTGGCGTAGATTTAGACAACATTTCTGTCGTTGTTGTCATAATAACAGTTGTTGTTTGCGTTGATGTTGCAATCGTTGTCGAAACTGTTGTAGCTGTAGCCAATGAAGTTGTTGTTACAGTTATTGTAGTTGGCGTTGTTGTTTCTACAGTAGTAACTGTTGGCGTAGATTTAGACAACATTTCTGTCGTTGTTGTCATAATAACAGTTGTTGTTTGCGTTGATGTTGCAATCGTTGTCGAAACTGTTGTAGCTGTAGCCAATGAAGTTGTTGTTACAGTTATTGTAGTTGGCGTTGGTGTTTCTACAGTAGTAACTTTTGGCGTAGATTTAGACAACATTTCTGTCGTTGTTGTCATAATAACAGTTGTTGTTTGCGTTGATGTTGCAATCGTTGTCGAAACTGTTGTAGCTGTAGCCAATGAAGTTGTTGTTACAGAAATTGTAGTTGGCGTTGTTGTTTCTACAGTAGTAACTGTTGGCGTAGATTTAGACAACATTTCTGTCGTTGTTGTCATAATAACAGTTGTTGTTTGCGTTGATGTTGCAATCGTTGTCGAAACTGTTGTAGCTGTAGCCAATGAAGTTGTTGTTACAGAAATTGTAGTTGGCGTTGTTGTTTTTACAGTAGTAACTGTTGGCGTAGATTTAGACAACATTTCTGTCGTTGTTGTCATAATAACAGTTGTTGTTTGCGTTGATGTTGCAATCGTTGTCGAAACTGTTGTAGCTGTAGCCAATGAAGTTGTTGTTACAGTTATTGTAGTTGGCGTTGTTGTTTCTACAGTAGTAACTGTTGGCGTAGATTTAGACAACATTTCTGTCGTTGTTGTCATAATAACAGTTGTTGTTTGCGTTGATGTTGCAATCGTTGTCGGAACTGTTGTAGCTGTAGCCAATGAAGTTGTTGTTACAGTTATTGTAGTTGGCGTTGTTGTTTCTACAGTAGTAACTGTTGGCGTAGATTTAGACAACATTTCTGTCGTTGTTGTCATAATAACAGTTGTTGTTTGCGTTGATGTTGCAATCGTTGTCGAAACTGTTGTAGCTGTAGCCAATGAAGTTGTTGTTACAGTTATTGTAGTTGGCGTTGTTGTTTCTACAGTAGTAACTGTCGGCGTAGATTTAGACAACATTTCTGTCGTTGTTGTCATAATAACAGTTGTTGTTTGCGTTGATGTTGCAATCGTTGTCGGAACTGTTGTAGCTGTAGCCAATGAAGTTGTTGTTACAGAAATTGTAGTTGGCGTTGTTGTTTCTACAGTAGTAACTGTTGGCGTAGATTTAGACAACATTTCTGTCGTTGTTGTCATAATAACATTTGTTGTTTGCGTTGATGTTGCAATCGTTGTCGAAACTGTTGTAGCTGTAGCCAATGAAGTTGTTGTTACAGAAATTGTAGTTGGCGTTGTTGTTTCTACAGTAGTAACTGTTGGCGTAGATTTAGACAACATTTCTGTCGTTGTTGTCATAATAACAGTTGTTGTTTGCGTTGATGTTGCAATCGTTGTCGAAACTGTTGTAGCTGTAGCCAATGAAGTTGTTGTTACAGTTATTGTAGTTGGCGTTGTTGTTTCTACAGTAGTAACTGTTGGCGTAGATTTAGACAACATTTCTGTCGTTGTTGTCATAATAACAGTTGTTGTTTGCGTTGATGTTGCAATCGTTGTCGAAACTGTTGTAGCTGTAGCCAATGAAGTTGTTGTTACAGTTATTGTAGTTGGCGTTGGTGTTTCTACAGTAGTAACTTTTGGCGTAGATTTAG
Source organism: Pterobdella sp. o SKG-2022 (assembly GCA_964035795.1). Taxonomy (NCBI): domain Eukaryota; kingdom Metazoa; phylum Annelida; class Clitellata; order Hirudinida; family Piscicolidae; genus Pterobdella; species Pterobdella occidentalis. Next base: position 2,951 of record CAXIVU010000101.1, read on the forward strand.
ACAACATTTCTGTCGTTGTTGTCATAATAACAGTTGTTGTTTGCGTTGATGTTGCAATCGTTGTCGAAACTGTTGTAGCTGTAGCCAATGAAGTTGTTGTTACAGAAATTGTAGTTGGCGTTGTTGTTTCTACAGTAGTAACTGTTGGCGTAGATTTAGACAACATTTCTGTCGTTGTTGTCATAATAACAGTTGTTGTTTGCGTTGATGTTGCAATCGTTGTCGAAACTGTTGTAGCTGTAGCCAATGAAGTTGTTGTTACAGTTATTGTAGTTGGCGTTGTTGTTTCTACAGTAGTAACTGTTGGCGTAGATTTAGACAACATTTCTGTCGTTGTTGTCATAATAACAGTTGTTGTTTGCGTTGATGTTGCAATCGTTGTCGGAACTGTTGTAGCTGTAGCCAATGAAGTTGTTGTTACAGTTATTGTAGTTGGCGTTGTTGTTTCTACAGTAGTAACTGTTGGCGTAGATTTAGACAACATTTCTGTCGTTGTTGTCATAATAACAGTTGTTGTTTGCGTTGATGTTGCAATCGTTGTCGAAACTGTTGTAGCTGTAGCCAATGAAGTTGTTGTTACAGAAATTGTAGTTGGCGTTGTTGTTTCTACAGTAGTAACTGTTGGCGTAGATTTAGACAACATTTCTGTCGTTGTTGTCATAATAACAGTTGTTGTTTGCGTTGATGTTGCAATCGTTGTCGAAACTGTTGTAGCTGTAGCCAATGAAGTTGTTGTTACAGAAATTGTAGTTGGCGTTGTTGTTTTTACAGTAGTAACTGTTGGCGTAGATTTAGACAACATTTCTGTCGTTGTTGTCATAATAACAGTTGTTGTTTGCGTTGATGTTGCAATCGTTGTCGAAACTGTTGTAGCTGTAGCCAATGAAGTTGTTGTTACAGTTATTGTAGTTGGCGTTGTTGTTTCTACAGTAGTAACTGTTGGCGTAGATTTAGACAACATTTCTGTCGTTGTTGTCATAATAACAGTTGTTGTTTGCGTTGATGTTGCAATCGTTGTCGGAACTGTTGTAGCTGTAGCCAATGAAGTTGTTGTTACAGTTATTGTAGTTGGCGTTGTTGTTTCAACAGTAGTAACTGTTGGCGTAGATTTAGACAACATTTCTGTCGTTGTTGTCATAATAACAGTTGTTGTTTGCGTTGATGTTGCAATCGTTGTCGGAACTGTTGTAGCTGTAGCCAATGAAGTTGTTGTTACAGTTATTGTAGTTGGCGTTGTTGTTTCAACAGTAGTAACTGTTGGCGTAGATTTAGACAACATTTCTGTCGTTGTTGTCATAATAACAGTTGTTGTTTGCGTTGATGTTGCAATCGTTGTCGAAACTGTTGTAGCTGTAGCCAATGAAGTTGTTGTTACAGAAATTGTAGTTGGCGTTGTTGTTTTTACAGTAGTAATTGTTGGCGTAGATTTAGACAACATTTCTGTCGTTGTTGTCATAATAACAGTTGTTGTTTGCGTTGATGTTGCAATCGTTGTCGAAACTGTTGTAGCTGTAGCCAATGAAGTTGTTGTTACAGAAATTGTAGTTGGCGTTGTTGTTTCTACAGTAGTAACTGTTGGCGTAGATTTAGACAACATTTCTGTCGTTGTTGTCAAAATAACAGTTGTTGTTTGCGTTGATGTTGCAATCGTTGTCGAAACTGTTGTAGCTGTAGCCAATGAAGTTGTTGTTACAGAAATTGTAGTTGGCGTTGTTGTTTTTACAGTAGTAACTGTTGGCGTAGATTTAGACAACATTTCTGTCGTTGTTGTCATAATAACAGTTGTTGTTTGCGTTGATGTTGCAATCGTTGTCGAAACTGTTGTAGCTGTAGCCAATGAAGTTGTTGTTACAGTTATTGTAGTTGGCGTTGTTGTTTCTACAGTAGTAACTGTTGGCGTAGATTTAGACAACATTTCTGTCGTTGTTGTCATAATAACAGTTGTTGTTTGCGTTGATGTTGCAATCGTTGTCGAAACTGTTGTAGCTGTAGCCAATGAAGTTGTTGTTACAGTTATTGTAGTTGGCGTTGTTGTTTCTACAGTAGTAACTGTTGGCGTAGATTTAGACAACATTTCTGTCGTTGTTGTCATAATAACAGTTGTTGTTTGCGTTGATGTTGCAATCGTTGTCGAAACTGTTGTAGCTGTAGCCAATGAAGTTGTTGTTACAGAAATTGTAGTTGGCGTTGTTGTTTCTACAGTAGTAACTGTTGGCGTAGATTTAGACAACATTTCTGTCGTTGTTGTCATAATAACAGTTGTTGTTTGCGTTGATGTTGCAATCGTTGTCGAAACTGTTGTAGCTGTAGCCAATGAAGTTGTTGTTACAGAAATTGTAGTTGGCGTTGTTGTTTCTACAGTAGTAACTGTTGGCGTAGATTTAGACAACATTTCTGTCGTTGTTGTCATAATAACAGTTGTTGTTTGCGTTGATGTTGCAATCGTTGTCGAAACTGTTGTAGCTGTAGCCAATGAAGTTGTTGTTACAGAAATTGTAGTTGGCGTTGTTGTTTCAACAGTAGTAACTGTTGGCGTAGATTTAGACAACATTTCTGTCGTTGTTGTCATAATAACAGTTGTTGTTTGCGTTGATGTTGCAATCGTTGTCGAAACTGTTGTAGCTGTAGCCAATGAAGTTGTTGTTACAGTTATTGTAGTTGGCGTTGTTGTTTCTACAGTAGTAACTGTTGGCGTAGATTTAGACAACATTTCTGTCGTTGTTGTCATAATAACAGTTGTTGTTTGCGTTGATGTTGCAATCGTTGTCGAAACTGTTGTAGCTGTAGCCAATGAAGTTGTTGTTACAGTTATTGTAGTTGGCGTTGTTGTTTCTACAGTAGTAACTGTTGGCGTAGATTTAGACAACATTTCTGTCGTTGTTGTCATAATAACAGTTGTTGTTTGCGTTGATGTTGCAATCGTTGTCGAAACTGTTGTAGCTGTAGCCAATGAAGTTGTTGTTACAGTTATTGTAGTTGGCGTTGTTGTTTCTACAGTAGTAACTGTTGGCGTAGATTTAGACAACATTTCTGTCGTTGTTGTCATAATAACAGTTGTTGTTTGCGTTGATGTTGCAATCGTTGTCGAAACTGTTGTAGCTGTAGCCAATGAAGTTGTTGTTACAGAAATTGTAGTTGGCGTTGTTGTTTCTACAGTAGTAACTGTTGGCGTAGATTTAGACAACATTTCTGTCGTTGTTGTCATAATAACAGTTGTTGTTTGCGTTGATGTTGCAATCATTGTCGAAACTGTTGTAGCTGTAGCCAATGAAGTTGTTGTTACAGAAATTGTAGTTGGCGTTGTTGTTTCTACAGTAGTAACTGTTGGCGTAGATTTAGACAACATTTCTGTCGTTGTTGTCATAATAACAGTTGTTGTTTGCGTTGATGTTGCAATCGTTGTCGAAACTGTTGTAGCTGTAGCCAATGAAGTTGTTGTTACAGTTATTGTAGTTGGCGTTGTTGTTTCTACAGTAGTAACTGTTGGCGTAGATTTAGACAACATTTCTGTCGTTGTTGTCATAATAACAGTTGTTGTTTGCGTTGATGTTGCAATCGTTGTCGAAACTGTTGTAGCTGTAGCCAATGAAGTTGTTGTTACAGTTATTGTAGTTGGCGTTGGTGTTTCTACAGTAGTAACTTTTGGCGTAGATTTAGACAACATTTCTGTCGTTGTTGTCATAATAAGAGTTGTTGTTTGCGTTGATGCTGCAATCGTTGTCGAAACTGTTGTAGCTGTAGCCAATGAAGTTGTTGTTACAGTTATTGTAGTTGGCGTTGTTGTTTCTACAGTAGTAACTGTTGGCGTAGATTTAGACAACATTTCTGTCGTTGTTGTCATAATAACAGTTGTTGTTTGCGTTGATGTTGCAATCGTTGTCGAAACTGTTGTAGCTGTAGCCAATGAAGTTGTTGTTACAGTTATTGTAGTTGGCGTTGTTGTTTCTACAGTAGTAACTGTTGGCGTAGATTTAGACAACATTTCTGTCGTTGTTGTCATAATAACAGTTGTTGTTTGCGTTGATGTTGCAATCGTTGTCGGAACTGTTGTAGCTGTAGCCAATGAAGTTGTTGTTACAGTTATTGTAGTTGGCGTTGTTGTTTCTACAGTAGTAACTGTTGGCGTAGATTTAGACAACATTTCTGTCGTTGTTGTCATAATAACAGTTGTTGTTTGCGTTGATGTTGCAATCGTTGTCGAAACTGTTGTAGCTGTAGCCAATGAAGTTGTTGTTACAGTTATTGTAGTTGGCGTTGTTGTTTTTACAGTAGTAACTGTTGGCGTAGATTTAGACAACATTTCTGTTGTTGTTGTCATAATAACAGTTGTTGTTTGCGTTGATGTTGCAATCGTTGTCGAAACTGTTGTAGCTGTAGCCAATGAAGTTGTTGTTACAGTTATTGTAGTTGGCGTTGTTGTTTCTACAGTAGTAACTGTTGGCGTAGATTTAGACAACATTTCTGTCGTTGTTGTCATAATAACAGTTGTTGTTTGCGTTGATGTTGCAATCGTTGTCGGAACTGTTGTAGCTGTAGCCAATGAAGTTGTTGTTTCAACAGTAGTAACTGTTGGCGTAGATTTAGACAACATTTCTGTCGTTGTTGTCATAATAACAGTTGTTGTTTGCGTTGATGTTGCAATCGTTGTCGAAACTGTTGTAGCTGTAGCCAATGAAGTTGTTGTTACAGAAATTGTAGTTGGCGTTGTTGTTTCTACAGTAGTAATTGTTGGCGTAGATTTAGACAACATTTCTGTCGTTGTTGTCATAATAACAGTTGTTGTTTGCGTTGATGTTGCAATCGTTGTCGAAACTGTTGTAGCTGTAGCCAATGAAGTTGTTGTTACAGAAATTGTAGTTGGCGTTGTTGTTTCTACAGTAGTAACTGTTGGCGTAGATTTAGACAACATTTCTGTCGTTGTTGTCATAATAACAGTTGTTGTTTGCGTTGATGTTGCAATCGTTGTCGAAACTGTTGTAGCTGTAGCCAATGAAGTTGTTGTTACAGAAATTGTAGTTGGCGTTGTTGTTTCAACAGTAGTAACTGTTGGCGTAGATTTAGACAACATTTCTGTCGTTGTTGTCATAATAACAGTTGTTGTTTGCGTTGATGTTGCAATCGTTGTCAAAACTGTTGTAGCTGTAGCCAATGAAGTTGTTGTTACAGTTATTGTAGTTGGCGTTGTTGTTTCTACAGTAGTAACTGTTGGCGTAGATTTAGACAACATTTCTGTCGTTGTTGTCATAATAACAGTTGTTGTTTGCGTTGATGTTGCAATCGTTGTCGAAACTGTTGTAGCTGTAGCCAATGAAGTTGTTGTTACAGTTATTGTAGTTGGCGTTGTTGTTTCTACAGTAGTAACTGTTGGCGTAGATTTAGACAACATTTCTGTCGTTGTTGTCATAATAACAGTTGTTGTTTGCGTTGATGTTGCAATCGTTGTCGAAACTGTTGTAGCTGTAGCCAATGAAGTTGTTGTTACAGTTATTGTAGTTGGCGTTGTTGTTTCTACAGTAGTAACTGTTGGCGTAGATTTAGACAACATTTCTGTCGTTGTTGTCATAATAACAGTTGTTGTTTGCGTTGATGTTGCAATCGTTGTCGAAACTGTTGTAGCTGTAGCCAATGAAGTTGTTGTTACAGAAATTGTAGTTGGCGTTGTTGTTTCTACAGTAGTAACTGTTGGCGTAGATTTAGACAACATTTCTGTCGTTGTTGTCATAATAACAGTTGTTGTTTGCGTTGATGTTGCAATCATTGTCGAAACTGTTGTAGCTGTAGCCAATGAAGTTGTTGTTACAGAAATTGTAGTTGGCGTTGTTGTTTCTACAGTAGTAACTGTTGGCGTAGATTTAGACAACATTTCTGTCGTTGTTGTCATAATAACAGTTGTTGTTTGCGTTGATGTTGCAATCGTTGTCGAAACTGTTGTAGCTGTAGCCAATGAAGTTGTTGTTACAGAAATTGTAGTTGGCGTTGTTGTTTTTACAGTAGTAACTGTTGGCGTAGATTTAGACAACATTTCTGTCGTTGTTGTCATAATAACAGTTGTTGTTTGCGTTGATGTTGCAATCGTTGTCGAAACTGTTGTAGCTGTAGCCAATGAAGTTGTTGTTACAGTTATTGTAGTTGGCGTTGTTGTTTCTACAGTAGTAACTGTTGGCGTAGATTTAGACAACATTTCTGTCGTTGTTGTCATAATAACAGTTGTTGTTTGCGTTGATGTTGCAATCGTTGTCGGAACTGTTGTAGCTGTAGCCAATGAAGTTGTTGTTACAGTTATTGTAGTTGGCGTTGTTGTTTCAACAGTAGTAACTGTTGGCGTAGATTTAGACAACATTTCTGTCGTTGTTGTCATAATAACAGTTGTTGTTTGCGTTGATGTTGCAATCGTTGTCGAAACTGTTGTAGCTGTAGCCAATGAAGTTGTTGTTACAGAAATTGTAGTTGGCGTTGTTGTTTCTACAGTAGTAATTGTTGGCGTAGATTTAGACAACATTTCTGTCGTTGTTGTCATAATAACAGTTGTTGTTTGCGTTGATGTTGCAATCGTTGTCGAAACTGTTGTAGCTGTAGCCAATGAAGTTGTTGTTACAGTTATTGTAGTTGGCGTTGTTGTTTCTACAGTAGTAACTGTTGGCGTAGATTTAGACAACATTTCTGTCGTTGTTGTCATAATAACAGTTGTTGTTTGCGTTGATGTTGCAATCGTTGTCGAAACTGTTGTAGCTGTAGCCAATGAAGTTGTTGTTACAGAAATTGTAGTTGGCGTTGTTGTTTTTACAGTAGTAACTGTTGGCGTAGATTTAGACAACATTTCTGTCGTTGTTGTCATAATAACAGTTGTTGTTTGCGTTGATGTTGCAATCGTTGTCGAAACTGTTGTAGCTGTAGCCAATGAAGTTGTTGTTACAGTTATTGTAGTTGGCGTTGTTGTTTCTACAGTAGTAACTGTTGGCGTAGATTTAGACAACATTTCTGTCGTTGTTGTCATAATAACAGTTGTTGTTTGCGTTGATGTTGCAATCGTTGTCGGAACTGTTGTAGCTGTAGCCAATGAAGTTGTTGTTACAGTTATTGTAGTTGGCGTTGTTGTTTCAACAGTAGTAACTGTTGGCGTAGATTTAGACAACATTTCTGTCGTTGTTGTCATAATAACAGTTGTTGTTTGCGTTGATGTTGCAATCGTTGTCGAAACTGTTGTAGCTGTAGCCAATGAAGTTGTTGTTACAGAAATTGTAGTTGGCGTTGTTGTTTCTACAGTAGTAATTGTTGGCGTAGATTTAGACAACATTTCTGTCGTTGTTGTCATAATAACAGTTGTTGTTTGCGTTGATGTTGCAATCGTTGTCGAAACTGTTGTAGCTGTAGCCAATGAAGTTGTTGTTACAGTTATTGTAGTTGGCGTTGTTGTTTCTACAGTAGTAACTGTTGGCGTAGATTTAGACAACATTTCTGTCGTTGTTGTCATAATAACAGTTGTTGTTTGCGTTGATGTTGCAATCGTTGTCGAAACTGTTGTAGCTGTAGCCAATGAAGTTGTTGTTACAGAAATTGTAGTTGGCGTTGTTGTTTTTACAGTAGTAACTGTTGGCGTAGATTTAGACAACATTTCTGTCGTTGTTGTCATAATAACAGTTGTTGTTTGCGTTGATGTTGCAATCGTTGTCGAAACTGTTGTAGCTGTAGCCAATGAAGTTGTTGTTACAGTTATTGTAGTTGGCGTTGTTGTTTCTACAGTAGTAACTGTTGGCGTAGATTTAGACAACATTTCTGTCGTTGTTGTCATAATAACAGTTGTTTTTTGCGTTGATGTTGCAATCGTTGTCGAAACTGTTGTAGCTGTAGCCAATGAAGTTGTTGTTACAGTTATTGTAGTTGGCGTTGTTGTTTCTACAGTAGTAACTGTTGGCGTAGATTTAGACAACATTTCTGTCGTTGTTGTCATAATAACAGTTGTTGTTTGCGTTGATGTTGCAATCGTTGTCGAAACTGTTGTAGCTGTAGCCAATGAAGTTGTTGTTACAGTTATTGTAGTTGGCGTTGTTGTTTCTACAGTAGTAACTGTTGGCGTAGATTTAGACAACATTTCTGTCGTTGTTGTCATAATAACAGTTGTTGTTTGCGTTGATGTTGCAATCGTTGTCGAAACTGTTGTAGCTGTAGCCAATGAAGTTGTTGTTACAGTTATTGTAGTTGGCGTTGTTGTTTCTACAGTAGTAACTGTTGGCGTAGATTTAGACAACATTTCTGTCGTTGTTGTCATAATAACAGTTGTTGTTTGCGTTGATGTTGCAATCGTTGTCGAAACTGTTGTAGCTGTAGCCAATGAAGTTGTTGTTACAGTTATTGTAGTTGGCGTTGTTGTTTCTACAGTAGTAACTGTTGGCGTAGATTTAGACAACATTTCTGTCGTTGTTGTCATAATAACAGTTGTTGTTTGCGTTGATGTTGCAATCGTTGTCGAAAATGTTGTAGCTGTAGCCAATGAAGTTGTTGTTACAGTTATTGTAGTTGGCGTTGTTGTTTCTACAGTAGTAACTGTTGGCGTAGATTTAGACAACATTTCTGTCGTTGTTGTCATAATAACAGTTGTTGTTTGCGTTGATGTTGCAATCGTTGTCGAAACTGTTGTAGCTGTAGCCAATGAAGTTGTTGTTACAGTTATTGTAGTTGGCGTTGTTGTTTCTACAGTAGTAACTGTCGGCGTAGATTTAGACAACATTTCTGTCGTTGTTGTCATAATAACAGTTGTTGTTTGCGTTGATGTTGCAATCGTTGTCGAAACTGTTGTAGCTGTAGCCAATGAAGTTGTTGTTACAGAAATTGTAGTTGGCGTTGTTGTTTCTACAGTAGTAACTGTTGGCGTAGATTTAGACAACATTTCTGTCGTTGTTGTCATAATAACAGTTGTTGTTTGCGTTGATGTTGCAATCGTTGTCGAAACTGTTGTAGCTGTAGCCAATGAAGTTGTTGTTACAGTTATTGTAGTTGGCGTTGTTGTTTCTACAGTAGTAACTGTTGGCGTAGATTTAGACAACATTTCTGTCGTTGTTGTCATAATAACAGTTGTTGTTTGCGTTGATGTTGCAATCGTTGTCGAAACTGTTGTAGCTGTAGCCAATGAAGTTGTTGTTACAGAAATTGTAGTTGGCGTTGTTGTTTCTACAGTAGTAACTGTTGGCGTAGATTTAGACAACATTTCTGTCGTTGTTGTCATAATAACAGTTGTTGTTTGCGTTGATGTTGCAATCGTTGTCGAAACTGTTGTAGCTGTAGCCAATGAAGTTGTTGTTACAGTTATTGTAGTTGGCGTTGTTGTTTCTACAGTAGTAACTGTTGGCGTAGATTTAGACAACATTTCTGTCGTTGTTGTCATAATAACAGTTGTTGTTTGCGTTGATGTTGCAATCGTTGTCGAAACTGTTGTAGCTGTAGCCAATGAAGTTGTTGTTACAGTTATTGTAGTTGGCGTTGTTGTTTCTACAGTAGTAACTGTTGGCGTAGATTTAGACAACATTTCTGTCGTTGTTGTCATAATAACAGTTGTTGTTTGCGTTGATGTTGCAATCGTTGTCGAAACTGTTGTAGCTGTAGCCAATGAAGTTGTTGTTACAGTTATTGTAGTTGGCGTTGTTGTTTCTACAGTAGTAACTGTTGGCGTAGATTTAGACAACATTTCTGTCGTTGTTGTCATAATAACAGTTGTTGTTTGCGTTGATGTTGCAATCGTTGTCGAAACTGTTGTAGCTGTAGCCAATGAAGTTGTTGTTACAGTTATTGTAGTTGGCGTTGTTGTTTCTACAGTAGTAACTGTTGGCGTAGATTTAGACAACATTTCTGTCGTTGTTGTCATAATAACAGTTGTTGTTTGCGTTGATGTTGCAATCGTTGTCGAAACTGTTGTAGCTGTAGCCAATGAAGTTGTTGTTACAGTTATTGTAGTTGGCGTTGTTGTTTCTACAGTAGTAACTGTTGGCGTAGATTTAGACAACATTTCTGTCGTTGTTGTCATAATAACAGTTGTTGTTTGCGTTGATGTTGCAATCGTTGTCGAAACTGTTGTAGCTGTAGCCAATGAAGTTGTTGTTACAGTTATTGTAGTTGGCGTTGTTGTTTCTACAGTAGTAACTGTTGGCGTAGATTTAGACAACATTTCTGTCGTTGTTGTCATAATAACAGTTGTTGTTTGCGTTGATGTTGCAATCGTTGTCGAAACTGTTGTAGCTGTAGCCAATGAAGTTGTTGTTACAGTTATTGTAGTTGGCGTTGTTGTTTCTACAGTAGTAACTGTTGGCGTAGATTTAGACAACATTTCTGTCGTTGTTGTCATAATAACAGTTGTTGTTTGCGTTGATGTTGCAATCGTTGTCGAAACTGTTGTAGCTGTAGCCAATGAAGTTGTTGTTACAGTTATTGTAGTTGGCGTTGTTGTTTCTACAGTAGTAACTGTTGGCGTAGATTTAGACAACATTTCTGTCGTTGTTGTCATAATAACAGTTGTTGTTTGCGTTGATGTTGCAATCGTTGTCGAAACTGTTGTAGCTGTAGCCAATGAAGTTGTTGTTACAGTTATTGTAGTTGGCGTTGTTGTTTCTACAGTAGTAACTGTTGGCGTAGATTTAGACAACATTTCTGTCGTTGTTGTCATAATAACAGTTGTTGTTTGCGTTGATGTTGCAATCGTTGTCGAAACTGTTGTAGCTGTAGCCAATGAAGTTGTTGTTACAGTTATTGTAGTTGGCGTTGTTGTTTCTACAGTAGTAACTGTTGGCGTAGATTTAGACAACATTTCTGTCGTTGATACCAATGTCTATACTAACTAGTTGTTGTTTGCGTTGATGTTGCAATCGTTGTCGAAACTGTTGTAGCTGTAGCCAATGAAGTTGTTGTTACAGTTATTGTAGTTGGCGTTGTTTCTACAGTAGTAACTGTTGGCGTAGATTTAGACCTGTCGTTGTTGTCATAATAACAGTTGTTGTTTGCGTTGATGTTGCAATCGTTGTCGAAACTGTTGTAGCTGTAGCCAATGAAGTTGTTGTTACAGTTATTGTAGTTGGCGTTGTTGTTTCTACAGTAGTAACTGTTGGCGTAGATTTAGACAACATTTCTGTCGTTGTTGTCATAATAACAGTTGTTGTTTGCGTTGATGTTGCAATCGTTGTCGAAACTGTTGTAGCTGTAGCCAATGAAGTTGTTGTTACAGTTATTGTAGTTGGCGTTGTTGTTTCTACAGTAGTAACTGTTGGCGTAGATTTAGACAACATTTCTGTCGTTGTTGTCATAATAACAGTTGTTGTTTGCGTTGATGTTGCAATCGTTGTCGAAACTGTTGTAGCTGTAGCCAATGAAGTTGTTGTTACAGTTATTGTAGTTGGCGTTGTTGTTTCTACAGTAGTAACTGTTGGCGTAGATTTAGACAACATTTCTGTCGTTGTTGTCATAATAACAGTTGTTGTTTGCGTTGATGTTGCAATCGTTGTCGAAACTGTTGTAGCTGTAGCCAATGAAGTTGTTGTTACAGTTATTGTAGTTGGCGTTGTTGTTTCTACAGTAGTAACTGTTGGCGTAGATTTAGACAACATTTCTGTCGTTGTTGTCATAATAACAGTTGTTGTTTGCGTTGATGTTGCAATCGTTGTCGAAACTGTTGTAGCTGTAGCCAATGAAGTTGTTGTTACAGTTATTGTAGTTGGCGTTGTTGTTTCTACAGTAGTAACTGTTGGCGTAGATTTAGACAACATTTCTGTCGTTGTTGTCATAATAACAGTTGTTGTTTGCGTTGATGTTGCAATCGTTGTCGAAACTGTTGTAGCTGTAGCCAATGAAGTTGTTGTTACAGTTATTGTAGTTGGCGTTGTTGTTTCTACAGTAGTAACTGTTGGCGTAGATTTAGACAACATTTCTGTCGTTGTTGTCATAATAACAGTTGTTGTTTGCGTTGATGTTGCAATCGTTGTCGAAACTGTTGTAGCTGTAGCCAATGAAGTTGTTGTTACAGTTATTGTAGTTGGCGTTGTTGTTTCTACAGTAGTAACTGTTGGCGTAGATTTAGACAACATTTCTGTCGTTGTTGTCATAATAACAGTTGTTGTTTGCGTTGATGTTGCAATCGTTGTCGAAACTGTTGTAGCTGTAGCCAATGAAGTTGTTGTTACAGTTATTGTAGTTGGCGTTGTTGTTTCTACAGTAGTAACTGTTGGCGTAGATTTAGACAACATTTCTGTCGTTGTTGTCATAATAACAGTTGTTGTTTGCGTTGATGTTGCAATCGTTGTCGAAACTGTTGTAGCTGTAGCCAATGAAGTTGTTGTTACAGTTATTGTAGTTGGCGTTGTTGTTTCTACAGTAGTAACTGTTGGCGTAGATTTAGACAACATTTCTGTCGTTGTTGTCATAATAACAGTTGTTGTTTGCGTTGATGTTGCAATCGTTGTCGAAACTGTTGTAGCTGTAGCCAATGAAGTTGTTGTTACAGTTATTGTAGTTGGCGTTGTTGTTTCTACAGTAGTAACTGTTGGCGTAGATTTAGACAACATTTCTGTCGTTGTTGTCATAATAACAGTTGTTGTTTGCGTTGATGTTGCAATCGTTGTCGAAACTGTTGTAGCTGTAGCCAATGAAGTTGTTGTTACAGTTATTGTAGTTGGCGTTGTTGTTTCTACAGTAGTAACTGTTGGCGTAGATTTAGACAACATTTCTGTCGTTGTTGTCATAATAACAGTTGTTGTTTGCGTTGATGTTGCAATCGTTGTCGAAACTGTTGTAGCTGTAGCCAATGAAGTTGTTGTTACAGTTATTGTAGTTGGCGTTGTTGTTTCTACAGTAGTAACTGTTGGCGTAGATTTAGACAACATTTCTGTCGTTGTTGTCATAATAACAGTTGTTGTTTGCGTTGATGTTGCAATCGTTGTCGAAACTGTTGTAGCTGTAGCCAATGAAGTTGTTGTTACAGTTATTGTAGTTGGCGTTGTTGTTTCTACAGTAGTAACTGTTGGCGTAGATTTAGACAACATTTCTGTCGTTGTTGTCATAATAACAGTTGTTGTTTGCGTTGATGTTGCAATCGTTGTCGAAACTGTTGTAGCTGTAGCCAATGAAGTTGTTGTTACAGTTATTGTAGTTGGCGTTGTTGTTTCTACAGTAGTAACTGTTGGCGTAGATTTAGACAACATTTCTGTCGTTGTTGTCATAATAACAGTTGTTGTTTGCGTTGATGTTGCAATCGTTGTCGAAACTGTTGTAGCTGTAGCCAATGAAGTTGTTGTTACAGTTATTGTAGTTGGCGTTGTTGTTTCTACAGTAGTAACTGTTGGCGTAGATTTAGACAACATTTCTGTCGTTGTTGTCATAATAACAGTTGTTGTTTGCGTTGATGTTGCAATCGTTGTCGAAACTGTTGTAGCTGTAGCCAATGAAGTTGTTGTTACAGTTATTGTAGTTGGCGTTGTTGTTTCTACAGTAGTAACTGTTGGCGTAGATTTAGACAACATTTCTGTCGTTGTTGTCATAATAACAGTTGTTGTTTGCGTTGATGTTGCAATCGTTGTCGAAACTGTTGTAGCTGTAGCCAATGAAGTTGTTGTTACAGTTATTGTAGTTGGCGTTGTTGTTTCTACAGTAGTAACTGTTGGCGTAGATTTAGACAACATTTCTGTCGTTGTTGTCATAATAACAGTTGTTGTTTGCGTTGATGTTGCAATCGTTGTCGAAACTGTTGTAGCTGTAGCCAATGAAGTTGTTGTTACAGTTATTGTAGTTGGCGTTGTTGTTTCTACAGTAGTAACTGTTGGCGTAGATTTAGACAACATTTCTGTCGTTGTTGTCATAATAACAGTTGTTGTTTGCGTTGATGTTGCAATCGTTGTCGAAACTGTTGTAGCTGTAGCCAATGAAGTTGTTGTTACAGTTATTGTAGTTGGCGTTGTTGTTTCTACAGTAGTAACTGTTGGCGTAGATTTAGACAACATTTCTGTCGTTGTTGTCATAATAACAGTTGTTGTTTGCGTTGATGTTGCAATCGTTGTCGAAACTGTTGTAGCTGTAGCCAATGAAGTTGTTGTTACAGTTATTGTAGTTGGCGTTGTTGTTTCTACAGTAGTAACTGTTGGCGTAGATTTAGACAACATTTCTGTCGTTGTTGTCATAATAACAGTTGTTGTTTGCGTTGATGTTGCAATCGTTGTCGAAACTGTTGTAGCTGTAGCCAATGAAGTTGTTGTTACAGTTATTGTAGTTGGCGTTGTTGTTTCTACAGTAGTAACTGTTGGCGTAGATTTAGACAACATTTCTGTCGTTGTTGTCATAATAACAGTTGTTGTTTGCGTTGATGTTGCAATCGTTGTCGAAACTGTTGTAGCTGTAGCCAATGAAGTTGTTGTTACAGTTATTGTAGTTGGCGTTGTTGTTTCTACAGTAGTAACTGTTGGCGTAGATTTAGACAACATTTCTGTCGTTGTTGTCATAATAACAGTTGTTGTTTGCGTTGATGTTGCAATCGTTGTCGAAACTGTTGTAGCTGTAGCCAATGAAGTTGTTGTTACAGTTATTGTAGTTGGCGTTGTTGTTTCTACAGTAGTAACTGTTGGCGTAGATTTAGACAACATTTCTGTCGTTGTTGTCATAATAACAGTTGTTGTTTGCGTTGATGTTGCAATCGTTGTCGAAACTGTTGTAGCTGTAGCCAATGAAGTTGTTGTTACAGTTATTGTAGTTGGCGTTGTTGTTTCTACAGTAGTAACTGTTGGCGTAGATTTAGACAACATTTCTGTCGTTGTTGTCATAATAACAGTTGTTGTTTGCGTTGATGTTGCAATCGTTGTCGAAACTGTTGTAGCTGTAGCCAATGAAGTTGTTGTTACAGTTATTGTAGTTGGCGTTGTTGTTTCTACAGTAGTAACTGTTGGCGTAGATTTAGACAACATTTCTGTCTTTGTTGTCATAATAACAGTTGTTGTTTGCGTTGATGTTGCAATCGTTGTCGAAACTGTTGTAGCTGTAGCCAATGAAGTTGTTGTTACAGTTATTGTAGTTGGCGTTGTTGTTTCTACAGTAGTAACTGTTGGCGTAGATTTAGACAACATTTCTGTCGTTGTTGTCATAATAAGAGTTGTTGTTTGCGTTGATGTTGCAATCGATGTCGAATCTGTTGTAGCTGTAGCCAATGAAGTTGTTGTTACAGTTATTGTAGTTGGCGTTGTTGTTTCTACAGTAGTAACTGTTGGCGTAGATTTAGACAACATTTCTGTCGTTGTTGTCATAATAACAGTTGTTGTTTGCGTTGATGTTGCAATCGTTGTCGAAACTGTTGTAGCTGTAGCCAATGAAGTTGTTGTTACAGTTATTGTAGTTGGCGTTGTTGTTTCTACAGTAGTAACTGTTGGCGTAGATTTAGACAACATTTCTGTCTTTGTTGTCATAATAACAGTTGTTGTTTGCGTTGATGTTGCAATCGTTGTCGAAACTGTTGTAGCTGTAGCCAATGAAGTTGTTGTTACAGTTATTGTAGTTGGCGTTGTTGTTTCTACAGTAGTAACTGTTGGCGTAGATTTAGACAACATTTCTGTCGTTGTTGTCATAATAACAGTTGTTGTTTGCGTTAATGTTGCAATCGTTGTCGAAACTGTTGTAGCTGTAGCCAAAGAAGTTGTTGTTACAGTTATTGTAGTTGGCGTTGTTGTTTCTACAGTAGTAACTGTTGGCGTAGATTTAGACAACATTTCTGTCGTTGTTGTCATAATAACAGTTGTTGTTTGCGTTGATGTTGCAATCGATGTCGAAACTGTTGTAGCTGTAGCCAATGAAGTTGTTGTTACAGTTATTGTAGTTGGCGTTGTTGTTTCTACAGTAGTAACTGTTGGCGTAGATTTAGACAACATTTCTGTCGTTGTTGTCATAATAACAGTTGTTGTTTGCGTTGATGTTGCAATCGTTGTCGAAACTGTTGTAGCTGTAGCCAATGAAGTTGTTGTTACAGTTATTGTAGTTGGCGTTGTTGTTTCTACAGTAGTAACTGTTGGCGTAGATTTAGACAACATTTCTGTCGTTGTTGTCATAATAACAGTTGTTGTTTGCGTTAATGTTGCAATCGTTGTCGAAACTGTTGTAGCTGTAGCCAAAGAAGTTGTTGTTACAGAAATTGTAGTTGGCGTTGTTGTTTCAACAGTAGTAACTGTTGGCGTAGATTTAGACAACATTTCTGTCGTTGTTGTCATAATAACAGTTGTTGTTTGCGTTGATGTTGCAATCGTTGTCGAAACTGTTGTAGCTGTAGCCAATGAAGTTGTTGTTACAGTTATTGTAGTTGGCGTTGTTGTTTCTACAGTAGTAACTGTTGGCGTAGATTTAGACAACATTTCTGTCGTTGTTGTCGTAATAACAGTTGTTGTTTGCGTTAATGTTGCAATCGTTGTCGAAACTGTTGTAGCTGTAGCCAATGAAGTTGTTGTTACAGAAATTGTAGTTGGCGTTGTTGTTTCTACAGTAGTAACTGTTGGCGTAGATTTAGACAACATTTCTGTCGTTGTTGTCATAATAACAGTTGTTGTTTGCGTTGATGTTGCAATCGTTGTCGAAACTGTTGTAGCTGTAGCCAATGAAGTTGTTGTTACAGTTATTGTAGTTGGCGTTGTTGTTTCTACAGTAGTAACTGTTGGCGTAGATTTAGACAACATTTCTGTCGTTGTTGTCATAATAACAGTTGTTGTTTGCGTTAATGTTGCAATCGTTGTCGAAACTGTTGTAGCTGTAGCCAATGAAGTTGTTGTTACAGAAATTGTAGTTGGCGTTGTTGTTTCTACAGTAGTAACTGTTGGCGTAGATTTAGACAACATTTCTGTCGTTGTTGTCATAATAACAGTTGTTGTTTGCGTTGATGTTGCAATCGTTGTCGAAACTGTTGTAGCTGTAGCCAATGAAGTTGTTGTTACAGTTATTGTAGTTGGCGTTGTTGTTTCTACAGTAGTAACTGTTGGCGTAGATTTAGACAACATTTCTGTCGTTGTTGTCATTATAACAGTTGTTGTTTGCGTTGATGTTGCAATCGTTGTCGAAACTGTTGTAGCTGTAGCCAATGAAGTTGTTGTTACAGTTATTGTAGTTGGCGTTGTTGTTTCTACAGTAGTAACTGTTGGCGTAGATTTAGACAACATTTCTGTCGTTGTTGTCATAATAACAGTTGTTGTTTGCGTTAATGTTGCAATCGTTGTCGAAACTGTTGTAGCTGTAGCCAATGAAGTTGTTGTTACAGAAATTGTAGTTGGCGTTGTTGTTTCTACAGTAGTAACTGTTGGCGTAGATTTAGACAACATTTCTGTCGTTGTTGTCATAATAACAGTTGTTGTTTGCGTTGATGTTGCAATCGTTGTCGAAACTGTTGTAGCTGTAGCCAATGAAGTTGTTGTTACAGTTATTGTAGTTGGCGTTGTTGTTTCTACAGTAGTAACTGTTGGCGTAGATTTAGACAACATTTCTGTCGTTGTTGTCATAATAACAGTTGTTGTTTGCGTTGATGTTGCAATCGTTGTCGAAACTGTTGTAGCTGTAGCCAATGAAGTTGTTGTTACAGTTATTGTAGTTGGCGTTGTTGTTTCTACAGTAGTA
Organism: Pterobdella sp. o SKG-2022; assembly: GCA_964035795.1. NCBI lineage: Eukaryota > Metazoa > Annelida > Clitellata > Hirudinida > Piscicolidae > Pterobdella > Pterobdella occidentalis. Next base: position 20,552 of record CAXIVU010000101.1, read on the forward strand.
ACTGTTGGCGTAGATTTAGACAACATTTCTGTCGTTGTTGTCATAATAACAGTTGTTGTTTGCGTTGATGTTGCAATCGTTGTCGAAACTGTTGTAGCTGTAGCCAATGAAGTTGTTGTTACAGTTATTGTAGTTGGCGTTGTTGTTTCTACAGTAGTAACTGTTGGCGTAGATTTAGACAACATTTCTGTCGTTGTTGTCATAATAACAGTTGTTGTTTGCGTTGATGTTGCAATCGTTGTCGAAACTGTTGTAGCTGTAGCCAATGAAGTTGTTGTTACAGTTATTGTAGTTGGCGTTGTTGTTTCTACAGTAGTAACTGTTGGCGTAGATTTAGACAACATTTCTGTCGTTGTTGTCATAATAACAGTTGTTGTTTGCGTTGATGTTGCAATCGTTGTCGAAACTGTTGTAGCTGTAGCCAATGAAGTTGTTGTCACAGTTATTGTAGTTGGCGTTGTTGTTTCTACAGTAGTAACAGTTGGCGTACATTTAGACAACATTTCTGTCGTTGTTGTCATAATAACAGTTGTTGTTTGCGTTGATGTTGCAATCGTTGTCGAAACTGTTGTAGCTGTAGCCAATGAAGTTGTTGTTACAGTTATTGTAGTTGGCGTTGTTGTTTCTACAGTAGTAACTGTTGGCGTAGATTTAGACAACATTTCTGTCGTTGTTGTCATAATAAGAGTTGTTGTTTGCGTTGATGTTGCAATCGATGTCGAAACTGTTGTAGCTGTAGCCAATGAAGTTGTTGTTACAGTTATTGTAGTTGGCGTTGTTGTTTCTACAGTAGTAACTGTTGGCGTAGATTTAGACAACATTTCTGTCGTTGTTGTCATAATAACAGTTGTTGTTTGCGTTGATGTTGCAATCGTTGTCGAAACTGTTGTAGCTGTAGCCAATGAAGTTGTTGTTACAGTTATTGTAGTTGGCGTTGTTGTTTCTACAGTAGTAACTGTTGGCGTAGATTTAGACAACATTTCTGTCTTTGTTGTCATAATAACAGTTGTTGTTTGCGTTGATGTTGCAATCGTTGTCGAAACTGTTGTAGCTGTAGCCAATGAAGTTGTTGTTACAGTTATTGTAGTTGGCGTTGTTGTTTCTACAGTAGTAACTGTTGGCGTAGATTTAGACAACATTTCTGTCGTTGTTGTCATAATAACAGTTGTTGTTTGCGTTAATGTTGCAATCGTTGTCGAAACTGTTGTAGCTGTAGCCAAAGAAGTTGTTGTTACAGAAATTGTAGTTGGCGTTGTTGTTTCTACAGTAGTAACTGTTGGCGTAGATTTAGACAACATTTCTGTCGTTGTTGTCATAATAACAGTTGTTGTTTGCGTTGATGTTGCAATCGTTGTCGAAACTGTTGTAGCTGTAGCCAATGAAGTTGTTGTTACAGTTATTGTAGTTGGCGTTGTTGTTTCTACAGTAGTAACTGTTGGCGTAGATTTAGACAACATTTCTGTCGTTGTTGTCATAATAACAGTTGTTGTTTGCGTTAATGTTGCAATCGTTGTCGAAACTGTTGTAGCTGTAGCCAAAGAAGTTGTTGTTACAGAAATTGTAGTTGGCGTTGTTGTTTCTACAGTAGTAACTGTTGGCGTAGATTTAGACAACATTTCTGTCGTTGTTGTCATAATAACAGTTGTTGTTTGCGTTGATGTTGCAATCGTTGTCGAAACTGTTGTAGCTGTAGCCAATGAAGTTGTTGTTACAGTTATTGTAGTTGGCGTTGTTGTTTCTACAGTAGTAACTGTTGGCGTAGATTTAGACAACATTTCTGTCGTTGTTGTCATAATAACAGTTGTTGTTTGCGTTGATGTTGCAATCGTTGTCGAAACTGTTGTAGCTGTAGCCAATGAAGTTGTTGTTACAGTTATTGTAGTTGGCGTTGTTGTTTCTACAGTAGTAACTGTTGGCGTAGATTTAGACAACATTTCTGTCGTTGTTGTCATAATAACAGTTGTTGTTTGCGTTAATGTTGCAATCGTTGTCGAAACTGTTGTAGCTGTAGCCAATGAAGTTGTTGTTACAGTTATTGTAGTTGGCGTTGTTGTTTCTACAGTAGTAACTGTTGGCGTAGATTTAGACAACATTTCTGTCGTTGTTGTCATAATAACAGTTGTTGTTTGCGTTGATGTTGCAATCGTTGTCGAAACTGTTGTAGCTGTAGCCAATGAAGTTGTTGTTACAGTTATTGTAGTTGGCGTTGTTGTTTCTACAGTAGTAACTGTTGGCGTAGATTTAGACAACATTTCTGTCGTTGTTGTCATTATAACAGTTGTTGTTTGCGTTGATGTTGCAATCGTTGTCGAAACTGTTGTAGCTGTAGCCAATGAAGTTGTTGTTACAGTTATTGTAGTTGGCGTTGTTGTTTCTACAGTAGTAACTGTTGGCGTAGATTTAGACAACATTTCTGTCGTTGTTGTCATAATAACAGTTGTTGTTTGCGTTAATGTTGCAATCGTTGTCGAAACTGTTGTAGCTGTAGCCAATGAAGTTGTTGTTACAGAAATTGTAGTTGGCGTTGTTGTTTCTACAGTAGTAACTGTTGGCGTAGATTTAGACAACATTTCTGTCGTTGTTGTCATAATAACAGTTGTTGTTTGCGTTGATGTTGCAATCGTTGTCGAAACTGTTGTAGCTGTAGCCAATGAAGTTGTTGTTACAGTTATTGTAGTTGGCGTTGTTGTTTCTACAGTAGTAACTGTTGGCGTAGATTTAGACAACATTTCTGTCGTTGTTGTCATAATAACAGTTGTTGTTTGCGTTGATGTTGCAATCGTTGTCGAAACTGTTGTAGCTGTAGCCAATGAAGTTGTTGTTACAGTTATTGTAGTTGGCGTTGTTGTTTCTACAGTAGTAACTGTTGGCGTAGATTTAGACAACATTTCTGTCGTTGTTGTCATAATAACAGTTGTTGTTTGCGTTGATGTTGCAATCGTTGTCGAAACTGTTGTAGCTGTAGCCAATGAAGTTGTTGTTACAGTTATTGTAGTTGGCGTTGTTGTTTCTACAGTAGTAACTGTTGGCGTAGATTTAGACAACATTTCTGTCGTTGTTGTCATAATAACAGTTGTTGTTTGCGTTGATGTTGCAATCGTTGTCGAAACTGTTGTAGCTGTAGCCAATGAAGTTGTTGTTACAGTTATTGTAGTTGGCGTTGTTGTTTCTACAGTAGTAACTGTTGGCGTAGATTTAGACAACATTTCTGTCGTTGTTGTCATAATAACAGTTGTTGTTTGCGTTGATGTTGCAATCGTTGTCGAAACTGTTGTAGCTGTAGCCAATGAAGTTGTTGTTACAGTTATTGTAGTTGGCGTTGTTGTTTCTACAGTAGTAACTGTTGGCGTAGATTTAGACAACATTTCTGTCGTTGTTGTCATAATAACAGTTGTTGTTTGCGTTGATGTTGCAATCGTTGTCGAAACTGTTGTAGCTGTAGCCAATGAAGTTGTTGTTACAGTTATTGTAGTTGGCGTTGTTGTTTCTACAGTAGTAACTGTTGGCGTAGATTTAGACAACATTTCTGTCGTTGTTGTCATAATAACAGTTGTTGTTTGCGTTGATGTTGCAATCGTTGTCGAAACTGTTGTAGCTGTAGCCAATGAAGTTGTTGTTACAGTTATTGTAGTTGGCGTTGTTGTTTCTACAGTAGTAACTGTTGGCGTAGATTTAGACAACATTTCTGTCGTTGTTGTCATAATAACAGTTGTTGTTTGCGTTGATGTTGCAATCGTTGTCGAAACTGTTGTAGCTGTAGCCAATGAAGTTGTTGTTACAGTTATTGTAGTTGGCGTTGTTGTTTCTACAATAGTAACTGTTGGCGTAGATTTAGACAACATTTCTGTCGTTGTTGTCATAATAACAGTTGTTGTTTGCGTTAATGTTGCAATCGTTGTCGAAACTGTTGTAGCTGTAGCCAATGAAGTTGTTGTTACAGAAATTGTAGTTGGCGTTGTTGTTTCTACAGTAGTAACTGTTGGCGTAGATTTAGACAACATTTCTGTCGTTGTTGTCATAATAACAGTTGTTGTTTGCGTTGATGTTGCAATCGTTGTCGAAACTGTTGTAGCTGTAGCCAATGAAGTTGTTGTCACAGTTATTGTAGTTGGCGTTGTTGTTTCTACAGTAGTAACTGTTGGCGTAGATTTAGACAACATTTCTGTCGTTGTTGTCATAATAACAGTTGTTGTTTGCGTTGATGTTGCAATCGTTGTCGAAACTGTTGTAGCTGTAGCCAATGAAGTTGTTGTTACAGTTATTGTAGTTGGCGTTGTTGTTTCTACAGTAGTAACTGTTGGCGTAGATTTAGACAACATTTCTGTCGTTGTTGTCATAATAACAGTTGTTGTTTGCGTTGATGTTGCAATCGTTGTCGAAACTGTTGTAGCTGTAGCCAATGAAGTTGTTGTTACAGAAATTGTAGTTGGCGTTGTTGTTTCTACAGTAGTAACTGTTGGCGTAGATTTAGACAACATTTCTGTCTTTGTTGTCATAATAACAGTTGTTGTTTGCGTTGATGTTGCAATCGTTGTCGAAATTGTTGTAGCTGTAGCCAATGAAGTTGTTGTTACAGTTATTGTAGTTGGCGTTGTTGTTTCTACAGTAGTAACTGTTGGCGTAGATTTAGACAACATTTCTGTCGTTGTTGTCATAATAACAGTTGTTGTTTGCGTTGATGTTGCAATCGTTGTCGAAACTGTTGTAGCTGTAGCCAATGAAGTTGTTCTTACAGTTATTGTAGTTGGCGTTGTTGTTTCTACAGTAGTAACTGTTGGCGTAGATTTAGACAACATTTCTGTCGTTGTTGTCATAATAACAGTTGTTGTTTGCGTTGATGTTGCAATCGTTGTCGAAACTGTTGTAGCTGTAGCCAATGAAGTTGTTGTTACAGTTATTGTAGTTGGCGTTGTTGTTTCTACAGTAGTAACTGTTGGCGTAGATTTAGACAACATTTCTGTCGTTGTTGTCATAATAACAGTTGTTGTTTGCGTTGATGTTGCAATCGCTGTCGAAACTGTTGTAGCTGTAGCCAATGAAGTTGTTGTTACAGTTATTGTAGTTGGCGTTGTTGTTTCTACAGTAGTAACTGTTGGCGTAGATTTAGACAATTTTTCTGTCGTTGTTGTCATAATAACTGTTGTTGTTTGCGTTGATGTTGCAATCGTTGTCGAAACTGTTGTAGCTGTAGCCAATGAAGTTGTTGTTACAGTTATTGTAGTTGGCGTTGTTGTTTCTACAGTAGTAACTGTTGGCGTAGATTTAGACAACATTTCTGTCGTTGTTGTCATAATAACAGTTGTTGTTTGCGTTGATGTTGCAATCGTTGTCGAAACTGTTGTAGCTGTAGCCAATGAAGTTGTTGTTACAGAAATTGTAGTTGGCGTTGTTGTTTCTACAGTAGTAACTGTTGGCGTAGATTTAGACAACATTTCTGTCTTTGTTGTCATAATAACAGTTGTTGTTTGCGTTGATGTTGCAATCGTTGTCGAAATTGTTGTAGCTGTAGCCAATGAAGTTGTTGTTACAGTTATTGTAGTTGGCGTTTTTGTTTCTACAGTAGTAACTGTTGGCGTAGATTTAGACAACATTTCTGTCGTTGTTGTCATAATAACAGTTGTTGTTTGCGTTGATGTTGCAATCGTTGTCGAAACTGTTGTAGCTGTAGCCAATGAAGTTGTTGTTACAGTTCTTGTAGTTGGCGTTGTTGTTTCTACAGTAGTAACTGTTGGCGTAGATTTAGACAACATTTCTGTCGTTGTTGTCATAATAACAGTTGTTGTTTGCGTTGATGTTGCAATCGTTGTCGAAACTGTTGTAGCTGTAGCCAATGAAGTTGTTGTTACAGTTATTGTAGTTGGCGTTGTTGTTTCTACAGTAGTAACTGTTGGCGTAGATTTAGACAACATTTCTGTCGTTGTTGTCATAATAACAGTTGTTGTTTGCGTTGATGTTGCAATCGTTGTCGAAACTGTTGTAGCTGTAGCCAATGAAGTTGTTGTTACAGTTATTGTAGTTGGCGTTGTTGTTTCTACAGTAGTAATTGTTGGCGTAGATTTAGACAACATTTCTGTCGTTGTTGTCATAATAACAGTTGTTGTTTGCGTTGATGTTGCAATCGTTGTCGAAACTGTTGTAGCTGTAGCCAATGAAGTTGTTGTTACAGTTATTGTAGTTGGCGTTGTTGTTTCTACAGTAGTAACTGTTGGCGTAGATTTAGACAATATTTCTGTCGTTGTTGTCATAATAACAGTTGTTGTTTGCGTTGATGTTGCAATCGTTGTCGAAACTGTTGTAGCTGTAGCCAATGAAGTTGTTGTTACAGTTATTGTAGTTGGCGTTGTTGTTTCTACAGTAGTAACTGTTGGCGTAGATTTAGACAACATTTCTGTCGTTGTTGTCATAATAACAGTTGTTGTTTGCGTTGATGTTGCAATCGTTGTCGAAACTGTTGTAGCTGTAGCCAATGAAGTTGTTGTTACAGTTATTGTAGTTGGCGTTGTTGTTTCTACAGTAGTAACTGTTGGCGTAGATTTAGACAACATTTCTGTCGTTGTTGTCATAATAACAGTTGTTGTTTGCGTTGATGTTGCAATCGTTGTCGAAACTGTTGTAGCTGTAGCCAATGAAGTTGTTGTTACAGTTATTGTAGTTGGCGTTGTTGTTTCTACAGTAGTAATTGTTGGCGTAGATTTAGACAACATTTCTGTCGTTGTTGTCATAATAACAGTTGTTGTTTGCGTTGATGTTGCAATCGTTGTCGAAACTGTTGTAGCTGTAGCCAATGAAGTTGTTGTTACAGTTATTGTAGTTGGCGTTGTTGTTTCTACAGTAGTAACTGTTGGCGTAGATTTAGACAACATTTCTGTCGTTGTTGTCATAATAACAGTTGTTGTTTGCGTTGATGTTGCAATCGTTGTCGAAACTGTTGTAGCTGTAGCCAATGAAGTTGTTGTTACAGAAATTGTAGTTGGCGTTGTTGTTTCTACAGTAGTAACTGTTGGCGTAGATTTAGACAACATTTCTGTCTTTGTTGTCATAATAACAGTTGTTGTTTGCGTTGATGTTGCAATCGTTGTCGAAATTGTTGTAGCTGTAGCCAATGAAGTTGTTGTTACAGTTATTGTAGTTGGCGTTGTTGTTTCTACAGTAGTAACTGTTGGCGTAGATTTAGACAACATTTCTGTCGTTGTTGTCATAATAACAGTTGTTGTTTGCGTTGATGTTGCAATCGTTGTCGAAACTGTTGTAGCTGTAGCCAATGAAGTTGTTGTTACAGTTTTTGTAGTTGGCGTTGTTGTTTCTACAGTAGTAACTGTTGGCGTAGATTTAGACAACATTTCTGTCGTTGTTGTCATAATAACAGTTGTTGTTTGCGTTGATGTTGCAATCGTTGTCGAAACTGTTGTAGCTGTAGCCAATGAAGTTGTTGTTACAGTTATTGTAGTTGGCGTTGTTGTTTCTACAGTAGTAATTGTTGGCGTAGATTTAGACAACATTTCTGTCGTTGTTGTCATAATAACAGTTGTTGTTTGCGTTGATGTTGCAATCGTTGTCGAAACTGTTGTAGCTGTAGCCAATGAAGTTGTTGTTACAGTTATTGTAGTTGGCGTTGTTGTTTCTACAGTAGTAACTGTTGGCGTAGATTTAGACAACATTTCTGTCGTTGTTGTCATAATAACAGTTGTTGTTTGCGTTGATGTTGCAATCGTTGTCGAAACTGTTGTAGCTGTAGCCAATGAAGTTGTTGTTACAGTTATTGTAGTTGGCGTTGTTGTTTCTACAGTAGTAACTGTTGGCGTAGATTTAGACAACATTTCTGTCTTTGTTGTCATAATAACAGTTGTTGTTTGCGTTGATGTTGCAATCGTTGTCGAAATTGTTGTAGCTGTAGCCAATGAAGTTGTTGTTACAGTTATTGTAGTTGGCGTTGTTGTTTCTACAGTAGTAACTGTTGGCGTAGATTTAGACAACATTTCTGTCGTTGTTGTCATAATAACAGTTGTTGTTTGCGTTGATGTTGCAATCGTTGTCGAAACTGTTGTAGCTGTAGCCAATGAAGTTGTTGTTACAGTTTTTGTAGTTGGCGTTGTTGTTTCTACAGTAGTAACTGTTGGCGTAGATTTAGACAACATTTCTGTCGTTGTTGTCATAATAACAGTTGTTGTTTGCGTTGATGTTGCAATCGTTGTCGAAACTGTTGTAGCTGTAGCCAATGAAGTTGTTCTTACAGTTATTGTAGTTGGCGTTGTTGTTTCTACAGTAGTAACTGTTGGCGTAGATTTAGACAACATTTCTGTCGTTGTTGTCATAATAACAGTTGTTGTTTGCGTTGATGTTGCAATCGTTGTCGAAACTGTTGTAGCTGTAGCCAATGAAGTTGTTGTTACAGTTATTGTAGTTGGCGTTGTTGTTTCTACAGTAGTAACTGTTGGCGTAGATTTAGACAACATTTCTGTCGTTGTTGTCATAATAACAGTTGTTGTTTGCGTTGATGTTGCAATCGCTGTCGAAACTGTTGTAGCTGTAGCCAATGAAGTTGTTGTTACAGTTATTGTAGTTGGCGTTGTTGTTTCTACAGTAGTAACTGTTGGCGTAGATTTAGACAATTTTTCTGTCGTTGTTGTCATAATAACTGTTGTTGTTTGCGTTGATGTTGCAATCGTTGTCGAAACTGTTGTAGCTGTAGCCAATGAAGTTGTTGTTACAGTTATTGTAGTTGGCGTTGTTGTTTCTACAGTAGTAACTGTTGGCGTAGATTTAGACAACATTTCTGTCGTTGTTGTCATAATAACAGTTGTTGTTTGCGTTGATGTTGCAATCGTTGTCGAAACTGTTGTAGCTGTAGCCAATGAAGTTGTTGTTACAGAAATTGTAGTTGGCGTTGTTGTTTCTACAGTAGTAACTGTTGGCGTAGATTTAGACAACATTTCTGTCTTTGTTGTCATAATAACAGTTGTTGTTTGCGTTGATGTTGCAATCGTTGTCGAAATTGTTGTAGCTGTAGCCAATGAAGTTGTTGTTACAGTTATTGTAGTTGGCGTTTTTGTTTCTACAGTAGTAACTGTTGGCGTAGATTTAGACAACATTTCTGTCGTTGTTGTCATAATAACAGTTGTTGTTTGCGTTGATGTTGCAATCGTTGTCGAAACTGTTGTAGCTGTAGCCAATGAAGTTGTTGTTACAGTTCTTGTAGTTGGCGTTGTTGTTTCTACAGTAGTAACTGTTGGCGTAGATTTAGACAACATTTCTGTCGTTGTTGTCATAATAACAGTTGTTGTTTGCGTTGATGTTGCAATCGTTGTCGAAACTGTTGTAGCTGTAGCCAATGAAGTTGTTGTTACAGTTATTGTAGTTGGCGTTGTTGTTTCTACAGTAGTAACTGTTGGCGTAGATTTAGACAACATTTCTGTCGTTGTTGTCATAATAACAGTTGTTGTTTGCGTTGATGTTGCAATCGTTGTCGAAACTGTTGTAGCTGTAGCCAATGAAGTTGTTGTTACAGTTATTGTAGTTGGCGTTGTTGTTTCTACAGTAGTAATTGTTGGCGTAGATTTAGACAACATTTCTGTCGTTGTTGTCATAATAACAGTTGTTGTTTGCGTTGATGTTGCAATCGTTGTCGAAACTGTTGTAGCTGTAGCCAATGAAGTTGTTGTTACAGTTATTGTAGTTGGCGTTGTTGTTTCTACAGTAGTAACTGTTGGCGTAGATTTAGACAATATTTCTGTCGTTGTTGTCATAATAACAGTTGTTGTTTGCGTTGATGTTGCAATCGTTGTCGAAACTGTTGTAGCTGTAGCCAATGAAGTTGTTGTTACAGTTATTGTAGTTGGCGTTGTTGTTTCTACAGTAGTAACTGTTGGCGTAGATTTAGACAACATTTCTGTCGTTGTTGTCATAATAACAGTTGTTGTTTGCGTTGATGTTGCAATCGTTGTCGAAACTGTTGTAGCTGTAGCCAATGAAGTTGTTGTTACAGTTATTGTAGTTGGCGTTGTTGTTTCTACAGTAGTAACTGTTGGCGTAGATTTAGACAACATTTCTGTCGTTGTTGTCATAATAACAGTTGTTGTTTGCGTTGATGTTGCAATCGTTGTCGAAACTGTTGTAGCTGTAGCCAATGAAGTTGTTGTTACAGTTATTGTAGTTGGCGTTGTTGTTTCTACAGTAGTAATTGTTGGCGTAGATTTAGACAACATTTCTGTCGTTGTTGTCATAATAACAGTTGTTGTTTGCGTTGATGTTGCAATCGTTGTCGAAACTGTTGTAGCTGTAGCCAATGAAGTTGTTGTTACAGTTATTGTAGTTGGCGTTGTTGTTTCTACAGTAGTAACTGTTGGCGTAGATTTAGACAACATTTCTGTCGTTGTTGTCATAATAACAGTTGTTGTTTGCGTTGATGTTGCAATCGTTGTCGAAACTGTTGTAGCTGTAGCCAATGAAGTTGTTGTTACAGAAATTGTAGTTGGCGTTGTTGTTTCTACAGTAGTAACTGTTGGCGTAGATTTAGACAACATTTCTGTCTTTGTTGTCATAATAACAGTTGTTGTTTGCGTTGATGTTGCAATCGTTGTCGAAATTGTTGTAGCTGTAGCCAATGAAGTTGTTGTTACAGTTATTGTAGTTGGCGTTGTTGTTTCTACAGTAGTAACTGTTGGCGTAGATTTAGACAACATTTCTGTCGTTGTTGTCATAATAACAGTTGTTGTTTGCGTTGATGTTGCAATCGTTGTCGAAACTGTTGTAGCTGTAGCCAATGAAGTTGTTGTTACAGTTTTTGTAGTTGGCGTTGTTGTTTCTACAGTAGTAACTGTTGGCGTAGATTTAGACAACATTTCTGTCGTTGTTGTCATAATAACAGTTGTTGTTTGCGTTGATGTTGCAATCGTTGTCGAAACTGTTGTAGCTGTAGCCAATGAAGTTGTTGTTACAGTTATTGTAGTTGGCGTTGTTGTTTCTACAGTAGTAATTGTTGGCGTAGATTTAGACAACATTTCTGTCGTTGTTGTCATAATAACAGTTGTTGTTTGCGTTGATGTTGCAATCGTTGTCGAAACTGTTGTAGCTGTAGCCAATGAAGTTGTTGTTACAGTTATTGTAGTTGGCGTTGTTGTTTCTACAGTAGTAACTGTTGGCGTAGATTTAGACAACATTTCTGTCGTTGTTGTCATAATAACAGTTGTTGTTTGCGTTGATGTTGCAATCGTTGTCGAAACTGTTGTAGCTGTAGCCAATGAAGTTGTTGTTACAGTTATTGTAGTTGGCGTTGTTGTTTCTACAGTAGTAACTGTTGGCGTAGATTTAGACAACATTTCTGTCGTTGTTGTCATAATAACAGTTGTTGTTTGCGTTGATGTTGCAATCGTTGTCGAAACTGTTGTAGCTGTAGCCAATGAAGTTGTTGTTACAGTTATTGTAGTTGGCGTTGTTGTTTCTACAGTAGTAACTGTTGGCGTAGATTTAGACAACATTTCTGTCGTTGTTGTCATAATAACAGTTGTTGTTTGCGTTGATGTTGCAATCGTTGTCGAAACTGTTGTAGCTGTAGCCAATGAAGTTGTTGTTACAGTTATTGTAGTTGGCGTTGTTGTTTCTACAGTAGTAATTGTTGGCGTAGATTTAGACAACATTTCTGTCGTTGTTGTCATAATAACAGTTGTTGTTTGCGTTGATGTTGCAATCGTTGTCGAAACTGTTGTAGCTGTAGCCAATGAAGTTGTTGTTACAGTTATTGTAGTTGGCGTTGTTGTTTCTACAGTAGTAACTGTTGGCGTAGATTTAGACAACATTTCTGTCGTTGTTGTCATAATAACAGTTGTTGTTTGCGTTGATGTTGCAATCGTTGTCGAAACTGTTGTAGCTGTAGCCAATGAAGTTGTTCTTACAGTTATTGTAGTTGGCGTTGTTGTTTCTACAGTAGTAACTGTTGGCGTAGATTTAGACAACATTTCTGTCGTTGTTGTCATAATAACAGTTGTTGTTTGCGTTGATGTTGCAATCGTTGTCGAAACTGTTGTAGCTGTAGCCAATGAAGTTGTTGTTACAGTTATTGTAGTTGGCGTTGTTGTTTCTACAGTAGTAACTGTTGGCGTAGATTTAGACAACATTTCTGTCGTTGTTGTCATAATAACAGTTGTTGTTTGCGTTGATGTTGCAATCGTTGTCGAAACTGTTGTAGCTGTAGCCAATGAAGTTGTTGTTACAGTTATTGTAGTTGGCGTTGTTGTTTCTACAGTAGTAATTGTTGGCGTAGATTTAGACAACATTTCTGTCGTTGTTGTCATAATAACAGTTGTTGTTTGCGTTGATGTTGCAATCGTTGTCGAAACTGTTGTAGCTGTAGCCAATGAAGTTGTTGTTACAGTTATTGTAGTTGGCGTTGTTGTTTCTACAGTAGTAACTGTTGGCGTAGATTTAGACAACATTTCTGTCGTTGTTGTCATAATAACAGTTGTTGTTTGCGTTGATGTTGCAATCGTTGTCGAAACTGTTGTAGCTGTAGCCAATGAAGTTGTTCTTACAGTTATTGTAGTTGGCGTTGTTGTTTCTACAGTAGTAACTGTTGGCGTAGATTTAGACAACATTTCTGTCGTTGTTGTCATAATAACAGTTGTTGTTTGCGTTGATGTTGCAATCGTTGTCGAAACTGTTGTAGCTGTAGCCAATGAAGTTGTTGTTACAGTTATTGTAGTTGGCGTTGTTGTTTCTACAGTAGTAATTGTTGGCGTAGATTTAGACAACATTTCTGTCGTTGTTGTCATAATAACAGTTGTTGTTTGCGTTGATGTTGCAATCGTTGTCGAAACTGTTGTAGCTGTAGCCAATGAAGTTGTTGTTACAGTTATTGTAGTTGGCGTTGTTGTTTCTACAGTAGTAACTGTTGGCGTAGATTTAGACAACATTTCTGTCGTTGTTGTCATAATAACAGTTGTTGTTTGCGTTGATGTTGCAATCGTTGTCGAAACTGTTGTAGCTGTAGCCAATGAAGTTGTTGTTACAGAAATTGTAGTTGGCGTTGTTGTTTCTACAGTAGTAACTGTTGGCGTAGATTTAGACAACATTTCTGTCTTTGTTGTCATAATAACAGTTGTTGTTTGCGTTGATGTTGCAATCGTTGTCGAAATTGTTGTAGCTGTAGCCAATGAAGTTGTTGTTACAGTTATTGTAGTTGGCGTTGTTGTTTCTACAGTAGTAACTGTTGGCGTAGATTTAGACAACATTTCTGTCGTTGTTGTCATAATAACAGTTGTTGTTTGCGTTGATGTTGCAATCGTTGTCGAAACTGTTGTAGCTGTAGCCAATGAAGTTGTTGTTACAGTTTTTGTAGTTGGCGTTGTTGTTTCTACAGTAGTAACTGTTGGCGTAGATTTAGACAACATTTCTGTCGTTGTTGTCATAATAACAGTTGTTGTTTGCGTTGATGTTGCAATCGTTGTCGAAACTGTTGTAGCTGTAGCCAATGAAGTTGTTGTTACAGTTATTGTAGTTGGCGTTGTTGTTTCTACAGTAGTAATTGTTGGCGTAGATTTAGACAACATTTCTGTCGTTGTTGTCATAATAACAGTTGTTGTTTGCGTTGATGTTGCAATCGTTGTCGAAACTGTTGTAGCTGTAGCCAATGAAGTTGTTGTTACAGTTATTGTAGTTGGCGTTGTTGTTTCTACAGTAGTAACTGTTGGCGTAGATTTAGACAACATTTCTGTCGTTGTTGTCATAATAACAGTTGTTGTTTGCGTTGATGTTGCAATC
>CAXIVU010000102.1:0-107033 GCA_964035795.1 Pterobdella sp. o SKG-2022
GGCGTAGATTTAGACAACATTTCTGTCGTTGTTGTCATAATAACAGTTGTTGTTTGCGTTGATGTTGCAATCGTTGTCGAAACTGTTGTAGCTGTAGCCAATGAAGTTGTTGTTACAGTTATTGTAGTTGGCGTTGTTGTTTCTACAATAGTAACTGTTGGCGTAGATTTAGACAACATTTCTGTCGTTGTTGTCATAATAACAGTTGTTGTTTGCGTTAATGTTGCAATCGTTGTCGAAACTGTTGTAGCTGTAGCCAATGAAGTTGTTGTTACAGAAATTGTAGTTGGCGTTGTTGTTTCTACAGTAGTAACTGTTGGCGTAGATTTAGACAACATTTCTGTCGTTGTTGTCATAATAACAGTTGTTGTTTGCGTTGATGTTGCAATCGTTGTCGAAACTGTTGTAGCTGTAGCCAATGAAGTTGTTGTCACAGTTATTGTAGTTGGCGTTGTTGTTTCTACAGTAGTAACTGTTGGCGTAGATTTAGACAACATTTCTGTCGTTGTTGTCATAATAACAGTTGTTGTTTGCGTTGATGTTGCAATCGTTGTCGAAACTGTTGTAGCTGTAGCCAATGAAGTTGTTGTTACAGTTATTGTAGTTGGCGTTGTTGTTTCTACAGTAGTAACTGTTGGCGTAGATTTAGACAACATTTCTGTCGTTGTTGTCATAATAACAGTTGTTGTTTGCGTTGATGTTGCAATCGATGTCGAAACTGTTGTAGCTGTAGCCAATGAAGTTGTTGTTACAGTTATTGTAGTTGGCGTTGTTGTTTCTACAGTAGTAACTGTTGGCGTAGATTTAGACAACATTTCTGTCGTTGTTGTCATAATAACAGTTGTTGTTTGCGTTGATGTTGCAATCGTTGTCGAAACTGTTGTAGCTGTAGCCAATGAAGTTGTTGTTACAGTTATTGTAGTTGGCGTTGTTGTTTCTACAGTAGTAACTGTTGGCGTAGATTTAGACAACATTTCTGTCTTTGTTGTCATAATAACAGTTGTTGTTTGCGTTGATGTTGCAATCGTTGTCGAAACTGTTGTAGCTGTAGCCAATGAAGTTGTTGTTACAGTTATTGTAGTTGGCGTTGTTGTTTCTACAGTAGTAACTGTTGGCGTAGATTTAGACAACATTTCTGTCGTTGTTGTCATAATAAGAGTTGTTGTTTGCGTTGATGTTGCAAGCGATGTCGAAACTGTTGTAGCTGTAGCCAATGAAGTTGTTGTTACAGTTATTGTAGTTGGCGTTGTTGTTTCTACAGTAGTAACTGTTGGCGTAGATTTAGACAACATTTCTGTCGTTGTTGTCATAATAACAGTTGTTGTTTGCGTTGATGTTGCAATCGTTGTCGAAACTGTTGTAGCTGTAGCCAATGAAGTTGTTGTTACAGTTATTGTAGTTGGCGTTGTTGTTTCTACAGTAGTAACTGTTGGCGTAGATTTAGACAACATTTCTGTCTTTGTTGTCATAATAACAGTTGTTGTTTGCGTTGATGTTGCAATCGTTGTCGAAACTGTTGTAGCTGTAGCCAATGAAGTTGTTGTTACAGTTATTGTAGTTGGCGTTGTTGTTTCTACAGTAGTAACTGTTGGCGTAGATTTAGACAACATTTCTGTCGTTGTTGTCATAATAACAGTTGTTGTTTGCGTTAATGTTGCAATCGTTGTCGAAACTGTTGTAGCTGTACCCAAAGAAGTTGTTGTTACAGAAATTGTAGTTGGCGTTGTTGTTTCTACAGTAGTAACTGTTGGCGTAGATTTAGACAACATTTCTGTCGTTGTTGTCATAATAACAGTTGTTGTTTGCGTTGATGTTGCAATCGTTGTCGAAACTGTTGTAGCTGTAGCCAATGAAGTTGTTGTTACAGTTATTGTAGTTGGCGTTGTTGTTTCTACAGTAGTAACTGTTGGCGTAGATTTAGACAACATTTCTGTCGTTGTTGTCATAATAACAGTTGTTGTTTGCGTTAATGTTGCAATCGTTGTCGAAACTGTTGTAGCTGTAGCCAATGAAGTTGTTGTTACAGAAATTGTAGTTGGCGTTGTTGTTTCTACAGTAGTAACTGTTGGCGTAGATTTAGACAACATTTCTGTCGTTGTTGTCATAATAACAGTTGTTGTTTGCGTTGATGTTGCAATCGTTGTCGAAACTGTTGTAGCTGTAGCCAATGAAGTTGTTGTTACAGTTATTGTAGTTGGCGTTGTTGTTTCTACAGTAGTAACTGTTGGCGTAGATTTAGACAACATTTCTGTCGTTGTTGTCATAATAACAGTTGTTGTTTGCGTTAATGTTGCAATCGTTGTCGAAACTGTTGTAGCTGTAGCCAATGAAGTTGTTGTTACAGAAATTGTAGTTGGCGTTGTTGTTTCTACAGTAGTAACTGTTGGCGTAGATTTAGACAACATTTCTGTCGTTGTTGTCATAATAACAGTTGTTGTTTGCGTTAATGTTGCAATCGTTGTCGAAACTGTTGTAGCTGTAGCCAAAGAAGTTGTTGTTACAGAAATTGTAGTTGGCGTTGTTGTTTCTACAATAGTAACTGTTGGCGTAGATTTAGACAACATTTCTGTCGTTGTTGTCATAATAACAGTTGTTGTTTGCGTTGATGTTGCAATCGTTGTCGAAACTGTTGTAGCTGTAGCCAATGAAGTTGTTGTTACAGTTATTGTAGTTGGCGTTGTTGTTTCTACAGTAGTAACTGTTGGCGTAGATTTAGACAACATTTCTGTCGTTGTTGTCATAATAACAGTTGTTGTTTGCGTTAATGTTGCAATCGTTGTCGAAACTGTTGTAGCTGTAGCCAATGAAGTTGTTGTTACAGAAATTGTAGTTGGCGTTGTTGTTTCTACAGTAGTAACTGTTGGCGTAGATTTAGACAACATTTCTGTCGTTGTTGTCATAATAACAGTTGTTGTTTGCGTTGATGTTGCAATCGTTGTCGAAACTGTTGTAGCTGTAGCCAATGAAGTTGTTGTTACAGTTATTGTAGTTGGCGTTGTTGTTTCTACAGTAGTAACTGTTGGCGTAGATTTAGACAACATTTCTGTCGTTGTTGTCATAATAACAGTTGTTGTTTGCGTTAATGTTGCAATCGTTGTCGAAACTGTTGTAGCTGTAGCCAATGAAGTTGTTGTTACAGAAATTGTAGTTGGCGTTGTTGTTTCTACAGTAGTAACTGTTGGCGTAGATTTAGACAACATTTCTGTCGTTGTTGTCATAATAACAGTTGTTGTTTGCGTTGATGTTGCAATCGTTGTCGAAACTGTTGTAGCTGTAGCCAATGAAGTTGTTGTTACAGTTATTGTAGTTGGCGTTGTTGTTTCTACAGTAGTAACTGTTGGCGTAGATTTAGACAACATTTCTGTCGTTGTTGTCATTATAACAGTTGTTGTTTGCGTTGATGTAGCAATCGTTGTCGAAACTGTTGTAGCTGTAGCCAATGAAGTTGTTGTTACAGTTATTGTAGTTGGCGTTGTTGTTTCTACAGTAGTAACTGTTGGCGTAGATTTAGACAACATTTCTGTCGTTGTTGTCATAATAACAGTTGTTGTTTGCGTTGATGTTGCAATCGTTGTCGAAACTGTTGTAGCTGTAGCCAATGAAGTTGTTGTTACAGTTATTGTAGTTGGCGTTGTTGTTTCTACAGTAGTAACTGTTGGCGTAGATTTAGACAACATTTCTGTCGTTGTTGTCATAATAACAGTTGTTGTTTGCGTTGATGTTGCAATCGTTGTCGAAACTGTTGTAGCTGTAGCCAATGAAGTTGTTGTTACAGTTATTGTAGTTGGCGTTGTTGTTTCTACAGTAGTAACTGTTGGCGTAGATTTAGACAACATTTCTGTCGTTGTTGTCATAATAACAGTTGTTGTTTGCGTTGATGTTGCAATCGTTGTCGAAACTGTTGTAGCTGTAGCCAATGAAGTTGTTGTTACAGAAATTGTAGTTGGCGTTGTTGTTTCTACAGTAGTAACTGTTGGCGTAGATTTAGACAACATTTCTGTCGTTGTTGTCATAATAACAGTTGTTGTTTGCGTTGATGTTGCAATCGTTGTCGAAACTGTTGTAGCTGTAGCCAATGAAGTTGTTGTTACAGTTATTGTAGTTGGCGTTGTTGTTTCTACAGTAGTAACTGTTGGCGTAGATTTAGACAACATTTCTGTCGTTGTTGTCATAATAACAGTTGTTGTTTGCGTTAATGTTGCAATCGTTGTCGAAACTGTTGTAGCTGTAGCCAATGAAGTTGTTGTTACAGAAATTGTAGTTGGCGTTGTTGTTTCTACAGTAGTAACTGTTGGCGTAGATTTAGACAACATTTCTGTCGTTGTTGTCATAATAACAGTTGTTGTTTGCGTTAATGTTGCAATCGTTGTCGAAACTGTTGTAGCTGTAGCCAAAGAAGTTGTTGTTACAGAAATTGTAGTTGGCGTTGTTGTTTCTACAATAGTAACTGTTGGCGTAGATTTAGACAACATTTCTGTCGTTGTTGTCATAATAACAGTTGTTGTTTGCGTTGATGTTGCAATCGTTGTCGAAACTGTTGTAGCTGTAGCCAATGAAGTTGTTGTTACAGTTATTGTAGTTGGCGTTGTTGTTTCTACAGTAGTAACTGTTGGCGTAGATTTAGACAACATTTCTGTCGTTGTTGTCATAATAACAGTTGTTGTTTGCGTTAATGTTGCAATCGTTGTCGAAACTGTTGTAGCTGTAGCCAATGAAGTTGTTGTTACAGAAATTGTAGTTGGCGTTGTTGTTTCTACAGTAGTAACTGTTGGCGTAGATTTAGACAACATTTCTGTCGTTGTTGTCATAATAACAGTTGTTGTTTGCGTTGATGTTGCAATCGTTGTCGAAACTGTTGTAGCTGTAGCCAATGAAGTTGTTGTTACAGTTATTGTAGTTGGCGTTGTTGTTTCTACAGTAGTAACTGTTGGCGTAGATTTAGACAACATTTCTGTCGTTGTTGTCATAATAACAGTTGTTGTTTGCGTTGATGTTGCAATCGTTGTCGAAACTGTTGTAGCTGTAGCCAATGAAGTTGTTGTTACAGTTATTGTAGTTGGCGTTGTTGTTTCTACAGTAGTAACTGTTGGCGTAGATTTAGACAACATTTTTGTCGTTGTTGTCATAATAACAGTTGTTGTTTGCGTTAATGTTGCAATCGTTGTCGAAACTGTTGTAGCTGTAGCCAATGAAGTTGTTGTTACAGAAATTGTAGTTGGCGTTGTTGTTTCTACAGTAGTAACTGTTGGCGTAGATTTAGACAACATTTCTGTCGTTGTTGTCATAATAACAGTTGTTGTTTGCGTTGATGTTGCAATCGTTGTCGAAACTGTTGTAGCTGTAGCCAATGAAGTTGTTGTCACAGTTATTGTAGTTGGCGTTGTTGTTTCTACAGTAGTAACTGTTGGCGTAGATTTAGACAACATTTCTGTCGTTGTTGTCATAATAACAGTTGTTGTTTGCGTTGATGTTGCAATCGTTGTCGAAACTGTTGTAGCTGTAGCCAATGAAGTTGTTGTTACAGTTATTGTAGTTGGCGTTGTTGTTTCTACAGTAGTAACTGTTGGCGTAGATTTAGACAACATTTCTGTCGTTGTTGTCATAATAACAGTTGTTGTTTGCGTTGATGTTGCAATCGTTGTCGAAACTGTTGTAGCTGTAGCCAATGAAGTTGTTGTTACAGTTATTGTAGTTGGCGTTGTTGTTTCTACAGTAGTAACTGTTGGCGTAGATTTAGACAACATTTCTGTCGTTGTTGTCATAATAACAGTTGTTGTTTGCGTTGATGTTGCAATCGTTGTCGAAACTGTTGTAGCTGTAGCCAATGAAGTTGTTGTTACAGTTATTGTAGTTGGCGTTGTTGTTTCTACAGTAGTAACTGTTGGCGTAGATTTAGACAACATTTCTGTCGTTGTTGTCATAATAACAGTTGTTGTTTGCGTTGATGTTGCAATCGTTGTCGAAACTGTTGTAGCTGTAGCCAATGAAGTTGTTGTTACAGTTATTGTAGTTGGCGTTGTTGTTTCTACAGTAGTAACTGTTGGCGTAGATTTAGACAACATTTCTGTCGTTGTTGTCATAATAACAGTTGTTGTTTGCGTTGATGTTGCAATCGTTGTCGAAACTGTTGTAGCTGTAGCCAATGAAGTTGTTGTTACAGTTATTGTAGTTGGCGTTGTTGTTTCTACAGTAGTAACTGTTGGCGTAGATTTAGACAACATTTCTGTCGTTGTTGTCATAATAACAGTTGTTGTTTGCGTTGATGTTGCAATCGTTGTCGAAACTGTTGTAGCTGTAGCCAATGAAGTTGTTGTTACAGTTATTGTAGTTGGCGTTGTTGTTTCTACAGTAGTAACTGTTGGCGTAGATTTAGACAACATTTCTGTCGTTGTTGTCATAATAACAGTTGTTGTTTGCGTTGATGTTGCAATCGTTGTCGAAACTGTTGTAGCTGTAGCCAATGAAGTTGTTGTTACAGTTATTGTAGTTGGCGTTGTTGTTTCTACAGTAGTAACTGTTGGCGTAGATTTAGACAACATTTCTGTCGTTGTTGTCATAATAACAGTTGTTGTTTGCGTTGATGTTGCAATCGTTGTCGAAACTGTTGTAGCTGTAGCCAATGAAGTTGTTGTTACAGTTATTGTAGTTGGCGTTGTTGTTTCTACAGTAGTAACTGTTGGCGTAGATTTAGACAACATTTCTGTCGTTGTTGTCATAATAACAGTTGTTGTTTGCGTTGATGTTGCAATCGTTGTCGAAACTGTTGTAGCTGTAGCCAATGAAGTTGTTGTTACAGTTATTGTAGTTGGCGTTGTTGTTTCTACAGTAGTAACTGTTGGCGTAGATTTAGACAACATTTCTGTCGTTGTTGTCATAATAACAGTTGTTGTTTGCGTTGATGTTGCAATCGTTGTCGAAACTGTTGTAGCTGTAGCCAATGAAGTTGTTGTTACAGATATTGTAGTTGGCGTTGTTGTTTCTACAGTAGTAACTGTTGGCGTAGATTTAGACAACATTTCTGTCGTTGTTGTCATAATAACAGTTGTTGTTTGCGTTGATGTTGCAATCGTTGTCGAAACTGTTGTAGCTGTAGCCAATGAAGTTGTTGTTACAGTTATTGTAGTTGGCGTTGTTGTTTCTACAGTAGTAACTGTTGGCGTAGATTTAGACAACATTTCTGTCGTTGTTGTCATAATAACAGTTGTTGTTTGCGTTGATGTTGCAATCGTTGTCGAAACTGTTGTAGCTGTAGCCAATGAAGTTGTTGTTACAGTTATTGTAGTTGGCGTTGTTGTTTCTACAGTAGTAACTGTTGGCGTAGATTTAGACAACATTTCTGTCTTTGTTGTCATAATAACAGTTGTTGTTTGCGTTGATGTTGCAATCGATGTCGAAACTGTTGTAGCTGTAGCCAATGAAGTTGTTGTTACAGTTATTGTAGTTGGCGTTGTTGTTTCTACAGTAGTAACTGTTGGCGTAGATTTAGACAACATTTCTGTCTTTGTTGTCATAATAACAGTTGTTGTTTGCGTTGATGTTGCAATCGTTGTCGAAACTGTTGTAGCTATAGCCAATGAAGTTGTTGTTACAGTTATTGTAGTTGGCGTTGTTGTTTCTACAGTAGTAACTGTTGGCGTAGATTTAGACAACATTTTTGTCGTTGTTGTCATAATAACAGTTGTTGTTTGCGTTGATGTTGCAATCGTTGTCGAAACTGTTGTAGCTGTAGTCAATGAAGTTGTTGTTACAGTTATTGTAGTTGGCGTTGTTGTTTCTACAGTAGTAACTGTTGGCGTAGATGTAGACAACATTTCTGTCTTTGTTGTCATAATAACAGTTGTTGTTTGCGTTGATGTTGCAATCGTTGTCGAAACTGTTGTAGCTGTAGCCAATGAAGTTGTTGTTACAGTTATTGTAGTTGGCGTTGTTGTTTCTACAGTAGTAACTGTTGGCGTAGATTTAGACAACATTTCTGTCGTTGTTGTCATAATAACAGTTGTTGTTTGCGTTGATGTTGCAATCGTTGTCGAAACTGTTGTAGCTGTAGCCAATGAAGTTGTTGTTACAGTTATTGTAGTTGGCGTTGTTGTTTCTACAGTAGTAACTGTTGGCGTAGATTTAGACAACATTTCTGTCTTTGTTGTCATAATAACAGTTGTTGTTTGCGTTGATGTTGCAATCGTTGTCGAAACTGTTGTAGCTATAGCCAATGAAGTTGTTGTTACAGTTATTGTAGTTGGCGTTGTTGTTTCTACAGTAGTAACTGTTGGCGTAGATTTAGACAACATTTTTGTCGTTGTTGTCATAATAACAGTTGTTGTTTGCGTTGATGTTGCAATCGTTGTCGAAACTGTTGTAGCTGTAGTCAATGAAGTTGTTGTTACAGTTATTGTAGTTGGCGTTGTTGTTTCTACAGTAGTAACTGTTGGCGTAGATTTAGACAACATTTCTGTCGTTGTTGTCATAATAACAGTTGTTGTTTGCGTTAATGTTGCAATCGTTGTCGAAACTGTTGTAGCTGTAGCCAATGAAGTTGTTGTTACAGAAATTGTAGTTGGCGTTGTTGTTTCTACAGTAGTAACTGTTGGCGTAGATTTAGACAACATTTCTGTCGTTGTTGTCATAATAACAGTTGTTGTTTGCGTTGATGTTGCAATCGTTGTCGAAACTGTTGTAGCTGTAGCCAATGAAGTTGTTGTCACAGTTATTGTAGTTGGCGTTGTTGTTTCTACAGTAGTAACTGTTGGCGTAGATTTAGACAACATTTCTGTCGTTGTTGTCATAATAACAGTTGTTGTTTGCGTTGATGTTGCAATCGTTGTCGAAACTGTTGTAGCTGTAGCCAATGAAGTTGTTGTTACAGTTATTGTAGTTGGCGTTGTTGTTTCTACAGTAGTAACTGTTGGCGTAGATTTAGACAACATTTCTGTCTTTGTTGTCATAATAACAGTTGTTGTTTGCGTTGATGTTGCAATCGATGTCGAAACTGTTGTAGCTGTAGCCAATGAAGTTGTTGTTACAGTTATTGTAGTTGGCGTTGTTGTTTCTACAGTAGTAACTGTTGGCGTAGATTTAGACAACATTTCTGTCGTTGTTGTCATAATAACAGTTGTTGTTTGCGTTGATGTTGCAATCGTTGTCGAACCTGTTGTAGCTGTAGCCAATGAAGTTGTTGTTACAGTTATTGTAGTTGGCGTTGTTGTTTCTACAGTAGTAACTGTTGGCGTAGATTTAGACAACATTTCTGTCGTTGTTGTCATAATAAGAGTTGTTGTTTGCGTTGATGTTGCAATCGTTGTCGAAACTGTTGTAGCTGTAGCCAATGAAGTTGTTGTTACAGTTATTGTAGTTGGCGTTGTTGTTTCTACAGTAGTAACTGTTGGCGTAGATTTAGACAACATTTCTGTCGTTGTTGTCATAATAACAGTTGTTGTTTGCGTTGATGTTGCAATCGTTGTCGAAACTGTTGTAGCTGTAGCCAATGAAGTTGTTGTTACAGTTATTGTAGTTGGCGTTGTTGTTTCTACAGTAGTAACTGTTGGCGTAGATTTAGACAACATTTCTGTCGTTGTTGTCATAATAAGAGTTGTTGTTTGCGTTGATGTTGCAATCGATGTCGAAACTGTTGTAGCTGTAGCCAATGAAGTTGTTGTTACAGTTATTGTAGTTGGCGTTGTTGTTTCTACAGTAGTAACTGTTGGCGTAGATTTAGACAACATTTCTGTCGTTGTTGTCATAATAACAGTTGTTGTTTGCGTTGATGTTGCAATCGTTGTCGAAACTGTTGTAGCTGTAGCCAATGAAGTTGTTGTTACAGTTATTGTAGTTGGCGTTGTTGTTTCTACAGTAGTAACTGTTGGCGTAGATTTAGACAACATTTCTGTCGTTGTTGTCATAATAACAGTTGTTGTTTGCGTTGATGTTGCAATCGTTGTCGAAACTGTTGTAGCTGTAGCCAATGAAGTTGTTGTTACAGTTATTGTAGTTGGCGTTGTTGTTTCTACAGTAGTAACTGTTGGCGTAGATTTAGACAACATTTCTGTCGTTGTTGTCATAATAACAGTTGTTGTTTGCGTTAATGTTGCAATCGTTGTCGAAACTGTTGTAGCTGTAGCCAATGAAGTTGTTGTTACAGTTATTGTAGTTGGCGTTGTTGTTTCTACAGTAGTAACTGTTGGCGTAGATTTAGACAACATTTCTATCGTTGTTGTCATAATAACAGTTGTTGTTTGCGTTGATGTTGCAATCGTTGTCGAAACTGTTGTAGCTGTAGCCAATGAAATTGTTGTTACAGAAATTGTAGTTGGCGTTGTTGTTTCTACAGTAGTAACTGTTGGCGTAGATTTAGACAACATTTCTGTCGTTGTTGTCATAATAACAGTTGTTGTTTGCGTTGATGTTGCAATCGTTGTCGAAACTGTTGTAGCTGTAGCCAATGAAGTTGTTGTTACAGTTATTGTAGTTGGCGTTGTTGTTTCTACAGTAGTAACTGTTGGCGTAGATTTAGACAACATTTCTGTCGTTGTTGTCATAATAACAGTTGTTGTTTGCGTTGATGTTGCAATCGTTGTCGAAACAGTTGTAGCTATAGCCAATGAAGTTGTTGTTACAGTTATTGTAGTTGGCGTTGTTGTTTCTACAGTAGTAACTGTTGGCGTAGATTTAGACAACATTTCTGTCGTTGTTGTCATAATAACAGTTGTTGTTTGCGTTGATGTTGCAATCGTTGTCGAAACTGTTGTAGCTGTAGCCAATGAAGTTGTTGTTACAGTTATTGTAGTTGGCGTTGTTGTTTCTACAGTAGTAACTGTTGGCGTAGATTTAGACAACATTTCTGTCTTTGTTGTCATAATAACAGTTGTTGTTTGCGTTGATGTTGCAATCGATGTCGAAACTGTTGTAGCTGTAGCCAATGAAGTTGTTGTTACAGTTATTGTAGTTGGCGTTGTTGTTTCTACAGTAGTAACTGTTGGCGTAGATTTAGACAACATTTCTGTCGTTGTTGTCATAATAACAGTTGTTGTTTGCGTTGATGTTGCAATCGTTGTCGAACCTGTTGTAGCTGTAGCCAATGAAGTTGTTGTTACAGTTATTGTAGTTGGCGTTGTTGTTTCTACAGTAGTAACTGTTGGCGTAGATTTAGACAACATTTCTGTCTTTGTTGTCATAATAACAGTTGTTGTTTGCGTTGATGTTGCAATCGTTGTCGAAACTGTTGTAGCTATAGCCAATGAAGTTGTTGTTACAGTTATTGTAGTTGGCGTTGTTGTTTCTACAGTAGTAACTGTTGGCGTAGATTTAGACAACATTTCTGTCGTTGTTGTCATAATAACAGTTGTTGTTTGCGTTGATGTTGCAATCGTTGTCGAAACTGTTGTAGCTGTAGCCAATGAAGTTGTTGTTACAGTTATTGTAGTTGGCGTTGTTGTTTCTACAGTAGTAACTGTTGGCGTAGATTTAGACAACATTTCTGTCTTTGTTGTCATAATAACAGTTGTTGTTTGCGTTGATGTTGCAATCGATGTCGAAACTGTTGTAGCTGTAGCCAATGAAGTTGTTGTTACAGTTATTGTAGTTGGCGTTGTTGTTTCTACAGTAGTAACTGTTGGCGTAGATTTAGACAACATTTCTGTCGTTGTTGTCATAATAACAGTTGTTGTTTGCGTTGATGTTGCAATCGTTGTCGAACCTGTTGTAGCTGTAGCCAATGAAGTTGTTGTTACAGTTATTGTAGTTGGCGTTGTTGTTTCTACAGTAGTAACTGTTGGCGTAGATTTAGACAACATTTCTGTCTTTGTTGTCATAATAACAGTTGTTGTTTGCGTTGATGTTGCAATCGTTGTCGAAACTGTTGTAGCTATAGCCAATGAAGTTGTTGTTACAGTTATTGTAGTTGGCGTTGTTGTTTCTACAGTAGTAACTGTTGGCGTAGATTTAGACAACATTTCTGTCGTTGTTGTCATAATAACAGTTGTTGTTTGCGTTGATGTTGCAATCGTTGTCGAAACTGTTGTAGCTGTAGCCAATGAAGTTGTTGTTACAGTTATTGTAGTTGGCGTTGTTGTTTCTACAGTAGTAACTGTTGGCGTAGATTTAGACAACATTTCTGTCTTTGTTGTCATAATAACAGTTGTTGTTTGCGTTGATGTTGCAATCGTTGTCGAAACTGTTGTAGCTGTAGCCAATGAAGTTGTTGTTACAGTTATTGTAGTTGGCGTTGTTGTTTCTACAGTAGTAACTGTTGGCGTAGATTTAGACAACATTTCTGTCGTTGTTGTCATAATAACAGTTGTTGTTTGCGTTAATGTTGCAATCGTTGTCGAAACTGTTGTAGCTGTAGCCAATGAAGTTGTTGTTACAGTTATTGTAGTTGGCGTTGTTGTTTCTACAGTAGTAACTGTTGGCGTAGATTTAGACAACATTTCTGTCGTTGTTGTCATAATAACAGTTGTTGTTTGCGTTGATGTTGCAATCGTTGTCGAACCTGTTGTAGCTGTAGCCAATGAAGTTGTTGTTACAGTTATTGTAGTTGGCGTTGTTGTTTCTACAGTAGTAACTGTTGGCGTAGATTTAGACAACATTTCTGTCTTTGTTGTCATAATAACAGTTGTTGTTTGCGTTGATGTTGCAATCGTTGTCGAAACTGTTGTAGCTATAGCCAATGAAGTTGTTGTTACAGTTATTGTAGTTGGCGTTGTTGTTTCTACAGTAGTAACTGTTGGCGTAGATTTAGACAACATTTCTGTCGTTGTTGTCATAATAAGAGTTGTTGTTTGCGTTGATGTTGCAATCGATGTCGAAACTGTTGTAGCTGTAGCCAATGAAGTTGTTGTTACAGTTATTGTAGTTGGCGTTGTTGTTTCTACAGTAGTAACTGTTGGCGTAGATTTAGACAACATTTCTGTCGTTGTTGTCATAATAACAGTTGTTGTTTGCGTTGATGTTGCAATCGTTGTCGAAACTGTTGTAGCTGTAGCCAATGAAGTTGTTGTTACAGTTATTGTAGTTGGCGTTGTTGTTTCTACAGTAGTAACTGTTGGCGTAGATTTAGACAACATTTCTGTCTTTGTTGTCATAATAACAGTTGTTGTTTGCGTTGATGTTGCAATCGTTGTCGAAACTGTTGTAGCTGTAGCCAATGAAGTTGTTGTTACAGTTATTGTAGTTGGCGTTGTTGTTTCTACAGTAGTAACTGTTGGCGTAGATTTAGACAACATTTCTGTCGTTGTTGTCATAATAACAGTTGTTGTTTGCGTTGATGTTGCAATCGTTGTCGAACCTGTTGTAGCTGTAGCCAATGAAGTTGTTGTTACAGTTATTGTAGTTGGCGTTGTTGTTTCTACAGTAGTAACTGTTGGCGTAGATTTAGACAACATTTCTGTCATTGTTGTCATAATAACAGTTGTTGTTTGCGTTGATGTTGCAATCGTTGTCGAAACTGTTGTAGCTATAGCCAATGAAGTTGTTGTTACAGTTATTGTAGTTGGCGTTGTTGTTTCTACAGTAGTAACTGTTGGCGTAGATTTAGACAACATTTCTGTCGTTGTTGTCATAATAAGAGTTGTTGTTTGCGTTGATGTTGCAATCGATGTCGAAACTGTTGTAGCTGTAGCCAATGAAGTTGTTGTTACAGTTATTGTAGTTGGCGTTGTTGTTTCTACAGTAGTAACTGTTGGCGTAGATTTAGACAACATTTCTGTCGTTGTTGTCATAATAACAGTTGTTGTTTGCGTTGATGTTGCAATCGTTGTCGAAACTGTTGTAGCTGTAGCCAATGAAGTTGTTGTTACAGTTATTGTAGTTGGCGTTGTTGTTTCTACAGTAGTAACTGTTGGCGTAGATTTAGACAACATTTCTGTCTTTGTTGTCATAATAACAGTTGTTGTTTGCGTTGATGTTGCAATCGTTGTCGAAACTGTTGTAGCTGTAGCCAATGAAGTTGTTGTTACAGTTATTGTAGTTGGCGTTGTTGTTTCTACAGTAGTAACTGTTGGCGTAGATTTAGACAACATTTCTGTCGTTGTTGTCATAATAAGAGTTGTTGTTTGCGTTGATGTTGCAATCGATGTCGAAACTGTTGTAGCTGTAGCCAATGAAGTTGTTGTCACAGAAATTGTAGTTGGCGTTGTTGTTTCTACAGTAGTAACTTTTGGCGTAGATGTTGACATCATTTCTGTCGTTGTTGTCATAATAACAGTTGTTGTTTGCGTTGATTTTGCAATCGTTGTCGAAACTGTTGTAGCTGTAGCCAATGAAGTTGTTGTCACAGAAATTGTAGTTGGCGTTGTTGTTTCTAGGGTAGTAACTTTTGGCGTAGATATTGACATCATTTCTGTCGTTGTTGTCATAATAACAGTTGTTGTTTGCGTTGATTTTGCAATCGTTGTCGAAACTGTTGTAGCTGTAGCCAATGAAGTTGTTGTCACAGAAATTGTAGTTGGCGTTGTTGTTTCTACAGTAGTAACTGTTGGCGTAGATGTAGACAACATTTCTGTCGTTGTTGTCATAATAACAGTTGTTGTTTGCGTTGATTTTGCAATCGTTGTCGAAACTGTTGTAGCTGTAGCCATTGAAGTTGTTGTTACAGAAATTGTAGTTGGCGTCGTTGTTTCTACAGTAATAACTGTTGGCCTAGATGTAGACAACATTTCTGTCGTTGTTGTCATAATAACCGTTGTTGTTTGCGTTGATTTTGCAATCGTTGTCGAAACTGTTGTAGCTGTAGCCAATGAAGTTGTTGTCACAGTTATTGTAGTTGGCGTTGTTGTTTCTACAGTAGTAACTGTTGGCGTAGATGTAGACAACATTTCTGTCGTTGTTGTCATAATAACAGTTGTTGTTTGCGTTGATTTTGCAATCGTTGTCGAAACTGTTGTAGCTGTAGCCAATGAAGTTGTTGTCACAGAAATTGTAGTTGGCGTTGTTGTTTCTACAGTAGTAACTGTTGGCGTAGATGTAGACAAAATTTCTGTCGTTGTTGTCATAATAACAGTTGTTGTTTGCGTTGATTTTGCAATCGTTGTCGAAACTGTTGTAGCTGTAGCCATTGAAGTTGTTGTTACAGAAATTGTAGTTGGCGTCGTTGTTCCTACAGTAATAACTGTTGGCCTAGATGTAGACAACATTTCTGTCGTTGTTGTCATAATAACCGTTGTTGTTTGCGTTGATGTTGCAATCGTTGTCGAAACTGTTGTAGCTGTAGCCAATGAAGTTGTTGTCACAGTTATTGTAGTTGGCGTTGTTGTTTCTACAGTAGTAACTGTTGGCGTAGATGTAGACAACATTTCTGTCGTTGTTGTCATAATAACAGTTGTTGTTTGCGTTGATTTTGCAATCGTTGTCGAAACTGTTGTAGCTGTAGCCAATGAAGTTGTTGTCACAGTTATTGTAGTTGGCGTTGTTGTTTCTACAGTAGTAACTGTTGGCGTAGATGTAGACAACATTTCTGTCGTTGTTGTCATAATAACAGTTGTTGTTTGCGTTGATTTTGCAATCGTTGTCGAAACTGTTGTAGCTGTAGCCAATGAAGTTGTTGTCACAGTTATTGTAGTTGGCGTTGTTGTTTCTACAGTAGTAACTGTTGGCGTAGATGTAGACAACATTTCTGTCGTTGTTGTCATAATAACAGTTGTTGTTTGCGTTGATTTTGCAATCGTTGTCGAAACTGTTGTAGCTGTAGCCATTGAAGTTGTTGTTACAGAAATTGTAGTTGGCGTCGTTGTTCCTACAGTAATAACTGTTGGCCTAGATGTAGACAACATTTCTGTCGTTGTTGTCATAATAACCGTTGTTGTTTGCGTTGATGTTGCAATCGTTGTCGAAACTGTTGTAGCTGTAGCCAATGAAGTTGTTGTCACAGTTATTGTAGTTGGCGTTGTTGTTTCTACAGTAGTAACTGTTGGCGTAGATGTAGACAACATTTCTGTCGTTGTTGTCATAATAACAGTTGTTGTTTGCGTTGATTTTGCAATCGTTGTCGAAACTGTTGTAGCTGTAGCCAATGAAGTTGTTGTCACAGTTATTGTAGTTGGCGTTGTTGTTTCTACAGTAGTAACTGTTGGCGTAGATGTAGACAACATTTCTGTCGTTGTTGTCATAATAACAGTTGTTGTTTGCGTTGATTTTGCAATCGTTGTCGAAACTGTTGTAGCTGTAGCCAATGAAGTTGTTGTCACAGTTATTGTAGTTGGCGTTGTTGTTTCTACAGTAGTAACTGTTGGCGTAGATGTAGACAACATTTCTGTCGTTGTTGTCATAATAACAGTTGTTGTTTGCGTTGATTTTGCAATCGTTGTCGAAACTGTTGTAGCTGTAGCCATTGAAGTTGTTGTTACAGAAATTGTAGTTGGCATTGTTGTTTCTACAGTAATAACTGTTGGCCTAGATGTAGACAACATTTCTGTCGTTGTTGTCATAATAACAGTTGTTGTTTGCGTTGATTTTGCAATCGTTGTCGAAACTGTTGTAGCTTTAGCCAATGAAGTTGTTGTTACAGAAATTGTAGTTGGCGTTGTTGTTTCTACAATAATAACTGTTGGCCTAGATGTGGACAACATTTCTGTCGTTGTTGTCATAATAACAGTTGTTGTTTGCGTTGATTTTGCAATCGTTGTCGAAACTGTTGTAGCTGTAGCCATTGAAGTTGTTGTTACAGAAATTGTAGTTGGCGTTGTTGTTTCTACAGTAATAATTGTTGGCCTAGAGGTAGACAACATTTCTGTCGTTGTTGTCATAATAACCGTTGTTGTTTGCGTTGATGTTGCAATCGTTGTCGAAACTGTTGTAGCTGTAGCCAATGAAGTTGTTGTCACAGTTATTGTAGTTGGCGTTGTTGTTTCTACAGTAGTAACTGTTGGCGTAGATGTAGACAACATTTCTGTCGTTGTTGTCATAATAACAGTTGTTGTATGCGTTGATTTTGCAATCGTTGTCGAAACTGTTGTAGCTGTAGCCAATGAAGTTGTTGTCACAGTTATTGTAGTTGGCGTTGTTGTTTCTACAGTAGTAACTGTTGGCGTAGATGTAGACAACATTTCTGTCGTTGTTGTCATAATAACAGTTGTTGTTTGCGTTGATTTTGCAATCGTTGTCGAAACTGTTGTAGCTGTAGCCATTGAAGTTGTTGTTACAGAAATTGTAGTTGGCATTGTTGTTTCTACAGTAATAACTGTTGGCCTAGATGTAGACAACATTTCTGTCGTTG
This sequence comes from Pterobdella sp. o SKG-2022, assembly GCA_964035795.1. Classification (NCBI taxonomy): domain Eukaryota; kingdom Metazoa; phylum Annelida; class Clitellata; order Hirudinida; family Piscicolidae; genus Pterobdella; species Pterobdella occidentalis. The sequence goes on from CAXIVU010000102.1 coordinate 17,204, forward strand.
TTGTCATAATAACCGTTTTTGTTTGCGTTGATGTTGCAATCGTTGTCGAAACTGTTGTAACTGTAGCCAATGAAGTTGTTGTCACAGTTATTGTAGTTGGCGTTGTTGTTTCTACAGTAGTAACTGTTGGCGTAGACGTAGACAACATTTCTGTCGTTGTTGTCATAATAACAGTTGTTGTTTGCGTTGATTTTGCAATCGTTGTCGAAACTGTTGTAGCTGTAGCCAATGAAGTTGTTGTTACAGAAATTGTAGTTGGCGTTGTTGTTTCTACAGTAGTAACTGTTGGCTTAGATGTAGACAACATTTCTGTCGTTGTTGTCATAATAACAGTTGTTGTTTGCGTTGATTTTGCAATCGTTGTCGAAACTGTTGTAGCTGTAGCCAATGAAGTTGTTGTCACAGAAATTGTAGTTGGCGTTGTTGTTTCTACAGTAGTAACTTTTGGCGTAGATGTTGACATCATTTCTGTCGTTGTTGTCATAATAACAGTTGTTGTTTGCGTTGATTTTGCAATCGTTGTCGAAACTGTTGTAGCTGTAGCCAATGAAGTTGTTGTCACAGTTATTGTAGTTGGCGTTGTTGTTTCTACAGTAGTAACTGTTGGCGTAGATTTAGACAACATTTCTGTCGTTGTTGTCATAATAACAGTTGTTGTTTGCGTTGATGTTGCAATCGTTGTCGAAACTGTTGTAGCTGTAGCCAATGAAGTTGTTGTTACAGTTATTGTAGTTGGCGTTGTTGTTTCTACAGTAGTAACTGTTGGCGTAGATTTAGACAACATTTCTGTCTTTGTTGTCATAATAACAGTTGTTGTTTGCGTTGATGTTGCAATCGTTGTCGAAACTGTTGTAGCTATAGCCAATGAAGTTGTTGTTACAGTTATTGTAGTTGGCGTTGTTGTTTCTACAGTAGTAACTGTTGGCGTAGATTTAAACAACATTTTTGTCGTTGTTGTCATAATAACAGTTGTTGTTTGCGTTGATGTTGCAATCGTTGTCGAAACTGTTGTAGCTGTAGTCAATGAAGTTGTTGTTACAGTTATTGTAGTTGGCGTTGTTGTTTCTACAGTAGTAACTGTTGGCGTAGATTTAGACAACATTTCTGTCGTTGTTGTCATAATAACAGTTGTTGTTTGCGTTAATGTTGCAATCGTTGTCGAAACTGTTGTAGCTGTAGCCAATGAAGTTGTTGTTACAGAAATTGTAGTTGGCGTTGTTGTTTCTACAGTAGTAACTGTTGGCGTAGATTTAGACAACATTTCTGTCGTTGTTGTCATAATAACAGTTGTTGTTTGCGTTGATGTTGCAATCGTTGTCGAAACTGTTGTAGCTGTAGCCAATGAAGTTGTTGTCACAGTTATTGTAGTTGGCGTTGTTGTTTCTACAGTAGTAACTGTTGGCGTAGATTTAGACAACATTTCTGTCGTTGTTGTCATAATAACAGTTGTTGTTTGCGTTGATGTTGCAATCGTTGTCGAAACTGTTGTAGCTGTAGCCAATGAAGTTGTTGTTACAGTTATTGTAGTTGGCGTTGTTGTTTCTACAGTAGTAACTGTTGGCGTAGATTTAGACAACATTTCTGTCTTTGTTGTCATAATAACAGTTGTTGTTTGCGTTGATGTTGCAATCGATGTCGAAACTGTTGTAGCTGTAGCCAATGAAGTTGTTGTTACAGTTATTGTAGTTGGCGTTGTTGTTTCTACAGTAGTAACTGTTGGCGTAGATTTAGACAACATTTCTGTCTTTGTTGTCATAATAACAGTTGTTGTTTGCGTTGATGTTGCAATCGTTGTCGAAACTGTTGTAGCTATAGCCAATGAAGTTGTTGTTACAGTTATTGTAGTTGGCGTTGTTGTTTCTACAGTAGTAACTGTTGGCGTAGATTTAGACAACATTTTTGTCGTTGTTGTCATAATAACAGTTGTTGTTTGCGTTGATGTTGCAATCGTTGTCGAAACTGTTGTAGCTGTAGTCAATGAAGTTGTTGTTACAGTTATTGTAGTTGGCGTTGTTGTTTCTACAGTAGTAACTGTTGGCGTAGATGTAGACAACATTTCTGTCTTTGTTGTCATAATAACAGTTGTTGTTTGCGTTGATGTTGCAATCGTTGTCGAAACTGTTGTAGCTATAGCCAATGAAGTTGTTGTTACAGTTATTGTAGTTGGCGTTGTTGTTTCTACAGTAGTAACTGTTGGCGTAGATTTAGACAACATTTCTGTCGTTGTTGTCATAATAAGAGTTGTTGTTTGCGTTGATGTTGCAATCGATGTCGAAACTGTTGTAGCTGTAGCCAATGAAGTTGTTGTTACAGTTATTGTAGTTGGCGTTGTTGTTTCTACAGTAGTAACTGTTGGCGTAGATTTAGACAACATTTCTGTCGTTGTTGTCATAATAAGAGTTGTTGTTTGCGTTGATGTTGCAATCGATGTCGAAACTGTTGTAGCTGTAGCCAATGAAGTTGTTGTTACAGTTATTGTAGTTGGCGTTGTTGTTTCTACAGTAGTAACTGTTGGCGTAGATTTAGACAACATTTCTGTCGTTGTTGTCATAATAACAGTTGTTGTTTGCGTTGATGTTGCAATCGTTGTCGAAACTGTTGTAGCTGTAGCCAATGAAGTTGTTGTTACAGTTATTGTAGTTGGCGTTGTTGTTTCTACAGTAGTAACTGTTGGCGTAGATTTAGACAACATTTCTGTCTTTGTTGTCATAATAACAGTTGTTGTTTGCGTTGATGTTGCAATCGTTGTCGAAACTGTTGTAGCTGTAGCCAATGAAGTTGTTGTTACAGTTATTGTAGTTGGCGTTGTTGTTTCTACAGTAGTAACTGTTGGCGTAGATTTAGACAACATTTCTGTCGTTGTTGTCATAATAACAGTTGTTGTTTGCGTTGATGTTGCAATCGTTGTCGAACCTGTTGTAGCTGTAGCCAATGAAGTTGTTGTTACAGTTATTGTAGTTGGCGTTGTTGTTTCTACAGTAGTAACTGTTGGCGTAGATTTAGACAACATTTCTGTCTTTGTTGTCATAATAACAGTTGTTGTTTGCGTTGATGTTGCAATCGTTGTCGAAACTGTTGTAGCTATAGCCAATGAAGTTGTTGTTACAGTTATTGTAGTTGGCGTTGTTGTTTCTACAGTAGTAACTGTTGGCGTAGATTTAGACAACATTTCTGTCGTTGTTGTCATAATAAGAGTTGTTGTTTGCGTTGATGTTGCAATCGATGTCGAAACTGTTGTAGCTGTAGCCAATGAAGTTGTTGTTACAGTTATTGTAGTTGGCGTTGTTGTTTCTACAGTAGTAACTGTTGGCGTAGATTTAGACAACATTTCTGTCGTTGTTGTCATAATAACAGTTGTTGTTTGCGTTGATGTTGCAATCGTTGTCGAAACTGTTGTAGCTGTAGCCAATGAAGTTGTTGTTACAGTTATTGTAGTTGGCGTTGTTGTTTCTACAGTAGTAACTGTTGGCGTAGATTTAGACAACATTTCTGTCGTTGTTGTCATAATAACAGTTGTTGTTTGCGTTGATGTTGCAATCGTTGTCGAACCTGTTGTAGCTGTAGCCAATGAAGTTGTTGTTACAGTTATTGTAGTTGGCGTTGTTGTTTCTACAGTAGTAACTGTTGGCGTAGATTTAGACAACATTTCTGTCTTTGTTGTCATAATAACAGTTGTTGTTTGCGTTGATGTTGCAATCGTTGTCGAAACTGTTGTAGCTATAGCCAATGAAGTTGTTGTTACAGTTATTGTAGTTGGCGTTGTTGTTTCTACAGTAGTAACTGTTGGCGTAGATTTAGACAACATTTCTGTCGTTGTTGTCATAATAAGAGTTGTTGTTTGCGTTGATGTTGCAATCGATGTCGAAACTGTTGTAGCTGTAGCCAATGAAGTTGTTGTTACAGTTATTGTAGTTGGCGTTGTTGTTTCTACAGTAGTAACTGTTGGCGTAGATTTAGACAACATTTCTGTCGTTGTTGTCATAATAACAGTTGTTGTTTGCGTTGATGTTGCAATCGTTGTCGAAACTGTTGTAGCTGTAGCCAATGAAGTTGTTGTTACAGTTATTGTAGTTGGCGTTGTTGTTTCTACAGTAGTAACTGTTGGCGTAGATTTAGACAACATTTCTGTCTTTGTTGTCATAATAACAGTTGTTGTTTGCGTTGATGTTGCAATCGTTGTCGAAACTGTTGTAGCTGTAGCCAATGAAGTTGTTGTTACAGTTATTGTAGTTGGCGTTGTTGTTTCTACAGTAGTAACTGTTGGCGTAGATTTAGACAACATTTCTGTCGTTGTTGTCATAATAACAGTTGTTGTTTGCGTTAATGTTGCAATCGTTGTCGAAACTGTTGTAGCTGTAGCCAATGAAGTTGTTGTTACAGTTATTGTAGTTGGCGTTGTTGTTTCTACAGTAGTAACTGTTGGCGTAGATTTAGACAACATTTCTATCGTTGTTGTCATAATAACAGTTATTGTTTGCGTTGATGTTGCAATCGTTGTCGAAACTGTTGTAGCTGTAGCCAATGAAATTGTTGTTACAGAAATTGTAGTTGGCGTTGTTGTTTCTACAGTAGTAACTGTTGGCGTAGATTTAGACAACATTTCTGTCGTTGTTGTCATAATAACAGTTGTTGTTTGCGTTGATGTTGCAATCGTTGTCGAAACTGTTGTAGCTGTAGCCAATGAAGTTGTTGTTACAGTTATTGTAGTTGGCGTTGTTGTTTCTACAGTAGTAACTGTTGGCGTAGATTTAGACAACATTTCTGTCGTTGTTGTCATAATAACAGTTGTTGTTTGCGTTGATGTTGCAATCGTTGTCGAAACAGTTGTAGCTATAGCCAATGAAGTTGTTGTTACAGTTATTGTAGTTGGCGTTGTTGTTTCTACAGTAGTAACTGTTGGCGTAGATTTAGACAACATTTCTGTCTTTGTTGTCATAATAACAGTTGTTGTTTGCGTTGATGTTGCAATCGATGTCGAAACTGTTGTAGCTGTAGCCAATGAAGTTGTTGTTACAGTTATTGTAGTTGGCGTTGTTGTTTCTACAGTAGTAACTGTTGGCGTAGATTTAGACAACATTTCTGTCGTTGTTGTCATAATAACAGTTGTTGTTTGCGTTGATGTTGCAATCGTTGTCGAACCTGTTGTAGCTGTAGCCAATGAAGTTGTTGTTACAGTTATTGTAGTTGGCGTTGTTGTTTCTACAGTAGTAACTGTTGGCGTAGATGTAGACAACATTTCTGTCTTTGTTGTCATAATAACAGTTGTTGTTTGCGTTGATGTTGCAATCGTTGTCGAAACTGTTGTAGCTATAGCCAATGAAGTTGTTGTTACAGTTATTGTAGTTGGCGTTGTTGTTTCTACAGTAGTAACTGTTGGCGTAGATTTAGACAACATTTCTGTCGTTGTTGTCATAATAAGAGTTGTTGTTTGCGTTGATGTTGCAATCGATGTCGAAACTGTTGTAGCTGTAGCCAATGAAGTTGTTGTTACAGTTATTGTAGTTGGCGTTGTTGTTTCTACAGTAGTAACTGTTGGCGTAGATTTAGACAACATTTCTGTCGTTGTTGTCATAATAAGAGTTGTTGTTTGCGTTGATGTTGCAATCGATGTCGAAACTGTTGTAGCTGTAGCCAATGAAGTTGTTGTTACAGTTATTGTAGTTGGCGTTGTTGTTTCTACAGTAGTAACTGTTGGCGTAGATTTAGACAACATTTCTGTCGTTGTTGTCATAATAACAGTTGTTGTTTGCGTTGATGTTGCAATCGTTGTCGAAACTGTTGTAGCTGTAGCCAATGAAGTTGTTGTTACAGTTATTGTAGTTGGCGTTGTTGTTTCTACAGTAGTAACTGTTGGCGTAGATTTAGACAACATTTCTGTCTTTGTTGTCATAATAACAGTTGTTGTTTGCGTTGATGTTGCAATCGTTGTCGAAACTGTTGTAGCTGTAGCCAATGAAGTTGTTGTTACAGTTATTGTAGTTGGCGTTGTTGTTTCTACAGTAGTAACTGTTGGCGTAGATTTAGACAACATTTCTGTCGTTGTTGTCATAATAACAGTTGTTGTTTGCGTTGATGTTGCAATCGTTGTCGAACCTGTTGTAGCTGTAGCCAATGAAGTTGTTGTTACAGTTATTGTAGTTGGCGTTGTTGTTTCTACAGTAGTAACTGTTGGCGTAGATTTAGACAACATTTCTGTCTTTGTTGTCATAATAACAGTTGTTGTTTGCGTTGATGTTGCAATCGTTGTCGAAACTGTTGTAGCTATAGCCAATGAAGTTGTTGTTACAGTTATTGTAGTTGGCGTTGTTGTTTCTACAGTAGTAACTGTTGGCGTAGATTTAGACAACATTTCTGTCGTTGTTGTCATAATAAGAGTTGTTGTTTGCGTTGATGTTGCAATCGATGTCGAAACTGTTGTAGCTGTAGCCAATGAAGTTGTTGTTACAGTTATTGTAGTTGGCGTTGTTGTTTCTACAGTAGTAACTGTTGGCGTAGATTTAGACAACATTTCTGTCGTTGTTGTCATAATAACAGTTGTTGTTTGCGTTGATGTTGCAATCGTTGTCGAAACTGTTGTAGCTGTAGCCAATGAAGTTGTTGTTACAGTTATTGTAGTTGGCGTTGTTGTTTCTACAGTAGTAACTGTTGGCGTAGATTTAGACAACATTTCTGTCTTTGTTGTCATAATAACAGTTGTTGTTTGCGTTGATGTTGCAATCGTTGTCGAAACTGTTGTAGCTGTAGCCAATGAAGTTGTTGTTACAGTTATTGTAGTTGGCGTTGTTGTTTCTACAGTAGTAACTGTTGGCGTAGATTTAGACAACATTTCTGTCGTTGTTGTCATAATAACAGTTGTTGTTTGCGTTAATGTTGCAATCGTTGTCGAAACTGTTGTAGCTGTAGCCAATGAAGTTGTTGTTACAGTTATTGTAGTTGGCGTTGTTGTTTCTACAGTAGTAACTGTTGGCGTAGATTTAGACAACATTTCTATCGTTGTTGTCATAATAACAGTTATTGTTTGCGTTGATGTTGCAATCGTTGTCGAAACTGTTGTAGCTGTAGCCAATGAAATTGTTGTTACAGAAATTGTAGTTGGCGTTGTTGTTTCTACAGTAGTAACTGTTGGCGTAGATTTAGACAACATTTCTGTCGTTGTTGTCATAATAACAGTTGTTGTTTGCGTTGATGTTGCAATCGTTGTCGAAACTGTTGTAGCTGTAGCCAATGAAGTTGTTGTTACAGTTATTGTAGTTGGCGTTGTTGTTTCTACAGTAGTAACTGTTGGCGTAGATTTAGACAACATTTCTGTCGTTGTTGTCATAATAACAGTTGTTGTTTGCGTTGATGTTGCAATCGTTGTCGAAACAGTTGTAGCTATAGCCAATGAAGTTGTTGTTACAGTTATTGTAGTTGGCGTTGTTGTTTCTACAGTAGTAACTGTTGGCGTAGATTTAGACAACATTTCTGTCTTTGTTGTCATAATAACAGTTGTTGTTTGCGTTGATGTTGCAATCGATGTCGAAACTGTTGTAGCTGTAGCCAATGAAGTTGTTGTTACAGTTATTGTAGTTGGCGTTGTTGTTTCTACAGTAGTAACTGTTGGCGTAGATTTAGACAACATTTCTGTCGTTGTTGTCATAATAACAGTTGTTGTTTGCGTTGATGTTGCAATCGTTGTCGAACCTGTTGTAGCTGTAGCCAATGAAGTTGTTGTTACAGTTATTGTAGTTGGCGTTGTTGTTTCTACAGTAGTAACTGTTGGCGTAGATGTAGACAACATTTCTGTCTTTGTTGTCATAATAACAGTTGTTGTTTGCGTTGATGTTGCAATCGTTGTCGAAACTGTTGTAGCTATAGCCAATGAAGTTGTTGTTACAGTTATTGTAGTTGGCGTTGTTGTTTCTACAGTAGTAACTGTTGGCGTAGATTTAGACAACATTTCTGTCGTTGTTGTCATAATAAGAGTTGTTGTTTGCGTTGATGTTGCAATCGATGTCGAAACTGTTGTAGCTGTAGCCAATGAAGTTGTTGTTACAGTTATTGTAGTTGGCGTTGTTGTTTCTACAGTAGTAACTGTTGGCGTAGATTTAGACAACATTTCTGTCGTTGTTGTCATAATAACAGTTGTTGTTTGCGTTGATGTTGCAATCGTTGTCGAAACTGTTGTAGCTGTAGCCAATGAAGTTGTTGTTACAGTTATTGTAGTTGGCGTTGTTGTTTCTACAGTAGTAACTGTTGGCGTAGATTTAGACAACATTTCTGTCTTTGTTGTCATAATAACAGTTGTTGTTTGCGTTGATGTTGCAATCGTTGTCGAAACTGTTGTAGCTGTAGCCAATGAAGTTGTTGTTACAGTTATTGTAGTTGGCGTTGTTGTTTCTACAGTAGTAACTGTTGGCGTAGATTTAGACAACATTTCTGTCGTTGTTGTCATAATAACAGTTGTTGTTTGCGTTAATGTTGCAATCGTTGTCGAAACTGTTGTAGCTGTAGCCAAAGAAGTTGTTGTTACAGAAATTGTAGTTGGCGTTGTTGTTTCTACAGTAGTAACTGTTGGCGTAGATTTAGACAACATTTCTGTCGTTGTTGTCATAATAACAGTTGTTGTTTGCGTTGATGTTGCAATCGTTGTCGAAACTGTTGTAGCTGTAGCCAATGAAGTTGTTGTTACAGTTATTGTAGTTGGCGTTGTTGTTTCTACAGTAGTAACTGTTGGCGTAGATTTAGACAACATTTCTGTCGTTGTTGTCATAATAACAGTTGTTGTTTGCGTTAATGTTGCAATCGTTGTCGAAACTGTTGTAGCTGTAGCCAATGAAGTTGTTGTTACAGAAATTGTAGTTGGCGTTGTTGTTTCTACAGTAGTAACTGTTGGCGTAGATTTAGACAACATTTCTGTCGTTGTTGTCATAATAACAGTTGTTGTTTGCGTTGATGTTGCAATCGTTGTCGAAACTGTTGTAGCTGTAGCCAATGAAGTTGTTGTTACAGTTATTGTAGTTGGCGTTGTTGTTTCTACAGTAGTAACTGTTGGCGTAGATTTAGACAACATTTCTGTCGTTGTTGTCATTATAACAGTTGTTGTTTGCGTTGATGTTGCAATCGATGTCGAAACTGTTGTAGCTGTAGCCAATGAAGTTGTTGTTACAGTTATTGTAGTTGGCGTTGTTGTTTCTACAGTAGTAACTGTTGGCGTAGATTTAGACAACATTTCTGTCGTTGTTGTCATAATAACAGTTGTTGTTTGCGTTGATGTTGCAATCGTTGTCGAACCTGTTGTAGCTGTAGCCAATGAAGTTGTTGTTACAGTTATTGTAGTTGGCGTTGTTGTTTCTACAGTAGTAACTGTTGGCGTAGATTTAGACAACATTTCTGTCGTTGTTGTCATAATAACAGTTGTTGTTTGCGTTGATGTTGCAATCGTTGTCGAAACTGTTGTAGCTGTAGCCAATGAAGTTGTTGTCACAGTTATTGTAGTTGGCGTTGTTGTTTCTACAGTAGTAACTGTTGGCGTAGATTTAGACAACATTTCTGTCGTTGTTGTCATAATAACAGTTGTTGTTTGCGTTGATGTTGCAATCGTTGTCGAAACTGTTGTAGCTGTAGCCAATGAAGTTGTTGTTACAGTTATTGTAGTTGGCGTTGTTGTTTCTACAGTAGTAACTGTTGGCGTAGATTTAGACAACATTTCTGTCGTTGTTGTCATAATAACAGTTGTTGTTTGCGTTGATGTTGCAATCGTTGTCGAAACTGTTGTAGCTGTAGCCAATGAAGTTGTTCTTACAGTTATTGTAGTTGGCGTTGTTGTTTCTACAGTAGTAACTGTTGGCGTAGATTTAGACAACATTTCTGTCGTTGTTGTCATAATAACAGTTGTTGTTTGCGTTGATGTTGCAATCGTTGTCGAAACTGTTGTAGCTGTAGCCAATGAAGTTGTTGTTACAGTTATTGTAGTTGGCGTTGTTGTTTCTACAGTAGTAACTGTTGGCGTAGATTTAGACAACATTTCTGTCGTTGTTGTCATAATAACAGTTGTTGTTTGCGTTGATGTTGCAATCGTTGTCGAAACTGTTGTAGCTGTAGCCAATGAAGTTGTTGTTACAGTTATTGTAGTTGGCGTTGTTGTTTCTACAGTAGTAACTGTTGGCGTAGATTTAGACAACATTTCTGTCGTTGTTGTCATAATAACAGTTGTTGTTTGCGTTGATGTTGCAATCGATGTCGAAACTGTTGTAGCTGTAGCCAATGAAGTTGTTGTTACAGTTATTGTAGTTGGCGTTGTTGTTTCTACAGTAGTAACTGTTGGCGTAGATTTAGACAACATTTCTGTCGTTGTTGTCATAATAACAGTTGTTGTTTGCGTTGATGTTGCAATCGTTGTCGAACCTGTTGTAGCTGTAGCCAATGAAGTTGTTGTTACAGTTATTGTAGTTGGCGTTGTTGTTTCTACAGTAGTAACTGTTGGCGTAGATTTAGACAACATTTCTGTCGTTGTTGTCATAATAACAGTTGTTGTTTGCGTTGATGTTGCAATCGTTGTCGAAACTGTTGTAGCTGTAGCCAATGAAGTTGTTGTCACAGTTATTGTAGTTGGCGTTGTTGTTTCTACAGTAGTAACTGTTGGCGTAGATTTAGACAACATTTCTGTCGTTGTTGTCATAATAACAGTTGTTGTTTGCGTTGATGTTGCAATCGTTGTCGAAACTGTTGTAGCTGTAGCCAATGAAGTTGTTGTTACAGTTATTGTAGTTGGCGTTGTTGTTTCTACAGTAGTAACTGTTGGCGTAGATTTAGACAACATTTCTGTCGTTGTTGTCATAATAACAGTTGTTGTTTGCGTTGATGTTGCAATCGTTGTCGAAACTGTTGTAGCTGTAGCCAATGAAGTTGTTCTTACAGTTATTGTAGTTGGCGTTGTTGTTTCTACAGTAGTAACTGTTGGCGTAGATTTAGACAACATTTCTGTCGTTGTTGTCATAATAACAGTTGTTGTTTGCGTTGATGTTGCAATCGTTGTCGAAACTGTTGTAGCTGTAGCCAATGAAGTTGTTGTCACAGTTATTGTAGTTGGCGTTGTTGTTTCTACAGTAGTAACTGTTGGCGTAGATTTAGACAACATTTCTGTCGTTGTTGTCATAATAAGAGTTGTTGTTTGCGTTGATGTTGCAATCGTTGTCGAAACTGTTGTAGCTGTAGCCAATGAAGTTGTTGTTACAGTTATTGTAGTTGGCGTTGTTGTTTCTACAGTAGTAACTGTTGGCGTAGATTTAGACAACATTTCTGTCGTTGTTGTCATAATAACAGTTGTTGTTTGCGTTGATGTTGCAATCGTTGTCGAAACTGTTGTAGCTGTAGCCAATGAAGTTGTTGTTACAGTTATTGTAGTTGTCGTTGTTGTTTCTACAGTAGTAACTTTTGGCGTAGATTTAGACAACATTTCTGTCTTTGTTGTCATAATAACAGTTGTTGTTTGCGTTGATGTTGCAATCGTTGTCGAAACTGTTGTAGCTGTAGCCAATGAAGTTGTTGTTACAGTTATTGTAGTTGGCGTTGTTGTTTCTACAGTAGTAACTGTTGGCGTAGATTTAGACAACATTTCTGTCGTTGTTGTCATAATAACAGTTGTTGTTTGCGTTGATGTTGCAAACGTTGTCGAAACTGTTGTAGCTGTAGCCAATGAAGTTGTTGTTACAGTTATTGTAGTTGGCGTTGTTGTTTCTACAGTAGTAAATGTTGGCGTAGATTTAGACAACATTTCTGTCGTTGTTGTCATAATAACAGTTGTTGTTTGCGTTGATGTTGCAATCGTTGTCGAAACTGTTGTAGCTGTAGCCAATGAAGTTGTTGTTACAGAAATTGTAGTTGGCGTTGTTGTTTCTACAGTAGTAACTGTTGGCGTAGATTTAGACAACATTTCTGTCGTTGTTGTCATAATAACAGTTGTTGTTTGCGTTGATGTTGCAATCGTTGTCGAAACTGTTGTAGCTGTAGCCAATGAAGTTGTTGTCACAGTTATTGTAGTTGGCGTTGTTGTTTCTACAGTAGTAACTGTTGGCGTAGATTTAGACAACATTTCTGTCGTTGTTGTCATAATAACAGTTGTTGTTTGCGTTGATGTTGCAATCGTTGTCGAAACTGTTGTAGCTGTAGCCAATGAAGTTGTTGTTACAGTTATTGTAGTTGGCGTTGTTGTTTCTACAGTAGTAACTGTTGGCGTAGATTTAGACAACATTTCTGTCTTTGTTGTCATAATAACAGTTGTTGTTTGCGTTGATGTTGCAATCGATGTCGAAACTGTTGTAGCTGTAGCCAATGAAGTTGTTGTTACAGTTATTGTAGTTGGCGTTGTTGTTTCTACAGTAGTAACTGTTGGCGTAGATTTAGACAACATTTCTGTCGTTGTTGTCATAATAACAGTTGTTGTTTGCGTTGATGTTGCAATCGTTGTCGAACCTGTTGTAGCTGTAGCCAATGAAGTTGTTGTTACAGTTATTGTAGTTGGCGTTGTTGTTTCTACAGTAGTAACTGTTGGCGTAGATTTAGACAACATTTCTGTCTTTGTTGTCATAATAACAGTTGTTGTTTGCGTTGATGTTGCAATCGTTGTCGAAACTGTTGTAGCTGTAGCCAATGAAGTTGTTGTTACAGTTATTGTAGTTGGCGTTGTTGTTTCTACAGTAGTAACTGTTGGCGTAGATTTAGACAACATTTCTGTCGTTGTTGTCATAATAACAGTTGTTGTTTGCGTTGATGTTGCAATCGTTGTCGAAACTGTTGTAGCTGTAGCCAATGAAGTTGTTGTTACAGTTATTGTAGTTGGCGTTGTTGTTTCTACAGTAGTAACTGTTGGCGTAGATTTAGACAACATTTCTGTCGTTGTTGTCATAATAACAGTTGTTGTTTGCGTTGATGTTGCAATCGTTGTCGAAACTGTTGTAGCTGTAGCCAATGAAGTTGTTGTTACAGTTATTGTAGTTGGCGTTGTTGTTTCTACAGTAGTAACTGTTGGCGTAGATTTAGACAACATTTCTGTCGTTGTTGTCATAATAACAGTTGTTGTTTGCGTTGATGTTGCAATCGTTGTCGAAACTGTTGTAGCTGTAGCCAATGAAGTTGTTGTTACAGTTATTGTAGTTGGCGTTGTTGTTTCTACAGTAGTAACTGTTGGCGTAGATTTAGACAACATTTCTGTCGTTGTTGTCATAATAACAGTTGTTGTTTGCGTTGATGTTGCAATCGTTGTCGAAACTGTTGTAGCTGTAGCCAATGAAGTTGTTGTTACAGTTATTGTAGTTGGCGTTGTTGTTTCTACAGTAGTAACTGTTGGCGTAGATTTAGACAACATTTCTGTCGTTGTTGTCATAATAACAGTTGTTGTTTGCGTTGATGTTGCAATCGTTGTCGAAACTGTTGTAGCTGTAGCCAATGAAGTTGTTGTTACAGTTATTGTAGTTGGCGTTGTTGTTTCTACAGTAGTAACTGTTGGCGTAGATTTAGACAACATTTCTGTCGTTGTTGTCATAATAACAGTTGTTGTTTGCGTTGATGTTGCAATCGTTGTCGAAACTGTTGTAGCTGTAGCCAATGAAGTTGTTGTTACAGTTATTGTAGTTGGCGTTGTTGTTTCTACAGTAGTAACTGTTGGCGTAGATTTAGACAACATTTCTGTCGTTGTTGTCATAATAACAGTTGTTGTTTGCGTTGATGTTGCAATCGTTGTCGAAACTGTTGTAGCTGTAGCCAATGAAGTTGTTGTTACAGTTATTGTAGTTGGCGTTGTTGTTTCTACAGTAGTAACTGTTGGCGTAGATTTAGACAACATTTCTGTCGTTGTTGTCATAATAACAGTTGTTGTTTGCGTTGATGTTGCAATCGTTGTCGAAACTGTTGTAGCTGTAGCCAATGAAGTTGTTGTTACAGTTATTGTAGTTGGCGTTGTTGTTTCTACAGTAGTAACTGTTGGCGTAGATTTAGACAACATTTCTGTCGTTGTTGTCATAATAACAGTTGTTGTTTGCGTTGATGTTGCAATCGTTGTCGAAACTGTTGTAGCTGTAGCCAATGAAGTTGTTGTTACAGTTATTGTAGTTGGCGTTGTTGTTTCTACAGTAGTAACTGTTGGCGTAGATTTAGACAACATTTCTGTCGTTGTTGTCATAATAACAGTTGTTGTTTGCGTTGATGTTGCAAACGTTGTCGAAACTGTTGTAGCTGTAGCCAATGAAGTTGTTCTTACAGTTATTGTAGTTGGCGTTGTTGTTTCTACAGTAGTAACTGTTGGCGTAGATTTAGACAACATTTCTGTCGTTGTTGTCATAATAACAGTTGTTGTTTGCGTTGATGTTGCAATCGTTGTCGAAACTGTTGTAGCTGTAGCCAATGAAGTTGTTGTTACAGAAATTGTAGTTGGCGTTGTTGTTTCTACAGTAGTAACTGTTGGCGTAGATTTAGACAACATTTCTGTCGTTGTTGTCATAATAACAGTTGTTGTTTGCGTTGATGTTGCAATCGTTGTCGAAACTGTTGTAGCTGTAGCCAATGAAGTTGTTGTCACAGTTATTGTAGTTGGCGTTGTTGTTTCTACAGTAGTAACTGTTGGCGTAGATTTAGACAACATTTCTGTCGTTGTTGTCATAATAACAGTTGTTGTTTGCGTTGATGTTGCAATCGTTGTCGAAACTGTTGTAGCTGTAGCCAATGAAGTTGTTGTTACAGTTATTGTAGTTGGCGTTGTTGTTTCTACAGTAGTAACTGTTGGCGTAGATTTAGACAACATTTCTGTCTTTGTTGTCATAATAACAGTTGTTGTTTGCGTTGATGTTGCAATCGATGTCGAAACTGTTGTAGCTGTAGCCAATGAAGTTGTTGTTACAGTTATTGTAGTTGGCGTTGTTGTTTCTACAGTAGTAACTGTTGGCGTAGATTTAGACAACATTTCTGTCGTTGTTGTCATAATAACAGTTGTTGTTTGCGTTGATGTTGCAATCGTTGTCGAACCTGTTGTAGCTGTAGCCAATGAAGTTGTTGTTACAGTTATTGTAGTTGGCGTTGTTGTTTCTACAGTAGTAACTGTTGGCGTAGATTTAGACAACATTTCTGTCTTTGTTGTCATAATAACAGTTGTTGTTTGCGTTGATGTTGCAATCGTTGTCGAAACTGTTGTAGCTATAGCCAATGAAGTTGTTGTTACAGTTATTGTAGTTGGCGTTGTTGTTTCTACAGTAGTAACTGTTGGCGTAGATTTAGACAACATTTCTGTCGTTGTTGTCATAATAAGAGTTGTTGTTTGCGTTGATGTTGCAATCGTTGTCGAAACTGTTGTAGCTGTAGCCAATGAAGTTGTTGTTACAGTTATTGTAGTTGGCGTTGTTGTTTCTACAGTAGTAACTGTTGGCGTAGATTTAGACAACATTTCTGTCTTTGTTGTCATAATAACAGTTGTTGTTTGCGTTGATGTTGCAATCGTTGTCGAAACTGTTGTAGCTGTAGCCAATGAAGTTGTTGTTACAGTTATTGTAGTTGGCGTTGTTGTTTCTACAGTAGTAACTGTTGGCGTAGATTTAGACAACATTTCTGTCGTTGTTGTCATAATAACAGTTGTTGTTTGCGTTAATGTTGCAATCGTTGTCGAAACTGTTGTAGCTGTAGCCAATGAAGTTGTTGTCACAGAAATTGTAGTTGGCGTTGTTGTTTCTACAGTAGTAACTGTTGGCGTAGATGTAGACAACATTTCTGTCGTTGTTGTCATAATAACAGTTGTTGTTTGCGTTGATTTTGCAATCGTTGTCGAAACTGTTGTAGCTGTAGCCATTGAAGTTGTTGTTACAGAAATTGTAGTTGGCGTTGTTGTTTCTACAGTAATAACTGTTGGCGTAGATGTAGACAACATTTCTGTCGTTGTTGTCATAATAACAGTTGTTGTTTGCGTTGATTTTGCAATCGTTGTCGAAACTGTTGTAGCTGTAGCCATTGAAGTTGTTGTCACAGTTATTGTAGTTGGCGTTGTTGTTTCTACAGTAGTAACTGTTGGCGTAGATGTAGACAACATTTCTGTCGTTGTTGTCATAATAACAGTTGTTGTTTGCGTTGATTTTGCAATCGTTGTCGAAACTGTTGTAGCTGTAGCCATTGAAGTTGTTGTTACAGAAATTGTAGTTGGCGTTGTTGTTTCTACAGTAGTAACTGTTGGCGTAGATGTAGACAACATTTCTGTCGTTGTTGTCATAATAACAGTTGTTGTTTGCGTTGATTTTGCAATCGTTGTCGAAACTGTTGTAGCTGTAGCCATTGAAGTTGTTGTTACAGAAATTGTAGTTGGCGTTGTTGTTTCTACAGTAGTAACTGTTGGCGTAGATGTAGACAAAATATCTATCGTTGTTGTCATAATAACAGTTGTTGTTTGCGTTGATGTTGCAATCGTTGTCGAAACTGTTGTAGCTGTAGCCAATGAAGTTGTTGTTACAGTTATTGTAGTTGGCGTTGTTGTTTCTACAGTAGTAACTGTTGGCGTAGATTTAGACAAAATTTCTATCGTTGTTGTCATAATAACAGTTGTTGTTTGCGTTGATGTTGCAATCGTTGTCGAAACTGTTGTAGCTGTAGCCAATGAAGTTGTTGTTACAGTTATTGTAGTTGGCGTTGTTGTTTCTACAGTAGTAACTGTTGGCGTAGATTTAGACAACATTTCTGTCGTTGTTGTCATAATAACAGTTGTTGTTTGCGTTGATGTTGCAATCGTTGTCGAAACTGTTGTAGCTGTAGCCAATGAAGTTGTTGTTACAGTTATTGTAGTTGGCGTTGTTGTTTCTACAGTAGTAACTGTTGGCGTAGATTTAGACAACATTTCTGTCTTTGTTGTCATAATAACAGTTGTTGTTTGCGTTGATGTTGCAATCGTTGTCGAAACTGTTGTAGCTGTAGCCAATGAAGTTGTTGTTACAGTTATTGTAGTTGGCGTTGTTGTTTCTACAGTAGTAACTGTTGGCGTAGATTTAGACAACATTTCTGTCGTTGTTGTCATAATAACAGTTGTTGTTTGCGTTAATGTTGCAATCGTTGTCGAAACTGTTGTAGCTGTAGCCAAAGAAGTTGTTGTTACAGAAATTGTAGTTGGCGTTGTTGTTTCTACAGTAGTAACTGTTGGCGTAGATTTAGACAACATTTCTGTCGTTGTTGTCATAATAACAGTTGTTGTTTGCGTTGATGTTGCAATCGTTGTCGAAACTGTTGTAGCTGTAGCCAATGAAGTTGTTGTTACAGTTATTGTAGTTGGCGTTGTTGTTTCTACAGTAGTAACTGTTGGCGTAGATTTAGACAACATTTCTGTCGTTGTTGTCATAATAACAGTTGTTGTTTGCGTTAATGTTGCAATCGTTGTCGAAACTGTTGTAGCTGTAGCCAATGAAGTTGTTGTTACAGAAATTGTAGTTGGCGTTGTTGTTTCTACAGTAGTAACTGTTGGCGTAGATTTAGACAACATTTCTGTCGTTGTTGTCATAATAACAGTTGTTGTTTGCGTTGATGTTGCAATCGTTGTCGAAACTGTTGTAGCTGTAGCCAATGAAGTTGTTGTTACAGTTATTGTAGTTGGCGTTGTTGTTTCTACAGTAGTAACTGTTGGCGTAGATTTAGACAACATTTCTGTCGTTGTTGTCATAATAACAGTTGTTGTTTGCGTTAATGTTGCAATCGTTGTCGAAACTGTTGTAGCTGTAGCCAATGAAGTTGTTGTTACAGAAATTGTAGTTGGCGTTGTTGTTTCTACAGTAGTAACTGTTGGCGTAGATTTAGACAACATTTCTGTCGTTGTTGTCATAATAACAGTTGTTGTTTGCGTTGATGTTGCAATCGTTGTCGAAACTGTTGTAGCTGTAGCCAATGAAGTTGTTGTTACAGTTATTGTAGTTGGCGTTGTTGTTTCTACAGTAGTAACTGTTGGCGTAGATTTAGACAACATTTCTGTCGTTGTTGTCATAATAACAGTTGTTGTTTGCGTTGATTTTGCAATCGTTGTCGAAACTGTTGTAGCTGTAGCCATTGAAGTTGTTGTTACAGAAATTGTAGTTGGCGTTGTTGTTTCTACAGTAGTAACTGTTGGCGTAGATGTAGACAAAATTTCTATCGTTGTTGTCATAATAACAGTTGTTGTTTGCGTTGATGTTGCAATCGTTGTCGAAACTGTTGTAGCTGTAGCCAATGAAGTTGTTGTTACAGTTATTGTAGTTGGCGTTGTTGTTTCTACAGTAGTAACTGTTGGCGTAGATTTAGACAAAATTTCTATCGTTGTTGTCATAATAACAGTTGTTGTTTGCGTTGATGTTGCAATCGTTGTCGAAACTGTTGTAGCTGTAGCCAATGAAATTGTTGTTACAGAAATTGTAGTTGGCGTTGTTGTTTCTACAGTAGTAACTGTTGGCGTAGATTTAGACAACATTTCTGTCGTTGTTGTCATAATAACAGTTGTTGTTTGCGTTGATGTTGCAATCGTTGTCGAAACTGTTGTAGCTGTAGCCAATGAAGTTGTTGTTACAGTTATTGTAGTTGGCGTTGTTGTTTCTACAGTAGTAACTGTTGGCGTAGATTTAGACAACATTTCTGTCGTTGTTGTCATAATAACAGTTGTTGTTTGCGTTGATGTTGCAATCGTTGTCGAAACTGTTGTAGCTGTAGCCAATGAAGTTGTTGTTACAGTTATTGTAGTTGGCGTTGTTGTTTCTACAGTAGTAACTGTTGGCGTAGATTTAGACAACATTTCTATCGTTGTTGTCATAATAACAGTTGTTGTTTGCGTTGATGTTGCAATCGTTGTCGAAACTGTTGTAGCTGTAGCCAATGAAGTTGTTGTTACAGTTATTGTAGTTGGCGTTGTTGTTTCTACAGTAGTAACTGTTGGCGTAGATTTAGACAACATTTCTGTCGTTGTTGTCATAATAAGAGTTGTTGTTTGCGTTGATGTTGCAATCGTTGTCGAAACTGTTGTAGCTGTAGCCAATGAAGTTGTTGTTACAGTTATTGTAGTTGGCGTTGTTGTTTCTACAGTAGTAACTGTTGGCGTAGATTTAGACAACATTTCTATCGTTGTTGTCATAATAACAGTTGTTGTTTGCGTTGATGTTGCAATCGTTGTCGAAACTGTTGTAGCTGTAGCCAATGAAGTTGTTGTTACAGTTATTGTAGTTGGCGTTGTTGTTTCTACAGTAGTAACTGTTGGCGTAGATTTAGACAACATTTCTGTCGTTGTTGTCATAATAACAGTTGTTGTTTGCGTTGATGTTGCAATCGTTGTCGAAACTGTTGTAGCTGTAGCCAATGAAGTTGTTGTTACAGTTATTGTAGTTGGCGTTGTTGTTTCTACAGTAGTAACTGTTGGCGTAGATTTAGACAACATTTCTGTCGTTGTTGTCATAATAACAGTTGTTGTTTGCGTTAATGTTGCAATCGTTGTCGAAACTGTTGTAGCTGTAGCCAATGAAGTTGTTGTTACAGAAATTGTAGTTGGCGTTGTTGTTTCTACAGTAGTAACTGTTGGCGTAGATTTAGACAACATTTCTGTCGTTGTTGTCATAATAACAGTTGTTGTTTGCGTTGATGTTGCAATCGTTGTCGAAACTGTTGTAGCTGTAGCCAATGAAGTTGTTGTTACAGTTATTGTAGTTGGCGTTGTTGTTTCTACAGTAGTAACTGTTGGCGTAGATTTAGACAACATTTCTGTCGTTGTTGTCATAATAACAGTTGTTGTTTGCGTTAATGTTGCAATCGTTGTCGAAACTGTTGTAGCTGTAGCCAATGAAGTTGTTGTTACAGAAATTGTAGTTGGCGTTGTTGTTTCTACAGTAGTAACTGTTGGCGTAGATTTAGACAACATTTCTGTCGTTGTTGTCATAATAACAGTTGTTGTTTGCGTTGATGTTGCAATCGTTGTCGAAACTGTTGTAGCTGTAGCCAATGAAGTTGTTGTTACAGTTATTGTAGTTGGCGTTGTTGTTTCTACAGTAGTAACTGTTGGCGTAGATTTAGACAACATTTCTGTCGTTGTTGTCATAATAACAGTTGTTGTTTGCGTTGATTTTGCAATCGTTGTCGAAACTGTTGTAGCTGTAGCCATTGAAGTTGTTGTTACAGAAATTGTAGTTGGCGTTGTTGTTTCTACAGTAGTAACTGTTGGCGTAGATGTAGACAAAATTTCTATCGTTGTTGTCATAATAACAGTTGTTGTTTGCGTTGATGTTGCAATCGTTGTCGAAACTGTTGTAGCTGTAGCCAATGAAATTGTTGTTACAGAAATTGTAGTTGGCGTTGTTGTTTCTACAGTAGTAACTGTTGGCGTAGATTTAGACAACATTTCTGTCGTTGTTGTCATAATAACAGTTGTTGTTTGCGTTGATGTTGCAATCGTTGTCGAAACTGTTGTAGCTGTAGCCAATGAAGTTGTTGTTACAGTTATTGTAGTTGGCGTTGTTGTTTCTACAGTAGTAACTGTTGGCGTAGATTTAGACAACATTTCTGTCGTTGTTGTCATAATAACAGTTGTTGTTTGCGTTGATGTTGCAATCGTTGTCGAAACTGTTGTAGCTGTAGCCAATGAAGTTGTTGTTACAGTTATTGTAGTTGGCGTTGTTGTTTCTACAGTAGTAACTGTTGGCGTAGATTTAGACAACATTTCTATCGTTGTTGTCATAATAACAGTTGTTGTTTGCGTTGATGTTGCAATCGTTGTCGAAACTGTTGTAGCTGTAGCCAATGAAGTTGTTGTTACAGTTATTGTAGTTGGCGTTGTTGTTTCTACAGTAGTAACTGTTGGCGTAGATTTAGACAACATTTCTGTCGTTGTTGTCATAATAACAGTTGTTGTTTGCGTTGATGTTGCAATCGTTGTCGAAACTGTTGTAGCTGTAGCCAATGAAGTTGTTGTTACAGTTATTGTAGTTGGCGTTGTTGTTTCTACAGTAGTAACTGTTGGCGTAGATTTAGACAACATTTCTGTCGTTGTTGTCATAATAACAGTTGTTGTTTGCGTTGATGTTGCAATCGTTGTCGAAACTGTTGTAGCTGTAGCCAATGAAGTTGTTGTTACAGTTATTGTAGTTGGCGTTGTTGTTTCTACAGTAGTAACTGTTGGCGTAGATTTAGACAACATTTCTGTCGTTGTTGTCATAATAACAGTTGTTGTTTGCGTTGATGTTGCAATCGTTGTCGAAACTGTTGTAGCTGTAGCCAATGAAGTTGTTGTTACAGTTATTGTAGTTGGCGTTGTTGTTTCTACAGTAGTAACTGTTGGCGTAGATTTAGACAACATTTCTGTCGTTGTTGTCATAATAACAGTTGTTGTTTGCGTTGATGTTGCAATCGTTGTCGAAACTGTTGTAGCTGTAGCCAATGAAGTTGTTGTTACAGTTATTGTAGTTGGCGTTGTTGTTTCTACAGTAGTAACTGTTGGCGTAGATTTAGACAACATTTCTGTCGTTGTTGTCATAATAACAGTTGTTGTTTGCGTTGATGTTGCAATCGTTGTCGAAACTGTTGTAGCTGTAGCCAATGAAGTTGTTGTTACAGTTATTGTAGTTGGCGTTGTTGTTTCTACAGTAGTAACTGTTGGCGTAGATTTAGACAACATTTCTGTCGTTGTTGTCATAATAACAGTTGTTGTTTGCGTTGATGTTGCAATCGTTGTCGAAACTGTTGTAGCTGTAGCCAATGAAGTTGTTGTTACAGTTATTGTAGTTGGCGTTGTTGTTTCTACAGTAGTAACTGTTGGCGTAGATTTAGACAACATTTCTGTCGTTGTTGTCATAATAACAGTTGTTGTTTGCGTTGATGTTGCAATCGTTGTCGAAACTGTTGTAGCTGTAGCCAATGAAGTTGTTGTTACAGTTATTGTAGTTGGCGTTGTTGTTTCTACAGTAGTAACTGTTGGCGTAGATTTAGACAACATTTCTGTCGTTGTTGTCATAATAACAGTTGTTGTTTGCGTTGATGTTGCAATCGTTGTCGAAACTGTTGTAGCTGTAGCCAATGAAGTTGTTGTTACAGTTATTGTAGTTGGCGTTGTTGTTTCTACAGTAGTAACTGTTGGCGTAGATTTAGACAACATTTCTGTCGTTGTTGTCATAATAACAGTTGTTGTTTGCGTTGATGTTGCAATCGTTGTCGAAACTGTTGTAGCTGTAGCCAATGAAGTTGTTGTTACAGTTATTGTAGTTGGCGTTGTTGTTTCTACAGTAGTAACTGTTGGCGTAGATTTAGACAACATTTCTGTCGTTGTTGTCATAATAACAGTTGTTGTTTGCGTTGATGTTGCAATCGTTGTCGAAACTGTTGTAGCTGTAGCCAATGAAGTTGTTGTTACAGTTATTGTAGTTGGCGTTGTTGTTTCTACAGTAGTAACTGTTGGCGTAGATTTAGACAACATTTCTGTCGTTGTTGTCATAATAACAGTTGTTGTTTGCGTTGATGTTGCAATCGTTGTCGAAACTGTTGTAGCTGTAGCCAATGAAGTTGTTGTTACAGTTATTGTAGTTGGCGTTGTTGTTTCTACAGTAGTAACTGTTGGCGTAGATTTAGACAACATTTCTGTCGTTGTTGTCATAATAACAGTTGTTGTTTGCGTTGATGTTGCAATCGTTGTCGAAACTGTTGTAGCTGTAGCCAATGAAGTTGTTGTTACAGTTATTGTAGTTGGCGTTGTTGTTTCTACAGTAGTAACTGTTGGCGTAGATTTAGACAACATTTCTGTCGTTGTTGTCATAATAACAGTTGTTGTTTGCGTTGATGTTGCAATCGTTGTCGAAACTGTTGTAGCTGTAGCCAATGAAGTTGTTGTTACAGTTATTGTAGTTGGCGTTGTTGTTTCTACAGTAGTAACTGTTGGCGTAGATTTAGACAACATTTCTGTCGTTGTTGTCATAATAACAGTTGTTGTTTGCGTTGATGTTGCAATCGTTGTCGAAACTGTTGTAGCTGTAGCCAATGAAGTTGTTGTTACAGTTATTGTAGTTGGCGTTGTTGTTTCTACAGTAGTAACTGTTGGCGTAGATTTAGACAACATTTCTGTCGTTGTTGTCATAATAACAGTTGTTGTTTGCGTTGATGTTGCAATCGTTGTCGAAACTGTTGTAGCTGTAGCCAATGAAGTTGTTGTTACAGTTATTGTAGTTGGCGTTGTTGTTTCTACAGTAGTAACTGTTGGCGTAGATTTAGACAACATTTCTGTCGTTGTTGTCATAATAACAGTTGTTGTTTGCGTTGATGTTGCAATCGTTGTCGAAACTGTTGTAGCTGTAGCCAATGAAGTTGTTGTTACAGTTATTGTAGTTGGCGTTGTTGTTTCTACAGTAGTAACTGTTGGCGTAGATTTAGACAACATTTCTGTCGTTGTTGTCATAATAACAGTTGTTGTTTGCGTTGATGTTGCAATCGTTGTCGAAACTGTTGTAGCTGTAGCCAATGAAGTTGTTGTTACAGTTATTGTAGTTGGCGTTGTTGTTTCTACAGTAGTAACTGTTGGCGTAGATTTAGACAACATTTCTGTCGTTGTTGTCATAATAACAGTTGTTGTTTGCGTTGATGTTGCAATCGTTGTCGAAACTGTTGTAGCTGTAGCCAATGAAGTTGTTGTTACAGTTATTGTAGTTGGCGTTGTTGTTTCTACAGTAGTAACTGTTGGCGTAGATTTAGACAACATTTCTGTCGTTGTTGTCATAATAACAGTTGTTGTTTGCGTTGATGTTGCAATCGTTGTCGAAACTGTTGTAGCTGTAGCCAATGAAGTTGTTGTTACAGTTATTGTAGTTGGCGTTGTTGTTTCTACAGTAGTAACTGTTGGCGTAGATTTAGACAACATTTCTGTCGTTGTTGTCATAATAACAGTTGTTGTTTGCGTTGATGTTGCAATCGTTGTCGAAACTGTTGTAGCTGTAGCCAATGAAGTTGTTGTTACAGTTATTGTAGTTGGCGTTGTTGTTTCTACAGTAGTAACTGTTGGCGTAGATTTAGACAACATTTCTGTCGTTGTTGTCATAATAACAGTTGTTGTTTGCGTTGATGTTGCAATCGTTGTCGAAACTGTTGTAGCTGTAGCCAATGAAGTTGTTGTTACAGTTATTGTAGTTGGCGTTGTTGTTTCTACAGTAGTAACTGTTGGCGTAGATTTAGACAACATTTCTGTCGTTGTTGTCATAATAACAGTTGTTGTTTGCGTTGATGTTGCAATCGTTGTCGAAACTGTTGTAGCTGTAGCCAATGAAGTTGTTGTTACAGTTATTGTAGTTGGCGTTGTTGTTTCTACAGTAGTAACTGTTGGCGTAGATTTAGACAACATTTCTGTCGTTGTTGTCATAATAACAGTTGTTGTTTGCGTTGATGTTGCAATCGTTGTCGAAACTGTTGTAGCTGTAGCCAATGAAGTTGTTGTTACAGTTATTGTAGTTGGCGTTGTTGTTTCTACAGTAGTAACTGTTGGCGTAGATTTAGACAACATTTCTGTCGTTGTTGTCATAATAACAGTTGTTGTTTGCGTTGATGTTGCAATCGTTGTCGAAACTGTTGTAGCTGTAGCCAATGAAGTTGTTGTTACAGTTATTGTAGTTGGCGTTGTTGTTTCTACAGTAGTAACTGTTGGCGTAGATTTAGACAACATTTCTGTCGTTGTTGTCATAATAACAGTTGTTGTTTGCGTTGATGTTGCAATCGTTGTCGAAACTGTTGTAGCTGTAGCCAATGAAGTTGTTGTTACAGTTATTGTAGTTGGCGTTGTTGTTTCTACAGTAGTAACTGTTGGCGTAGATTTAGACAACATTTCTGTCGTTGTTGTCATAATAACAGTTGTTGTTTGCGTTGATGTTGCAATCGTTGTCGAAACTGTTGTAGCTGTAGCCAATGAAGTTGTTGTTACAGTTATTGTAGTTGGCGTTGTTGTTTCTACAGTAGTAACTGTTGGCGTAGATTTAGACAACATTTCTGTCGTTGTTGTCATAATAACAGTTGTTGTTTGCGTTGATGTTGCAATCGTTGTCGAAACTGTTGTAGCTGTAGCCAATGAAGTTGTTGTTACAGTTATTGTAGTTGGCGTTGTTGTTTCTACAGTAGTAACTGTTGGCGTAGATTTAGACAACATTTCTGTCGTTGTTGTCATAATAACAGTTGTTGTTTGCGTTGATGTTGCAATCGTTGTCGAAACTGTTGTAGCTGTAGCCAATGAAGTTGTTGTTACAGTTATTGTAGTTGGCGTTGTTGTTTCTACAGTAGTAACTGTTGGCGTAGATTTAGACAACATTTCTGTCGTTGTTGTCATAATAACAGTTGTTGTTTGCGTTGATGTTGCAATCGTTGTCGAAACTGTTGTAGCTGTAGCCAATGAAGTTGTTGTTACAGTTATTGTAGTTGGCGTTGTTGTTTCTACAGTAGTAACTGTTGGCGTAGATTTAGACAACATTTCTGTCGTTGTTGTCATAATAACAGTTGTTGTTTGCGTTGATGTTGCAATCGTTGTCGAAACTGTTGTAGCTGTAGCCAATGAAGTTGTTGTTACAGTTATTGTAGTTGGCGTTGTTGTTTCTACAGTAGTAACTGTTGGCGTAGATTTAGACAACATTTCTGTCGTTGTTGTCATAATAACAGTTGTTGTTTGCGTTGATGTTGCAATCGTTGTCGAAACTGTTGTAGCTGTAGCCAATGAAGTTGTTGTTACAGTTATTGTAGTTGGCGTTGTTGTTTCTACAGTAGTAACTGTTGGCGTAGATTTAGACAACATTTCTGTCGTTGTTGTCATAATAACAGTTGTTGTTTGCGTTGATGTTGCAATCGTTGTCGAAACTGTTGTAGCTGTAGCCAATGAAGTTGTTGTTACAGTTATTGTAGTTGGCGTTGTTGTTGTAGATTTTTTTTGTTGTCATAATAACAGTTGTTGTTTGCCGTTGATGTTGCAATCGTTGTCGAAACTGTTGTAGCTGTAGCCAATGAAGTTGTTGTTACAGTTATTGTAGTTGGCGTTGTTGTTTGTTGTTACAGTTATTGTAGTTGGCGTTGTTGTTTCTACAGTAGTAACTGTTGGCGTAGATTTAGACAACATTTCTGTCGTTGTTGTCATAATAACAGTTGTTGTTTGCGTTGATGTTGCAATCGTTGTCGAAACTGTTGTAGCTGTAGCCAATGAAGTTGTTGTTACAGTTATTGTAGTTGGCGTTGTTGTTTCTACAGTAGTAACTGTTGGCGTAGATTTAGACAACATTTCTGTCGTTGTTGTCATAATAACAGTTGTTGTTTGCGTTGATGTTGCAATCGTTGTCGAAACTGTTGTAGCTGTAGCCAATGAAGTTGTTGTTACAGTTATTGTAGTTGGCGTTGTTGTTTCTACAGTAGTAACTGTTGGCGTAGATTTAGACAACATTTCTGTCGTTGTTGTCATAATAACAGTTGTTGTTTGCGTTGATGTTGCAATCGTTGTCGAAACTGTTGTAGCTGTAGCCAATGAAGTTGTTGTTACAGTTATTGTAGTTGGCGTTGTTGTTTCTACAGTAGTAACTGTTGGCGTAGATTTAGACAACATTTCTGTCGTTGTTGTCATAATAACAGTTGTTGTTTGCGTTGATGTTGCAATCGTTGTCGAAACTGTTGTAGCTGTAGCCAATGAAGTTGTTGTTACAGTTATTGTAGTTGGCGTTGTTGTTTCTACAGTAGTAACTGTTGGCGTAGATTTAGACAACATTTCTGTCGTTGTTGTCATAATAACAGTTGTTGTTTGCGTTGATGTTGCAATCGTTGTCGAAACTGTTGTAGCTGTAGCCAATGAAGTTGTTGTTACAGTTATTGTAGTTGGCGTTGTTGTTTCTACAGTAGTAACTGTTGGCGTAGATTTAGACAACATTTCTGTCGTTGTTGTCATAATAACAGTTGTTGTTTGCGTTGATGTTGCAATCGTTGTCGAAACTGTTGTAGCTGTAGCCAATGAAGTTGTTGTTACAGTTATTGTAGTTGGCGTTGTTGTTTCTACAGTAGTAACTGTTGGCGTAGATTTAGACAACATTTCTGTCGTTGTTGTCATAATAACAGTTGTTGTTTGCGTTGATGTTGCAATCGTTGTCGAAACTGTTGTAGCTGTAGCCAATGAAGTTGTTGTTACAGTTATTGTAGTTGGCGTTGTTGTTTCTACAGTAGTAACTGTTGGCGTAGATTTAGACAACATTTCTGTCGTTGTTGTCATAATAACAGTTGTTGTTTGCGTTGATGTTGCAATCGTTGTCGAAACTGTTGTAGCTGTAGCCAATGAAGTTGTTGTTACAGTTATTGTAGTTGGCGTTGTTGTTTCTACAGTAGTAACTGTTGGCGTAGATTTAGACAACATTTCTGTCGTTGTTGTCATAATAACAGTTGTTGTTTGCGTTGATGTTGCAATCGTTGTCGAAACTGTTGTAGCTGTAGCCAATGAAGTTGTTGTTACAGTTATTGTAGTTGGCGTTGTTGTTTCTACAGTAGTAACTGTTGGCGTAGATTTAGACAACATTTCTGTCGTTGTTGTCATAATAACAGTTGTTGTTTGCGTTGATGTTGCAATCGTTGTCGAAACTGTTGTAGCTGTAGCCAATGAAGTTGTTGTTACAGTTATTGTAGTTGGCGTTGTTGTTTCTACAGTAGTAACTGTTGGCGTAGATTTAGACAACATTTCTGTCGTTGTTGTCATAATAACAGTTGTTGTTTGCGTTGATGTTGCAATCGTTGTCGAAACTGTTGTAGCTGTAGCCAATGAAGTTGTTGTTACAGTTATTGTAGTTGGCGTTGTTGTTTCTACAGTAGTAACTGTTGGCGTAGATTTAGACAACATTTCTGTCGTTGTTGTCATAATAACAGTTGTTGTTTGCGTTGATGTTGCAATCGTTGTCGAAACTGTTGTAGCTGTAGCCAATGAAGTTGTTGTTACAGTTATTGTAGTTGGCGTTGTTGTTTCTACAGTAGTAACTGTTGGCGTAGATTTAGACAACATTTCTGTCGTTGTTGTCATAATAACAGTTGTTGTTTGCGTTGATGTTGCAATCGTTGTCGAAACTGTTGTAGCTGTAGCCAATGAAGTTGTTGTTACAGTTATTGTAGTTGGCGTTGTTGTTTCTACAGTAGTAACTGTTGGCGTAGATTTAGACAACATTTCTGTCGTTGTTGTCATAATAACAGTTGTTGTTTGCGTTGATGTTGCAATCGTTGTCGAAACTGTTGTAGCTGTAGCCAATGAAGTTGTTGTTACAGTTATTGTAGTTGGCGTTGTTGTTTCTACAGTAGTAACTGTTGGCGTAGATTTAGACAACATTTCTGTCGTTGTTGTCATAATAACAGTTGTTGTTTGCGTTGATGTTGCAATCGTTGTCGAAACTGTTGTAGCTGTAGCCAATGAAGTTGTTGTTACAGTTATTGTAGTTGGCGTTGTTGTTTCTACAGTAGTAACTGTTGGCGTAGATTTAGACAACATTTCTGTCGTTGTTGTCATAATAACAGTTGTTGTTTGCGTTGATGTTGCAATCGTTGTCGAAACTGTTGTAGCTGTAGCCAATGAAGTTGTTGTTACAGTTATTGTAGTTGGCGTTGTTGTTTCTACAGTAGTAACTGTTGGCGTAGATTTAGACAACATTTCTGTCGTTGTTGTCATAATAACAGTTGTTGTTTGCGTTGATGTTGCAATCGTTGTCGAAACTGTTGTAGCTGTAGCCAATGAAGTTGTTGTTACAGTTATTGTAGTTGGCGTTGTTGTTTCTACAGTAGTAACTGTTGGCGTAGATTTAGACAACATTTCTGTCGTTGTTGTCATAATAACAGTTGTTGTTTGCGTTGATGTTGCAATCGTTGTCGAAACTGTTGTAGCTGTAGCCAATGAAGTTGTTGTTACAGTTATTGTAGTTGGCGTTGTTGTTTCTACAGTAGTAACTGTTGGCGTAGATTTAGACAACATTTCTGTCGTTGTTGTCATAATAACAGTTGTTGTTTGCGTTGATGTTGCAATCGTTGTCGAAACTGTTGTAGCTGTAGCCAATGAAGTTGTTGTTACAGTTATTGTAGTTGGCGTTGTTGTTTCTACAGTAGTAACTGTTGGCGTAGATTTAGACAACATTTCTGTCGTTGTTGTCATAATAACAGTTGTTGTTTGCGTTGATGTTGCAATCGTTGTCGAAACTGTTGTAGCTGTAGCCAATGAAGTTGTTGTTACAGTTATTGTAGTTGGCGTTGTTGTTTCTACAGTAGTAACTGTTGGCGTAGATTTAGACAACATTTCTGTCGTTGTTGTCATAATAACAGTTGTTGTTTGCGTTGATGTTGCAATCGTTGTCGAAACTGTTGTAGCTGTAGCCAATGAAGTTGTTGTTACAGTTATTGTAGTTGGCGTTGTTGTTTCTACAGTAGTAACTGTTGGCGTAGATTTAGACAACATTTCTGTCGTTGTTGTCATAATAACAGTTGTTGTTTGCGTTGATGTTGCAATCGTTGTCGAAACTGTTGTAGCTGTAGCCAATGAAGTTGTTGTTACAGTTATTGTAGTTGGCGTTGTTGTTTCTACAGTAGTAACTGTTGGCGTAGATTTAGACAACATTTCTGTCGTTGTTGTCATAATAACAGTTGTTGTTTGCGTTGATGTTGCAATCGTTGTCGAAACTGTTGTAGCTGTAGCCAATGAAGTTGTTGTTACAGTTATTGTAGTTGGCGTTGTTGTTTCTACAGTAGTAACTGTTGGCGTAGATTTAGACAACATTTCTGTCGTTGTTGTCATAATAACAGTTGTTGTTTGCGTTGATGTTGCAATCGTTGTCGAAACTGTTGTAGCTGTAGCCAATGAAGTTGTTGTTACAGTTATTGTAGTTGGCGTTGTTGTTTCTACAGTAGTAACTGTTGGCGTAGATTTAGACAACATTTCTGTCGTTGTTGTCATAATAACAGTTGTTGTTTGCGTTGATGTTGCAATCGTTGTCGAAACTGTTGTAGCTGTAGCCAATGAAGTTGTTGTTACAGTTATTGTAGTTGGCGTTGTTGTTTCTACAGTAGTAACTGTTGGCGTAGATTTAGACAACATTTCTGTCGTTGTTGTCATAATAACAGTTGTTGTTTGCGTTGATGTTGCAATCGTTGTCGAAACTGTTGTAGCTGTAGCCAATGAAGTTGTTGTTACAGTTATTGTAGTTGGCGTTGTTGTTTCTACAGTAGTAACTGTTGGCGTAGATTTAGACAACATTTCTGTCGTTGTTGTCATAATAACAGTTGTTGTTTGCGTTGATGTTGCAATCGTTGTCGAAACTGTTGTAGCTGTAGCCAATGAAGTTGTTGTTACAGTTATTGTAGTTGGCGTTGTTGTTTCTACAGTAGTAACTGTTGGCGTAGATTTAGACAACATTTCTGTCGTTGTTGTCATAATAACAGTTGTTGTTTGCGTTGATGTTGCAATCGTTGTCGAAACTGTTGTAGCTGTAGCCAATGAAGTTGTTGTTACAGTTATTGTAGTTGGCGTTGTTGTTTCTACAGTAGTAACTGTTGGCGTAGATTTAGACAACATTTCTGTCGTTGTTGTCATAATAACAGTTGTTGTTTGCGTTGATGTTGCAATCGTTGTCGAAACTGTTGTAGCTGTAGCCAATGAAGTTGTTGTTACAGTTATTGTAGTTGGCGTTGTTGTTTCTACAGTAGTAACTGTTGGCGTAGATTTAGACAACATTTCTGTCGTTGTTGTCATAATAACAGTTGTTGTTTGCGTTGATGTTGCAATCGTTGTCGAAACTGTTGTAGCTGTAGCCAATGAAGTTGTTGTTACAGTTATTGTAGTTGGCGTTGTTGTTTCTACAGTAGTAACTGTTGGCGTAGATTTAGACAACATTTCTGTCGTTGTTGTCATAATAACAGTTGTTGTTTGCGTTGATGTTGCAATCGTTGTCGAAACTGTTGTAGCTGTAGCCAATGAAGTTGTTGTTACAGTTATTGTAGTTGGCGTTGTTGTTTCTACAGTAGTAACTGTTGGCGTAGATTTAGACAACATTTCTGTCGTTGTTGTCATAATAACAGTTGTTGTTTGCGTTGATGTTGCAATCGTTGTCGAAACTGTTGTAGCTGTAGCCAATGAAGTTGTTGTTACAGTTATTGTAGTTGGCGTTGTTGTTTCTACAGTAGTAACTGTTGGCGTAGATTTAGACAACATTTCTGTCGTTGTTGTCATAATAACAGTTGTTGTTTGCGTTGATGTTGCAATCGTTGTCGAAACTGTTGTAGCTGTAGCCAATGAAGTTGTTGTTACAGTTATTGTAGTTGGCGTTGTTGTTTCTACAGTAGTAACTGTTGGCGTAGATTTAGACAACATTTCTGTCGTTGTTGTCATAATAACAGTTGTTGTTTGCGTTGATGTTGCAATCGTTGTCGAAACTGTTGTAGCTGTAGCCAATGAAGTTGTTGTTACAGTTATTGTAGTTGGCGTTGTTGTTTCTACAGTAGTAACTGTTGGCGTAGATTTAGACAACATTTCTGTCGTTGTTGTCATAATAACAGTTGTTGTTTGCGTTGATGTTGCAATCGTTGTCGAAACTGTTGTAGCTGTAGCCAATGAAGTTGTTGTTACAGTTATTGTAGTTGGCGTTGTTGTTTCTACAGTAGTAACTGTTGGCGTAGATTTAGACAACATTTCTGTCGTTGTTGTCATAATAACAGTTGTTGTTTGCGTTGATGTTGCAATCGTTGTCGAAACTGTTGTAGCTGTAGCCAATGAAGTTGTTGTTACAGTTATTGTAGTTGGCGTTGTTGTTTCTACAGTAGTAACTGTTGGCGTAGATTTAGACAACATTTCTGTCGTTGTTGTCATAATAACAGTTGTTGTTTGCGTTGATGTTGCAATCGTTGTCGAAACTGTTGTAGCTGTAGCCAATGAAGTTGTTGTTACAGTTATTGTAGTTGGCGTTGTTGTTTCTACAGTAGTAACTGTTGGCGTAGATTTAGACAACATTTCTGTCGTTGTTGTCATAATAACAGTTGTTGTTTGCGTTGATGTTGCAATCGTTGTCGAAACTGTTGTAGCTGTAGCCAATGAAGTTGTTGTTACAGTTATTGTAGTTGGCGTTGTTGTTTCTACAGTAGTAACTGTTGGCGTAGATTTAGACAACATTTCTGTCGTTGTTGTCATAATAACAGTTGTTGTTTGCGTTGATGTTGCAATCGTTGTCGAAACTGTTGTAGCTGTAGCCAATGAAGTTGTTGTTACAGTTATTGTAGTTGGCGTTGTTGTTTCTACAGTAGTAACTGTTGGCGTAGATTTAGACAACATTTCTGTCGTTGTTGTCATAATAACAGTTGTTGTTTGCGTTGATGTTGCAATCGTTGTCGAAACTGTTGTAGCTGTAGCCAATGAAGTTGTTGTTACAGTTATTGTAGTTGGCGTTGTTGTTTCTACAGTAGTAACTGTTGGCGTAGATTTAGACAACATTTCTGTCGTTGTTGTCATAATAACAGTTGTTGTTTGCGTTGATGTTGCAATCGTTGTCGAAACTGTTGTAGCTGTAGCCAATGAAGTTGTTGTTACAGTTATTGTAGTTGGCGTTGTTGTTTCTACAGTAGTAACTGTTGGCGTAGATTTAGACAACATTTCTGTCGTTGTTGTCATAATAACAGTTGTTGTTTGCGTTGATGTTGCAATCGTTGTCGAAACTGTTGTAGCTGTAGCCAATGAAGTTGTTGTTACAGTTATTGTAGTTGGCGTTGTTGTTTCTACAGTAGTAACTGTTGGCGTAGATTTAGACAACATTTCTGTCGTTGTTGTCATAATAACAGTTGTTGTTTGCGTTGATGTTGCAATCGTTGTCGAAACTGTTGTAGCTGTAGCCAATGAAGTTGTTGTTACAGTTATTGTAGTTGGCGTTGTTGTTTCTACAGTAGTAACTGTTGGCGTAGATTTAGACAACATTTCTGTCGTTGTTGTCATAATAACAGTTGTTGTTTGCGTTGATGTTGCAATCGTTGTCGAAACTGTTGTAGCTGTAGCCAATGAAGTTGTTGTTACAGTTATTGTAGTTGGCGTTGTTGTTTCTACAGTAGTAACTGTTGGCGTAGATTTAGACAACATTTCTGTCGTTGTTGTCATAATAACAGTTGTTGTTTGCGTTGATGTTGCAATCGTTGTCGAAACTGTTGTAGCTGTAGCCAATGAAGTTGTTGTTACAGTTATTGTAGTTGGCGTTGTTGTTTCTACAGTAGTAACTGTTGGCGTAGATTTAGACAACATTTCTGTCGTTGTTGTCATAATAACAGTTGTTGTTTGCGTTGATGTTGCAATCGTTGTCGAAACTGTTGTAGCTGTAGCCAATGAAGTTGTTGTTACAGTTATTGTAGTTGGCGTTGTTGTTTCTACAGTAGTAACTGTTGGCGTAGATTTAGACAACATTTCTGTCGTTGTTGTCATAATAACAGTTGTTGTTTGCGTTGATGTTGCAATCGTTGTCGAAACTGTTGTAGCTGTAGCCAATGAAGTTGTTGTTACAGTTATTGTAGTTGGCGTTGTTGTTTCTACAGTAGTAACTGTTGGCGTAGATTTAGACAACATTTCTGTCGTTGTTGTCATAATAACAGTTGTTGTTTGCGTTGATGTTGCAATCGTTGTCGAAACTGTTGTAGCTGTAGCCAATGAAGTTGTTGTTACAGTTATTGTAGTTGGCGTTGTTGTTTCTACAGTAGTAACTGTTGGCGTAGATTTAGACAACATTTCTGTCGTTGTTGTCATAATAACAGTTGTTGTTTGCGTTGATGTTGCAATCGTTGTCGAAACTGTTGTAGCTGTAGCCAATGAAGTTGTTGTTACAGTTATTGTAGTTGGCGTTGTTGTTTCTACAGTAGTAACTGTTGGCGTAGATTTAGACAACATTTCTGTCGTTGTTGTCATAATAACAGTTGTTGTTTGCGTTGATGTTGCAATCGTTGTCGAAACTGTTGTAGCTGTAGCCAATGAAGTTGTTGTTACAGTTATTGTAGTTGGCGTTGTTGTTTCTACAGTAGTAACTGTTGGCGTAGATTTAGACAACATTTCTGTCGTTGTTGTCATAATAACAGTTGTTGTTTGCGTTGATGTTGCAATCGTTGTCGAAACTGTTGTAGCTGTAGCCAATGAAGTTGTTGTTACAGTTATTGTAGTTGGCGTTGTTGTTTCTACAGTAGTAACTGTTGGCGTAGATTTAGACAACATTTCTGTCGTTGTTGTCATAATAACAGTTGTTGTTTGCGTTGATGTTGCAATCGTTGTCGAAACTGTTGTAGCTGTAGCCAATGAAGTTGTTGTTACAGTTATTGTAGTTGGCGTTGTTGTTTCTACAGTAGTAACTGTTGGCGTAGATTTAGACAACATTTCTGTCGTTGTTGTCATAATAACAGTTGTTGTTTGCGTTGATGTTGCAATCGTTGTCGAAACTGTTGTAGCTGTAGCCAATGAAGTTGTTGTTACAGTTATTGTAGTTGGCGTTGTTGTTTCTACAGTAGTAACTGTTGGCGTAGATTTAGACAACATTTCTGTCGTTGTTGTCATAATAACAGTTGTTGTTTGCGTTGATGTTGCAATCGTTGTCGAAACTGTTGTAGCTGTAGCCAATGAAGTTGTTGTTACAGTTATTGTAGTTGGCGTTGTTGTTTCTACAGTAGTAACTGTTGGCGTAGATTTAGACAACATTTCTGTCGTTGTTGTCATAATAACAGTTGTTGTTTGCGTTGATGTTGCAATCGTTGTCGAAACTGTTGTAGCTGTAGCCAATGAAGTTGTTGTTACAGTTATTGTAGTTGGCGTTGTTGTTTCTACAGTAGTAACTGTTGGCGTAGATTTAGACAACATTTCTGTCGTTGTTGTCATAATAACAGTTGTTGTTTGCGTTGATGTTGCAATCGTTGTCGAAACTGTTGTAGCTGTAGCCAATGAAGTTGTTGTTACAGTTATTGTAGTTGGCGTTGTTGTTTCTACAGTAGTAACTGTTGGCGTAGATTTAGACAACATTTCTGTCGTTGTTGTCATAATAACAGTTGTTGTTTGCGTTGATGTTGCAATCGTTGTCGAAACTGTTGTAGCTGTAGCCAATGAAGTTGTTGTTACAGTTATTGTAGTTGGCGTTGTTGTTTCTACAGTAGTAACTGTTGGCGTAGATTTAGACAACATTTCTGTCGTTGTTGTCATAATAACAGTTGTTGTTTGCGTTGATGTTGCAATCGTTGTCGAAACTGTTGTAGCTGTAGCCAATGAAGTTGTTGTTACAGTTATTGTAGTTGGCGTTGTTGTTTCTACAGTAGTAACTGTTGGCGTAGATTTAGACAACATTTCTGTCGTTGTTGTCATAATAACAGTTGTTGTTTGCGTTGATGTTGCAATCGTTGTCGAAACTGTTGTAGCTGTAGCCAATGAAGTTGTTGTTACAGTTATTGTAGTTGGCGTTGTTGTTTCTACAGTAGTAACTGTTGGCGTAGATTTAGACAACATTTCTGTCGTTGTTGTCATAATAACAGTTGTTGTTTGCGTTGATGTTGCAATCGTTGTCGAAACTGTTGTAGCTGTAGCCAATGAAGTTGTTGTTACAGTTATTGTAGTTGGCGTTGTTGTTTCTACAGTAGTAACTGTTGGCGTAGATTTAGACAACATTTCTGTCGTTGTTGTCATAATAACAGTTGTTGTTTGCGTTGATGTTGCAATCGTTGTCGAAACTGTTGTAGCTGTAGCCAATGAAGTTGTTGTTACAGTTATTGTAGTTGGCGTTGTTGTTTCTACAGTAGTAACTGTTGGCGTAGATTTAGACAACATTTCTGTCGTTGTTGTCATAATAACAGTTGTTGTTTGCGTTGATGTTGCAATCGTTGTCGAAACTGTTGTAGCTGTAGCCAATGAAGTTGTTGTTACAGTTATTGTAGTTGGCGTTGTTGTTTCTACAGTAGTAACTGTTGGCGTAGATTTAGACAACATTTCTGTCGTTGTTGTCATAATAACAGTTGTTGTTTGCGTTGATGTTGCAATCGTTGTCGAAACTGTTGTAGCTGTAGCCAATGAAGTTGTTGTTACAGTTATTGTAGTTGGCGTTGTTGTTTCTACAGTAGTAACTGTTGGCGTAGATTTAGACAACATTTCTGTCGTTGTTGTCATAATAACAGTTGTTGTTTGCGTTGATGTTGCAATCGTTGTCGAAACTGTTGTAGCTGTAGCCAATGAAGTTGTTGTTACAGTTATTGTAGTTGGCGTTGTTGTTTCTACAGTAGTAACTGTTGGCGTAGATTTAGACAACATTTCTGTCGTTGTTGTCATAATAACAGTTGTTGTTTGCGTTGATGTTGCAATCGTTGTCGAAACTGTTGTAGCTGTAGCCAATGAAGTTGTTGTTACAGTTATTGTAGTTGGCGTTGTTGTTTCTACAGTAGTAACTGTTGGCGTAGATTTAGACAACATTTCTGTCGTTGTTGTCATAATAACAGTTGTTGTTTGCGTTGATGTTGCAATCGTTGTCGAAACTGTTGTAGCTGTAGCCAATGAAGTTGTTGTTACAGTTATTGTAGTTGGCGTTGTTGTTTCTACAGTAGTAACTGTTGGCGTAGATTTAGACAACATTTCTGTCGTTGTTGTCATAATAACAGTTGTTGTTTGCGTTGATGTTGCAATCGTTGTCGAAACTGTTGTAGCTGTAGCCAATGAAGTTGTTGTTACAGTTATTGTAGTTGGCGTTGTTGTTTCTACAGTAGTAACTGTTGGCGTAGATTTAGACAACATTTCTGTCGTTGTTGTCATAATAACAGTTGTTGTTTGCGTTGATGTTGCAATCGTTGTCGAAACTGTTGTAGCTGTAGCCAATGAAGTTGTTGTTACAGTTATTGTAGTTGGCGTTGTTGTTTCTACAGTAGTAACTGTTGGCGTAGATTTAGACAACATTTCTGTCGTTGTTGTCATAATAACAGTTGTTGTTTGCGTTGATGTTGCAATCGTTGTCGAAACTGTTGTAGCTGTAGCCAATGAAGTTGTTGTTACAGTTATTGTAGTTGGCGTTGTTGTTTCTACAGTAGTAACTGTTGGCGTAGATTTAGACAACATTTCTGTCGTTGTTGTCATAATAACAGTTGTTGTTTGCGTTGATGTTGCAATCGTTGTCGAAACTGTTGTAGCTGTAGCCAATGAAGTTGTTGTTACAGTTATTGTAGTTGGCGTTGTTGTTTCTACAGTAGTAACTGTTGGCGTAGATTTAGACAACATTTCTGTCGTTGTTGTCATAATAACAGTTGTTGTTTGCGTTGATGTTGCAATCGTTGTCGAAACTGTTGTAGCTGTAGCCAATGAAGTTGTTGTTACAGTTATTGTAGTTGGCGTTGTTGTTTCTACAGTAGTAACTGTTGGCGTAGATTTAGACAACATTTCTGTCGTTGTTGTCATAATAACAGTTGTTGTTTGCGTTGATGTTGCAATCGTTGTCGAAACTGTTGTAGCTGTAGCCAATGAAGTTGTTGTTACAGTTATTGTAGTTGGCGTTGTTGTTTCTACAGTAGTAACTGTTGGCGTAGATTTAGACAACATTTCTGTCGTTGTTGTCATAATAACAGTTGTTGTTTGCGTTGATGTTGCAATCGTTGTCGAAACTGTTGTAGCTGTAGCCAATGAAGTTGTTGTTACAGTTATTGTAGTTGGCGTTGTTGTTTCTACAGTAGTAACTGTTGGCGTAGATTTAGACAACATTTCTGTCGTTGTTGTCATAATAACAGTTGTTGTTTGCGTTGATGTTGCAATCGTTGTCGAAACTGTTGTAGCTGTAGCCAATGAAGTTGTTGTTACAGTTATTGTAGTTGGCGTTGTTGTTTCTACAGTAGTAACTGTTGGCGTAGATTTAGACAACATTTCTGTCGTTGTTGTCATAATAACAGTTGTTGTTTGCGTTGATGTTGCAATCGTTGTCGAAACTGTTGTAGCTGTAGCCAATGAAGTTGTTGTTACAGTTATTGTAGTTGGCGTTGTTGTTTCTACAGTAGTAACTGTTGGCGTAGATTTAGACAACATTTCTGTCGTTGTTGTCATAATAACAGTTGTTGTTTGCGTTGATGTTGCAATCGTTGTCGAAACTGTTGTAGCTGTAGCCAATGAAGTTGTTGTTACAGTTATTGTAGTTGGCGTTGTTGTTTCTACAGTAGTAACTGTTGGCGTAGATTTAGACAACATTTCTGTCGTTGTTGTCATAATAACAGTTGTTGTTTGCGTTGATGTTGCAATCGTTGTCGAAACTGTTGTAGCTGTAGCCAATGAAGTTGTTGTTACAGTTATTGTAGTTGGCGTTGTTGTTTCTACAGTAGTAACTGTTGGCGTAGATTTAGACAACATTTCTGTCGTTGTTGTCATAATAACAGTTGTTGTTTGCGTTGATGTTGCAATCGTTGTCGAAACTGTTGTAGCTGTAGCCAATGAAGTTGTTGTTACAGATATTGTAGTTGGCGTTGTTGTTTCTACAGTAGTAACTGTTGGCGTAGATTTAGACAACATTTCTGTCGTTGTTGTCATAATAACAGTTGTTGTT
Organism: Pterobdella sp. o SKG-2022; assembly: GCA_964035795.1. NCBI lineage: Eukaryota > Metazoa > Annelida > Clitellata > Hirudinida > Piscicolidae > Pterobdella > Pterobdella occidentalis. Next base: position 55,705 of record CAXIVU010000102.1, read on the forward strand.
TGCGTTGATGTTGCAATCGTTGTCGAAACTGTTGTAGCTGTAGCCAATGAAGTTGTTGTTACAGAAATTGTAGTTGGCGTTGTTGTTTCTACAGTAGTAACTGTTGGCGTAGATTTAGACAACATTTCTGTCGTTGTTGTCATAATAACAGTTGTTGTTTGCGTTGATGTTGCAATCGTTGTCGAAACTGTTGTAGCTGTAGCCAATGAAGTTGTTGTTACAGTTATTGTAGTTGGCGTTGTTGTTTCTACAGTAGTAACTGTTGGCGTAGATTTAGACAACATTTCTGTCGTTGTTGTCATAATAACAGTTGTTGTTTGCGTTGATGTTGCAATCGTTGTCGAAACTGTTGTAGCTGTAGCCAAGGAAGTTGTTGTTACAGAAATTGTAGTTGGCGTTGTTGTTTCTACAGTAGTAACTGTTGGCGTAGATTTAGACAACATTTCTGTCGTTGTTGTCATAATAACAGTTGTTGTTTGCGTTGATGTTGCAATCGTTGTCGAAACTGTTGTAGCTGTAGCCAATGAAGTTGTTGTTACAGAAATTGTAGTTGGCGTTGTTGTTTCTACAGTAGTAACTGTTGGCGTAGATTTAGACAACATTTCTGTCGTTGTTGTCATAATAACAGTTGTTGTTTGCGTTGATGTTGCAATCGTTGTCGAAACTGTTGTAGCTGTAGCCAATGAAGTTGTTGTTACAGTTATTGTAGTTGGCGTTGTTGTTTCTACAGTAGTAACTGTTGGCGTAGATTTAGACAACATTTCTGTCGTTGTTGTCATAATAACAGTTGTTGTTTGCGTTGATGTTGCAATCGTTGTCGAAACTGTTGTATCTGTAGCCAATGAAATTGTTGTTACAGAAATTGTAGTTGGCGTTGTTGTTTCTACAGTAGTAACTGTTGGCGTAGATTTAGACAACATTTCTGTCGTTGTTGTCATAATAACAGTTGTTGTTTGCGTTGATGTTGCAATCGTTGTCGAAACTGTTGTAGCTGTAGCCAATGAAGTTGTTGTTACAGTTATTGTAGTTGGCGTTGTTGTTTCTACAGTAGTAACTGTTGGCGTAGATTTAGACAACATTTCTGTCGTTGTTGTCATAATAACAGTTGTTGTTTGCGTTGATGTTGCAATCGTTGTCGAAACTGTTGTAGCTGTAGCCAATGAAGTTGTTGTTACAGAAATTGTAGTTGGCGTTGTTGTTTCTACAGTAGTAACTGTTGGCGTAGATTTAGACAACATTTCTGTCTTTGTTGTCATAATAACAGTTGTTGTTTGCGTTGATGTTGCAATCGTTGTCGAAATTGTTGTAGCTGTAGCCAATGAAGTTGTTGTTACAGTTATTGTAGTTGGCGTTGTTGTTTCTACAGTAGTAACTGTTGGCGTAGATTTAGACAACATTTCTGTCGTTGTTGTCATAATAACAGTTGTTGTTTGCGTTGATGTTGCAATCGTTGTCGAAACTGTTGTAGCTGTAGCCAATGAAGTTGTTGTTACAGAAATTGTAGTTGGCGTTGTTGTTTCTACAGTAGTAACTGTTGGCGTAGATTTAGACAACATTTCTGTCGTTGTTGTCATAATAACAGTTGTTGTTTGCGTTGATGTTGCAATCGTTGTCGAAACTGTTGTATCTGTAGCCAATGAAATTGTTGTTACAGAAATTGTAGTTGGCGTTGTTGTTTCTACAGTAGTAACTGTTGGCGTAGATTTAGACAACATTTCTGTCGTTGTTGTCATAATAACAGTTGTTGTTTGCTTTGATGTTGCAATCGTTGTCGAAACTGTTGTATCTGTAGCCAATGAAGTTGTTGTTACAGAAATTGTAGTTGGCGTTGTTGTTTCTACAGTAGTAACTGTTGGCGTAGATTTAGACAACATTTCTGTCGTTGTTTTCATAATAACAGTTGTTGTTTGCGTTGATGTTGCAATCGTTGTCGAAACTGTTGTAGCTGTAGCCAATGAAGTTGTTGTTACAGTTATTGTAGTTGGCGTTGTTGTTTCTACAGTAGTAACTGTTGGCGTAGATTTAGACAACATTTCTGTCGTTGTTGTCATAATAACAGTTGTTGTTTGCGTTGATGTTGCAATCGTTGTCGAAACTGTTGTATCTGTAGCCAATGAAATTGTTGTTACAGAAATTGTAGTTGGCGTTGTTGTTTCTACAGTAGTAACTGTTGGCGTAGATTTAGACAACATTTCTGTCGTTGTTGTCATAATAACAGTTGTTGTTTGCGTTGATGTTGCAATCGTTGTCGAAACTGTTGTAGCTGTAGCCAATGAAGTTGTTGTTACAGTTATTGTAGTTGGCGTTGTTGTTTCTACAGTAGTAACTGTTGGCGTAGATTTAGACAACATTTCTGTCGTTGTTGTCATAATAACAGTTGTTGTTTGCTTTGATGTTGCAATCGTTGTCGAAACTGTTGTAGCTGTAGCCAATGAAGTTGTTGTTACAGAAATTGTAGTTGGCGTTGTTGTTTCTACAGTAGTAACTGTTGGCGTAGATTTAGACAACATTTCTGTCGTTGTTTTCATAATAACAGTTGTTGTTTGCGTTGATGTTGCAATCGTTGTCGAAACTGTTGTAGCTGTAGCCAATGAAGTTGTTGTTACAGTTATTGTAGTTGGCGTTGTTGTTTCTACAGTAGTAACTGTTGGCGTAGATTTAGACAACATTTCTGTCGTTGTTGTCATAATAACAGTTGTTGTTTGCGTTGATGTTGCAATCGTTGTCGAAACTGTTGTATCTGTAGCCAATGAAATTGTTGTTACAGAAATTGTAGTTGGCGTTGTTGTTTCTACAGTAGTAACTGTTGGCGTAGATTTAGACAACATTTCTGTCGTTGTTGTCATAATAACAGTTGTTGTTTGCGTTGATGTTGCAATCGTTGTCGAAACTGTTGTAGCTGTAGCCAATGAAGTTGTTGTTACAGTTATTGTAGTTGGCGTTGTTGTTTCTACAGTAGTAACTGTTGGCGTAGATTTAGACAACATTTCTGTCGTTGTTGTCATAATAACAGTTGTTGTTTGCGTTGATGTTGCAATCGTTGTCGAAACTGTTGTAGCTGTAGCCAATGAAGTTGTTGTTACAGTTATTGTAGTTGGCGTTGTTGTTTCTACAGTAGTAACTGTTGGCGTAGATTTAGACAACATTTCTGTCGTTGTTGTCATAATAACAGTTGTTGTTTGCGTTGATGTTGCAATCGTTGTCGAAACTGTTGTAGCTGTAGCCAATGAAGTTGTTGTTACAGTTATTGTAGTTGGCGTTGTTGTTTCTACAGTAGTAACTGTTGGCGTAGATTTAGACAACATTTCTGTCGTTTTTGTCATAATAACAGTTGTTGTTTGCGTTGATGTTGCAATCGTTGTCGAAACTGTTGTAGCTGTAGCCAATGAAGTTGTTGTTACAGTTATTGTAGTTGGCGTTGTTGTTTCTACAGTAGTAACTGTTGGCGTAGATTTAGACAACATTTCTGTCTTTGTTGTCATAATAACAGTTGTTGTTTGCGTTGATGTTGCAATCGTTGTCGAAATTGTTGTAGCTGTAGCCAATGAAGTTGTTGTTACAGTTATTGTAGTTGGCGTTGTTGTTTCTACAGTAGTAACTGTTGGCGTAGATTTAGACAACATTTCTGTCGTTGTTGTCATAATAACAGTTGTTGTTTGCGTTGATGTTGCAATCGTTGTCGAAACTGTTGTAGCTGTAGCCAATGAAGTTGTTGTTACAGAAATTGTAGTTGGCGTTGTTGTTTCTACAGTAGTAACTGTTGGCGTAGATTTAGACAACATTTCTGTCGTTGTTGTCATAATAACAGTTGTTGTTTGCGTTGATGTTGCAATCGTTGTCGAAACTGTTGTATCTGTAGCCAATGAAATTGTTGTTACAGAAATTGTAGTTGGCGTTGTTGTTTCTACAGTAGTAACTGTTGGCGTAGATTTAGACAACATTTCTGTCGTTGTTGTCATAATAACAGTTGTTGTTTGCTTTGATGTTGCAATCGTTGTCGAAACTGTTGTAGCTGTAGCCAATGAAGTTGTTGTTACAGAAATTGTAGTTGGCGTTGTTGTTTCTACAGTAGTAACTGTTGGCGTAGATTTAGACAACATTTCTGTCGTTGTTTTCATAATAACAGTTGTTGTTTGCGTTGATGTTGCAATCGTTGTCGAAACTGTTGTAGCTGTAGCCAATGAAGTTGTTGTTACAGTTATTGTAGTTGGCGTTGTTGTTTCTACAGTAGTAACTGTTGGCGTAGATTTAGACAACATTTCTGTCGTTGTTGTCATAATAACAGTTGTTGTTTGCGTTGATGTTGCAATCGTTGTCGAAACTGTTGTATCTGTAGCCAATGAAATTGTTGTTACAGAAATTGTAGTTGGCGTTGTTGTTTCTACAGTAGTAACTGTTGGCGTAGATTTAGACAACATTTCTGTCGTTGTTGTCATAATAACAGTTGTTGTTTGCGTTGATGTTGCAATCGTTGTCGAAACTGTTGTAGCTGTAGCCAATGAAGTTGTTGTTACAGTTATTGTAGTTGGCGTTGTTGTTTCTACAGTAGTAACTGTTGGCGTAGATTTAGACAACATTTCTGTCGTTGTTGTCATAATAACAGTTGTTGTTTGCTTTGATGTTGCAATCGTTGTCGAAACTGTTGTAGCTGTAGCCAATGAAGTTGTTGTTACAGAAATTGTAGTTGGCGTTGTTGTTTCTACAGTAGTAACTGTTGGCGTAGATTTAGACAACATTTCTGTCGTTGTTTTCATAATAACAGTTGTTGTTTGCGTTGATGTTGCAATCGTTGTCGAAACTGTTGTAGCTGTAGCCAATGAAGTTGTTGTTACAGTTATTGTAGTTGGCGTTGTTGTTTCTACAGTAGTAACTGTTGGCGTAGATTTAGACAACATTTCTGTCGTTGTTGTCATAATAACAGTTGTTGTTTGCGTTGATGTTGCAATCGTTGTCGAAACTGTTGTATCTGTAGCCAATGAAATTGTTGTTACAGAAATTGTAGTTGGCGTTGTTGTTTCTACAGTAGTAACTGTTGGCGTAGATTTAGACAACATTTCTGTCGTTGTTGTCATAATAACAGTTGTTGTTTGCGTTGATGTTGCAATCGTTGTCGAAACTGTTGTAGCTGTAGCCAATGAAGTTGTTGTTACAGTTATTGTAGTTGGCGTTGTTGTTTCTACAGTAGTAACTGTTGGCGTAGATTTAGACAACATTTCTGTCGTTGTTGTCATAATAACAGTTGTTGTTTGCGTTGATGTTGCAATCGTTGTCGAAACTGTTGTAGCTGTAGCCAATGAAGTTGTTGTTACAGTTATTGTAGTTGGCGTTGTTGTTTCTACAGTAGTAACTGTTGGCGTAGATTTAGACAACATTTCTGTCGTTGTTGTCATAATAACAGTTGTTGTTTGCGTTGATGTTGCAATCGTTGTCGAAACTGTTGTAGCTGTAGCCAATGAAGTTGTTGTTACAGTTATTGTAGTTGGCGTTGTTGTTTCTACAGTAGTAACTGTTGGCGTAGATTTAGACAACATTTCTGTCGTTTTTGTCATAATAACAGTTGTTGTTTGCGTTGATGTTGCAATCGTTGTCGAAACTGTTGTAGCTGTAGCCAATGAAGTTGTTGTTACAGTTATTGTAGTTGGCGTTGTTGTTTCTACAGTAGTAACTGTTGGCGTAGATTTAGACAACATTTCTGTCGTTGTTGTCATAATAACAGTTGTTGTTTGCGTTGATGTTGCAATCGTTGTCGAAACTGTTGTAGCTGTAGCCAATGAAGTTGTTGTTACAGTTATTGTAGTTGGCGTTGTTGTTTCTACAGTAGTAACTGTTGGCGTAGATTTAGACAACATTTCTGTCGTTGTTGTCATAATAACAGTTGTTGTTTGCGTTGATGTTGCAATCGTTGTCGAAACTGTTGTAGCTGTAGCCAATGAAGTTGTTGTTACAGTTATTGTAGTTGGCGTTGTTGTTTCTACAGTAGTAACTGTTGGCGTAGATTTAGACAACATTTCTGTCGTTGTTGTCATAATAACAGTTGTTGTTTGCGTTGATGTTGCAATCGTTGTCGAAACTGTTGTAGCTGTAGCCAATGAAGTTGTTGTTACAGAAATTGTAGTTGGCGTTGTTGTTTCTACAGTAGTAACTGTTGGCGTAGATTTAGACAACATTTCTGTCTTTGTTGTCATAATAACAGTTGTTGTTTGCGTTGATGTTGCAATCGTTGTCGAAATTGTTGTAGCTGTAGCCAATGAAGTTGTTGTTACAGTTATTGTAGTTGGCGTTGTTGTTTCTACAGTAGTAACTGTTGGCGTAGATTTAGACAACATTTCTGTCGTTGTTGTCATAATAACAGTTGTTGTTTGCGTTGATGTTGCAATCGTTGTCGAAACTGTTGTAGCTGTAGCCAATGAAGTTGTTGTTACAGAAATTGTAGTTGGCGTTGTTGTTTCTACAGTAGTAACTGTTGGCGTAGATTTAGACAACATTTCTGTCGTTGTTGTCATAATAACAGTTGTTGTTTGCGTTGATGTTGCAATCGTTGTCGAAACTGTTGTAGCTGTAGCCAATGAAGTTGTTGTTACAGTTATTGTAGTTGGCGTTGTTGTTTCTACAGTAGTAACTGTTGGCGTAGATTTAGACAACATTTCTGTCGTTGTTGTCATAATAACAGTTGTTGTTTGCGTTGATGTTGCAATCGTTGTCGAAACTGTTGTAGCTGTAGCCAATGAAGTTGTTGTTACAGTTATTGTAGTTGGCGTTGTTGTTTCTACAGTAGTAACTGTTGGCGTAGATTTAAACAACATTTCTGTCGTTGTTGTCATAATAACAGTTGTTGTTTGCGTTGATGTTGCAATCGTTGTCGAAACTGTTGTAGCTGTAGCCAATGAACTTGTTCTTACAGTTATTGTAGTTGGCGTTGTTGTTTCTACAGTAGTAACTGTTGGCGTAGATTTAGACAACATTTCTGTCGTTGTTGTCATAATAACAGTTGTTGTTTGCGTTGATGTTGCAATCGTTGTCGAAACTGTTGTAGCTGTAGCCAATGAAGTTGTTGTTAAAGTTATTGTAGTTGGCGTTGTTGTTTCTACAGTAGTAACTGTTGGCGTAGATTTAGACAACATTTCTGTCGTTGTTGTCATAATAACAGTTGTTGTTTGCGTTGATGTTGCAATCGTTGTCGAAACTGTTGTAGCTGTAGCCAATGAAGTTGTTGTTACAGTTATTGTAGTTGGCGTTGTTGTTTCTACAGTAGTAACTGTTGGCGTAGATTTAGACAACATTTCTGTCGTTGTTGTCATAATAACAGTTGTTGTTTGCGTTGATGTTGCAATCGTTGTCGAAACTGTTGTAGCTGTAGCCAATGAAGTTGTTCTTACAGTTATTGTAGTTGGCGTTGTTGTTTCTACAGTAGTAACTGTTGGCGTAGATTCAGACAACATTTCTGTCGTTGTTGTCATAATAACAGTTGTTGTTTGCGTTGATGTTGCAATCGCTGTCGAAACTGTTGTAGCTGTAGCCAATGAAATTGTTGTTACAGAAATTGTAGTTGGCGTTGTTGTTTCTACAGTAGTAACTGTCGGCGTAGATTTAGACAACATTTCTGTCGTTGTTGTCATAATAACAGTTGTTGTTTGCGTTGATGTTGCAATCGTTGTCGAAACTGTTGTAGCTGTAGCCAATGAAGTTGTTGTTACAGTTATTGTAGTTGGCGTTGTTGTTTCTACAGTAGTAACTGTTGGCGTAGATTTAAACAACATTTCTGTCGTTGTTGTCATAATAACAGTTGTTGTTTGCGTTGATGTTGCAATCGCTGTCGAAACTGTTGTAGCTGTAGCCAATGAAGTTGTTGTTACAGTTATTGTAGTTGGCGTTGTTGTTTCTACAGTAGTAACTGTTGGCGTAGATTTAGACAATTTTTCTGTCGTTGTTGTCATAATAACAGTTGTTGTTTGCGTTGATGTTGCAATCGTTGTCGAAACTGTTGTAGCTGTAGCCAATGAAGTTGTTGTTACAGTTAATGTAGTTGGCGTTGTTGTTTCTACAGTAGTAACTGTTGGCGTAGATTTAGACAACATTTCTGTCGTTGTTGTCATAATAACAGTTGTTGTTTGCATTGATGTTGCAATCGTTGTCGAAACTGTTGTAGCTGTAGCCAATGAAGTTGTTGTTACAGTTATTGTAGTTGGCGTTGTTGTTTCTACAGTAGTAACTGTTGGCGTAGATTTAGACAACATTTCTGTCGTTGTTGTCATAATAACAGTTGTTGTTTGCGTTGATGTTGCAATCGTTGTCGAAACTGTTGTAGCTGTAGCCAATGAAGTTGTTGTTACAGTTATTGTAGTTGGCGTTGTTGTTTCTACAGTAGTAACTGTTGGCGTAGATTTAGACAACATTTCTGTCGTTGTTGTCATAATAACAGTTGTTGTTTGCGTTGATGTTGCAATCGCTGTCGAAACTGTTGTAGCTGTAGCCAATGAAGTTGTTGTTACAGTTATTGTAGTTGGCGTTGTTGTTTCTACAGTAGTAACTGTTGGCGTAGATTTAGACAACATTTCTGTCGTTGTTGTCATAATAACAGTTGTTGTTTGCGTTGATGTTGCAATCGTTGTCGAAACTGTTGTAGCTGTAGCCAATGAAGTTGTTGTTACAGTTATTGTAGTTGGCGTTGTTGTTTCTACAGTAGTAACTGTTGGCGTAGATTTAAACAACATTTCTGTCGTTGTTGTCATAATAACAGTTGTTGTTTGCGTTGATGTTGCAATCGCTGTCGAAACTGTTGTAGCTGTAGCCAATGAAGTTGTTGTTACAGTTATTGTAGTTGGCGTTGTTGTTTCTACAGTAGTAACTGTTGGCGTAGATTTAGACAATTTTTCTGTCGTTGTTGTCATAATAACAGTTGTTGTTTGCGTTGATGTTGCAATCGTTGTCGAAACTGTTGTAGCTGTAGCCAATGAAGTTGTTGTTACAGTTAATGTAGTTGGCGTTGTTGTTTCTACAGTAGTAACTGTTGGCGTAGATTTAGACAATTTTTCTGTCGTTGTTGTCATAATAACAGTTGTTGTTTGCGTTGATGTTGCAATCGTTGTCGAAACTGTTGTAGCTGTAGCCAATGAAGTTGTTGTTACAGTTATTGTAGTTGGCGTTGTTGTTTCTACAGTAGTAACTGTTGGCGTAGATTTAGACAACATTTCTGTCGTTGTTGTCATAATAACAGTTGTTGTTTGCGTTGATGTTGCAATCGTTGTCGAAACTGTTGTAGCTGTAGCCAATGAAGTTGTTGTTACAGTTATTGTAGTTGGCGTTGTTGTTTCTACAGTAGTAACTGTTGGCGTAGATTTAGACAACATTTCGGTCGTTTTTGTCATAATAACAGTTGTTGTTTGCGTTGATGTTGCAATCGCTGTCGAAACTGTTGTAGCTGTAGCCAATGAAGTTGTTGTTACAGTTATTGTAGTTGGCGTTGTTGTTTCTACAGTAGTAACTGTTGGCGTAGATTTAGACAACATTTCTGTCGTTGTTGTCATAATAACAGTTGTTGTTTGCGTTGATGTTGCAATCGTTGTCGAAACTGTTGTAGCTGTAGCCAATGAAGTTGTTGTTACAGTTATTGTAGTTGGCGTTGTTGTTTCTACAGTAGTAACTGTTGGCGTAGATTTAGACAACATTTCTGTCGTTGTTGTCATAATAACAGTTGTTGTTTGCGTTGATGTTGCAATCGTTGTCGAAACTGTTGTAGCTGTAGCCAATGAAGTTGTTCTTACAGTTATTGTAGTTGGCGTTGTTGTTTCTACAGTAGTAACTGTTGGCGTAGATTCAGACAACATTTCTGTCGTTGTTGTCATAATAACAGTTGTTGTTTGCGTTGATGTTGCAATCGCTGTCGAAACTGTTGTAGCTGTAGCCAATGAAATTGTTGTTACAGAAATTGTAGTTGGCGTTGTTGTTTCTACAGTAGTAACTGTCGGCGTAGATTTAGACAACATTTCTGTCGTTGTTGTCATAATAACAGTTGTTGTTTGCGTTGATGTTGCAATCGTTGTCGAAACTGTTGTAGCTGTAGCCAATGAAGTTGTTGTTACAGTTATTGTAGTTGGCGTTGTTGTTTCTACAGTAGTAACTGTTGGCGTAGATTTAAACAACATTTCTGTCGTTGTTGTCATAATAACAGTTGTTGTTTGCGTTGATGTTGCAATCGCTGTCGAAACTGTTGTAGCTGTAGCCAATGAAGTTGTTGTTACAGTTATTGTAGTTGGCGTTGTTGTTTCTACAGTAGTAACTGTTGGCGTAGATTTAGACAATTTTTCTGTCGTTGTTGTCATAATAACAGTTGTTGTTTGCGTTGATGTTGCAATCGTTGTCGAAACTGTTGTAGCTGTAGCCAATGAAGTTGTTGTTACAGTTAATGTAGTTGGCGTTGTTGTTTCTACAGTAGTAACTGTTGGCGTAGATTTAGACAATTTTTCTGTCGTTGTTGTCATAATAACAGTTGTTGTTTGCGTTGATGTTGCAATCGTTGTCGAAACTGTTGTAGCTGTAGCCAATGAAGTTGTTGTTACAGTTATTGTAGTTGGCGTTGTTGTTTCTACAGTAGTAACTGTTGGCGTAGATTTAGACAACATTTCTGTCGTTGTTGTCATAATAACAGTTGTTGTTTGCGTTGATGTTGCAATCGTTGTCGAAACTGTTGTAGCTGTAGCCAATGAAGTTGTTGTTACAGTTATTGTAGTTGGCGTTGTTGTTTCTACAGTAGTAACTGTTGGCGTAGATTTAGACAACATTTCGGTCGTTTTTGTCATAATAACAGTTGTTGTTTGCGTTGATGTTGCAATCGCTGTCGAAACTGTTGTAGCTGTAGCCAATGAAGTTGTTGTTACAGTTATTGTAGTTGGCGTTGTTGTTTCTACAGTAGTAACTGTTGGCGTAGATTTAGACAACATTTCTGTCGTTGTTGTCATAATAACAGTTGTTGTTTGCGTTGATGTTGCAATCGTTGTCGAAACTGTTGTAGCTGTAGCCAATGAAGTTGTTGTTACAGTTATTGTAGTTGGCGTTGTTGTTTCTACAGTAGTAACTGTTGGCGTAGATTTAGACAACATTTCTGTCGTTGTTGTCATAATAACAGTTGTTGTTTGCGTTGATGTTGCAATCGTTGTCGAAACTGTTGTAGCTGTAGCCAATGAAGTTGTTGTTACAGAAATTGTAGTTGGCGTTGTTGTTTCTACAGTAGTAACTGTTGGCGTAGATTTAGACAACATTTCTGTCGTTGTTGTCCTAATAACAGTTGTTGTTTGCGTTGATGTTGCAATCGTTGTCGAAACTGTTGTAGCTGTAGCCAATGAAGTTGTTGTTACAGTTATTGTAGTTGGCGTTGTTGTTTCTACAGTAGTAACTGTTGGCGTAGATTTAGACAACATTTCTGTCGTTGTTGTCATAATAACAGTTGTTGTTTGCGTTGATGTTGCAATCGTTGTCGAAACTGTTGTAGCTGTAGCCAATGAAGTTGTTCTTACAGTTATTGTAGTTGGCGTTGTTGTTTCTACAGTAGTAACTGTTGGCGTAGATTCAGACAACATTTCTGTCGTTGTTGTCATAATAACAGTTGTTGTTTGCGTTGATGTTGCAATCGCTGTCGAAACTGTTGTAGCTGTAGCCAATGAAATTGTTGTTACAGAAATTGTAGTTGGCGTTGTTGTTTCTACAGTAGTAACTGTCGGCGTAGATTTAGACAACATTTCTGTCGTTGTTGTCATAATAACAGTTGTTGTTTGCGTTGATGTTGCAATCGTTGTCGAAACTGTTGTAGCTGTAGCCAATGAAGTTGTTGTTACAGTTATTGTAGTTGGCGTTGTTGTTTCTACAGTAGTAACTGTTGGCGTAGATTTAGACAACATTTCTGTCGTTGTTGTCATAATAACAGTTGTTGTTTGCGTTGATGTTGCAATCGTTGTCGAAACTGTTGTAGCTGTAGCCAATGAAGTTGTTGTTACAGTTATTGTAGTTGGCGTTGTTGTTTCTACAGTAGTAACTGTTGGCGTAGATTTAGACAACATTTCTGTCGTTGTTGTCATAATAACAGTTGTTGTTTGCGTTGATGTTTCAATCGTTGTCGAAATTGTTGTAGCTGTAGCCAATGAAGTTGTTGTTACAGTTATTGTAGTTGGCGTTGTTGTTTCTACAGTAGTAACTGTTGGCGTAGATTTAGACAACATTTCTGTCGTTGTTGTCATAATAACAGTTGTTGTTTGCGTTGATGTTGCAATCGTTGTCGAAACTGTTGTAGCTGTAGCCAATGAAGTTGTTGTTACAGTTATTGTAGTTGGCGTTGTTGTTTCTACAGTAGTAACTGTTGGCGTAGATTTAGACAACATTTCTGTCGTTGTTGTCATAATAACAGTTGTTGTTTGCGTTGATGTTGCAATCGTTGTCGAAACTGTTGTAGCTGTAGCCAATGAAGTTGTTGTTACAGTTATTGTAGTTGGCGTTGTTGTTTCTACAGTAGTAACTGTTGGCGTAGATTTAGACAACATTTCTGTCGTTGTTGTCATAATAACAGTTGTTGTTTGCGTTGATGTTGCAATCGCTGTCGAAACTGTTGTAGCTGTAGCCAATGAAGTTGTTGTTACAGTTATTGTAGTTGGCGTTGTTGTTTCTACAGTAGTAACTGTTGGCGTAGATTTAGACAACATTTCTGTCGTTGTTGTCATAATAACAGTTGTTGTTTGCGTTGATGTTGCAATCGTTGTCGAAACTGTTGTAGCTGTAGCCAATGAAGTTGTTGTTACAGTTATTGTAGTTGGCGTTGTTGTTTCTACAGTAGTAACTGTTGGCGTAGATTTAAACAACATTTCTGTCGTTGTTGTCATAATAACAGTTGTTGTTTGCGTTGATGTTGCAATCGCTGTCGAAACTGTTGTAGCTGTAGCCAATGAAGTTGTTGTTACAGTTATTGTAGTTGGCGTTGTTGTTTCTACAGTAGTAAGTGTTGGCGTAGATTTAGACAATTTTTCTGTCGTTGTTGTCATAATAACAGTTGTTGTTTGCGTTGATGTTGCAATCGTTGTCGAAACTGTTGTAGCTGTAGCCAATGAAGTTGTTGTTACAGTTAATGTAGTTGGCGTTGTTGTTTCTACAGTAGTAACTGTTGGCGTAGATTTAGACAATTTTTCTGTCGTTGTTGTCATAATAACAGTTGTTGTTTGCGTTGATGTTGCAATCGTTGTCGAAACTGTTGTAGCTGTAGCCAATGAAGTTGTTGTTACAGTTATTGTAGTTGGCGTTGTTGTTTCTACAGTAGTAACTGTTGGCGTAGATTTAGACAACATTTCTGTCGTTGTTGTCATAATAACAGTTGTTGTTTGCGTTGATGTTGCAATCGTTGTCGAAACTGTTGTAGCTGTAGCCAATGAAGTTGTTGTTACAGTTATTGTAGTTGGCGTTGTTGTTTCTACAGTAGTAACTGTTGGCGTAGATTTAGACAACATTTCTGTCGTTGTTGTCATAATAACAGTTGTTGTTTGCGTTGATGTTGCAATCGCTGTCGAAACTGTTGTAGCTGTAGCCAATGAAGTTGTTGTTACAGTTATTGTAGTTGGCGTTGTTGTTTCTACAGTAGTAACTGTTGGCGTAGATTTAGACAACATTTCTGTCGTTGTTGTCATAATAACAGTTGTTGTTTGCGTTGATGTTGCAATCGTTGTCGAAACTGTTGTAGCTGTAGCCAATGAAGTTGTTGTTACAGTTATTGTAGTTGGCGTTGTTGTTTCTACAGTAGTAACTGTTGGCGTAGATTTAGACAATTTTTCTGTCGTTGTTGTCATAATAACAGTTGTTGTTTGCGTTGATGTTGCAATCGTTGTCGAAACTGTTGTAGCTGTAGCCAATGAAGTTGTTGTTACAGTTATTGTAGTTGGCGTTGTTGTTTCTACAGTAGTAACTGTTGGCGTAGATTTAGACAACATTTCTGTCGTTGTTGTCATAATAACAGTTGTTGTTTGCGTTGATGTTGCAATCGTTGTCGAAACTGTTGTAGCTGTAGCCAATGAAGTTGTTCTTACAGTTATTATAGTTGGCGTTGTTGTTTCTACAGTAGTAACTGTTGGCGTAGATTTAGACAACATTTCTGTCGTTGTTGTCATAATAACAGTTGTTGTTTGCGTTGATGTTGCAATCGTTGTCGAAACTGTTGTAGCTGTAGCCAATGAAGTTGTTGTTACAGTTATTGTAGTTGGCGTTGTTGTTTCTACAGTAGTAACTGTTGGCGTAGATTTAGACAACATTTCTGTCGTTGTTGTCATAATAACAGTTGTTGTTTGCGTTGATGTTGCAATCGTTGTCGAAACTGTTGTAGCTGTAGCCAATGAAGTTGTTCTTACAGTTATTGTAGTTGGCGTTGTTGTTTCTACAGTAGTAACTGTTGGCGTAGATTTAGACAACATTTCTGTCTTTGTTGTCATAATAACAGTTGTTGTTTGCGTTGATGTTGCAATCGTTGTCGAAATTGTTGTAGCTGTAGCCAATGAAGTTGTTGTTACAGTTATTGTAGTTGGCGTTGTTGTTTCTACAGTAGTAACTGTTGGCGTAGATTTAGACAACATTTCTGTCGTTGTTGTCATAATAACAGTTGTTGTTTGCGTTGATGTTGCAATCGTTGTCGAAACTGTTGTAGCTGTAGCCAATGAAGTTGTTGTTACAGTTATTGTAGTTGGCGTTGTTGTTTCTACAGTAGTAACTGTTGGCGTAGATTTAGACAACATTTCTGTCGTTGTTGTCATAATAACAGTTGTTGTTTGCGTTGATGTTGCAATCGTTGTCGAAACTGTTGTAGCTGTAGCCAATGAAGTTGTTCTTACAGTTATTGTAGTTGGCGTTGTTGTTTCTACAGTAGTAACTGTTGGCGTAGATTTAGACAACATTTCTGTCTTTGTTGTCATAATAACAGTTGTTGTTTGCGTTGATGTTGCAATCGTTGTCGAAATTGTTGTAGCTGTAGCCAATGAAGTTGTTGTTACAGTTATTGTAGTTGGCGTTGTTGTTTCTACAGTAGTAACTGTTGGCGTAGATTTAGACAACATTTCTGTCGTTGTTGTCATAATAACAGTTGTTGTTTGCGTTGATGTTGCAATCGTTGTCGAAACTGTTGTAGCTGTAGCCAATGAAGTTGTTGTTACAGTTATTGTAGTTGGCGTTGTTGTTTCTACAGTAGTAACTGTTGGCGTAGATTTAGACAACATTTCTGTCGTTGTTGTCATAATAACAGTTGTTGTTTGCGTTGATGTTGCAATCGTTGTCGAAACTGTTGTAGCTGTAGCCAATGAAGTTGTTCTTACAGTTATTGTAGTTGGCGTTGTTGTTTCTACAGTAGTAACTGTTGGCGTAGATTTAGACAACATTTCTGTCGTTGTTGTCATAATAACAGTTGTTGTTTGCGTTGATGTTGCAATCGTTGTCGAAACTGTTGTAGCTGTAGCCAATGAAGTTGTTGTTACAGTTATTGTAGTTGGCGTTGTTGTTTCTACAGTAGTAACTGTTGGCGTAGATTTAGACAACATTTCTGTCGTTGTTGTCATAATAACAGTTGTTGTTTGCGTTGATGTTGCAATCGTTGTCGAAACTGTTGTAGCTGTAGCCAATGAAGTTGTTCTTACAGTTATTGTAGTTGGCGTTGTTGTTTCTACAGTAGTAACTGTTGGCGTAGATTTAGACAACATTTCTGTCGTTGTTGTCATAATAACAGTTGTTGTTTGCGTTGATGTTGCAATCGTTGTCGAAACTGTTGTAGCTGTAGCCAATGAAGTTGTTGTTACAGTTATTGTAGTTGGCGTTGTTGTTTCTACAGTAGTAACGGTTGGCGTAGATTTAGACAACATTTCTGTCGTTGTTGTCCTAATAACAGTTGTTGTTTGCGTTGATGTTTCAATCGTTGTCGAAACTGTTGTAGCTGTAGCCAATGAAGTTGTTGTTACAGTTATTGTAGTTGGCGTTGTTGTTTCTACAGTAGTAACTGTTGGCGTAGATTTAGACAACATTTCTGTCGTTGTTGTCATAATAACAGTTGTTGTTTGCGTTGATGTTGCAATCGTTGTCGAAACTGTTGTAGCTGTAGCCAATGAAGTTGTTGTTACAGTTATTGTAGTTGGCGTTGTTGTTTCTACAGTAGTAACTGTTGGCGTAGATTTAGACAACATTTCTGTCGTTGTTGTCATAATAACAGTTGTTGTTTGCGTTGATGTTGCAATCGTTGTCGAAACTGTTGTAGCTGTAGCCAATGAAGTTGTTGTTACAGTTATTGTAGTTGGCGTTGTTGTTTCTACAGTAGTAACTGTTGGCGTAGATTTAGACAACATTTCTGTCGTTGTTGTCATAATAACAGTTGTTGTTTGCGTTGATGTTGCAATCGTTGTCGAAACTGTTGTAGCTGTAGCCAATGAAGTTGTTGTTACAGTTATTGTAGTTGGCGTTGTTGTTTCTACAGTAGTAACTGTTGGCGTAGATTTAGACAATTTTTCTGTCGTTGTTGTCATAATAACAGTTGTTGTTTGCGTTGATGTTGCAATCGTTGTCGAAACTGTTGTAGCTGTAGCCAATGAAGTTGTTGTTACAGTTATTGTAGTTGGCGTTGTTGTTTCTACAGTAGAAACTGTTGGCGTAGATTTAGACAACATTTCTGTCGTTGTTGTCATAATAACAGTTGTTGTTTGCGTTGATGTTGCAATCGTTGTCGAAACTGTTGTAGCTGTAGCCAATGAAGTTGTTGTTACAGTTATTGTAGTTGGCGTTGTTGTTTCTACAGTAGTAACTGTTGGCGTAGATTTAGACAACATTTCTGTCGTTGTTGTCATAATAACAGTTGTTGTTTGCGTTGATGTTGCAATCGTTGTCGAAACTGTTGTAGCTGTAGCCAATGAAGTTGTTGTTACAGTTATTGTAGTTGGCGTTGTTGTTTCTACAGTAGTAACTGTTGGCGTAGATTTAGACAACATTTCTGTCGTTGTTGTCATAATAACAGTTGTTGTTTGCGTTGATGTTGCAATCGTTGTCGAAATTGTTGTAGCTGTAGCCAATGAAGTTGTTGTTACAGTTATTGTAGTTGGCGTTGTTGTTTCTACAGTAGTAACTGTTGGCGTAGATTTAGACAACATTTCTGTCGTTGTTGTCATAATAACAGTTGTTGTTTGCGTTGATGTTGCAATCGTTGTCGAAACTGTTGTAGCTGTAGCCAATGAAGTTGTTCTTACAGTTATTGTAGTTGGCGTTGTTGTTTCTACAGTAGTAACTGTTGGCGTAGATTTAGACAACATTTCTGTCGTTGTTGTCATAATAACAGTTGTTGTTTGCGTTGATGTTGCAATCGTTGTCGAAACTGTTGTAGCTGTAGCCAATGAAGTTGTTCTTACAGTTATTGTAGTTGGCGTTGTTGTTTCTACAGTAGTAACTGTTGGCGTAGATTTAGACAACATTTCTGTCGTTGTTGTCATAATAACAGTTGTTGTTTGCGTTGATGTTGCAATCGTTGTCGAAACTGTTGTAGCTGTAGCCAATGAAGTTGTTGTTACAGTTATTGTAGTTGGCGTTGTTGTTTCTACAGTAGTAACTGTTGGCGTAGATTTAGACAACATTTCTGTCGTTGTTGTCCTAATAACAGTTGTTGTTTGCGTTGATGTTGCAATCGTTGTCGAAACTGTTGTAGCTGTAGCCAATGAAGTTGTTGTTACAGTTATTGTAGTTGGCGTTGTTGTTTCTACAGTAGTAACTGTTGGCGTAGATTTAGACAATTTTTCTGTCGTTGTTGTCATAATAACAGTTGTTGTTTGCGTTGATGTTGCAATCGTTGTCGAAACTGTTGTAGCTGTAGCCAATAAAGTTGTTGTTACAGTTATTGTAGTTGGCGTTGTTGTTTCTACAGTAGTAACTGTTGGCGTAGATTTAGACAACATTTCTATCGTTGTTGTCATAATAACAGTTGTTGTTTGCGTTGATGTTGCAATCGTTGTCGAAACTGTTGTAGCTGTAGCCAATAAAGTTGTTGTTACAGTTATTGTAGTTGGCGTTGTTGTTTCTACAGTAGTAACTGTTGGCGTAGATTTAGACAATTTTTCTGTCGTTGTTGTCATAATAACAGTTGTTGTTTGCGTTGATGTTGCAATCGTTGTCGAAACTGTTGTAGCTGTAGCCAATGAAGTTGTTCTTACAGTTATTGTAGTTGGCGTTGTTGTTTCTACAGTAGTAACTGTTGGCGTAGATTTAGACAACATTTCTGTCTTTGTTGTCATAATAACAGTTGTTGTTTGCGTTGATGTTGCAATCGTTGTCGAAATTGTTGTAGCAGTAGCCAATGAAGTTGTTGTTACAGTTATTGTAGTTGGCGTTGTTGTTTCTACAGTAGTAACTGTTGGCGTAGATTTAGACAACATTTCTGTCGTTGTTGTCATAATAACAGTTGTTGTTTGCGTTGATGTTGCAATCGTTGTCGAAACTGTTGTAGCTGTAGCCAATGAAGTTGTTGTTACAGTTATTGTAGTTGGCGTTGTTGTTTCTACAGTAGTAACTGTTGGCGTAGATTTAGACAACATTTCTGTCGTTGTTGTCATAATAAGAGTTGTTGTTTGCGTTGATGTTGCAATCGATGTCGAAACTGTTGTAGCTGTAGCCAATGAAGTTGTTGTTACAGTTATTGTAGTTGGCGTTGTTGTTTCTACAGTAGTAACTGTTGGCGTAGATTTAGACAACATTTCTGTCGTTGTTGTCATAATAACAGTTGTTGTTTGCGTTGATGTTGCAATCGTTGTCGAAACTGTTGTAGCTGTAGCCAATGAAGTTGTTGTTACAGTTATTGTAGTTGGCGTTGTTGTTTCTACAGTAGTAACTGTTGGCGTAGATTTAGACAACATTTCTGTCTTTGTTGTCATAATAACAGTTGTTGTTTGCGTTGATGTTGCAATCGTTGTCGAAACTGTTGTAGCTGTAGCCAATGAAGTTGTTGTTACAGTTATTGTAGTTGGCGTTGTTGTTTCTACAGTAGTAACTGTTGGCGTAGATTTAGACAACATTTCTGTCGTTGTTGTCATAATAACAGTTGTTGTTTGCGTTAATGTTGCAATCGTTGTCGAAACTGTTGTAGCTGTAGCCAAAGAAGTTGTTGTTACAGAAATTGTAGTTGGCGTTGTTGTTTCTACAGTAGTAACTGTTGGCGTAGATTTAGACAACATTTCTGTCGTTGTTGTCATAATAACAGTTGTTGTTTGCGTTGATGTTGCAATCGTTGTCGAAACTGTTGTAGCTGTAGCCAATGAAGTTGTTGTTACAGTTATTGTAGTTGGCGTTGTTGTTTCTACAGTAGTAACTGTTGGCGTAGATTTAGACAACATTTCTGTCGTTGTTGTCATAATAACAGTTGTTGTTTGCGTTAATGTTGCAATCGTTGTCGAAACTGTTGTAGCTGTAGCCAATGAAGTTGTTGTTACAGAAATTGTAGTTGGCGTTGTTGTTTCTACAGTAGTAACTGTTGGCGTAGATTTAGACAACATTTCTGTCGTTGTTGTCATAATAACAGTTGTTGTTTGCGTTGATGTTGCAATCGTTGTCGAAACTGTTGTAGCTGTAGCCAATGAAGTTGTTGTTACAGTTATTGTAGTTGGCGTTGTTGTTTCTACAGTAGTAACTGTTGGCGTAGATTTAGACAACATTTCTGTCGTTGTTGTCATAATAACAGTTGTTGTTTGCGTTGATGTTGCAATCGTTGTCGAAACTGTTGTAGCTGTAGCCAATGAAGTTGTTGTTACAGTTATTGTAGTTGGCGTTGTTGTTTCTACAGTAGTAACTGTTGGCGTAGATTTAGACAACATTTTTGTCGTTGTTGTCATAATAACAGTTGTTGTTTGCGTTAATGTTGCAATCGTTGTCGAAACTGTTGTAGCTGTAGCCAATGAAGTTGTTGTTACAGAAATTGTAGTTGGCGTTGTTGTTTCTACAGTAGTAACTGTTGGCGTAGATTTAGACAACATTTCTGTCGTTGTTGTCATAATAACAGTTGTTGTTTGCGTTGATGTTGCAATCGTTGTCGAAACTGTTGTAGCTGTAGCCAATGAAGTTGTTGTCACAGTTATTGTAGTTGGCGTTGTTGTTTCTACAGTAGTAACTGTTGGCGTAGATTTAGACAACATTTCTGTCGTTGTTGTCATAATAACAGTTGTTGTTTGCGTTGATGTTGCAATCGTTGTCGAAACTGTTGTAGCTGTAGCCAATGAAGTTGTTGTTACAGTTATTGTAGTTGGCGTTGTTGTTTCTACAGTAGTAACTGTTGGCGTAGATTTAGACAACATTTCTGTCGTTGTTGTCATAATAACAGTTGTTGTTTGCGTTGATGTTGCAATCGTTGTCGAAACTGTTGTAGCTGTAGCCAATGAAGTTGTTGTTACAGTTATTGTAGTTGGCGTTGTTGTTTCTACAGTAGTAACTGTTGGCGTAGATTTAGACAACATTTCTGTCGTTGTTGTCATAATAACAGTTGTTGTTTGCGTTGATGTTGCAATCGTTGTCGAAACTGTTGTAGCTGTAGCCAATGAAGTTGTTGTTACAGTTATTGTAGTTGGCGTTGTTGTTTCTACAGTAGTAACTGTTGGCGTAGATTTAGACAACATTTCTGTCGTTGTTGTCATTATAACCGTTGTTGTTTGCGTTGATGTTGCAATCGTTGTCGAAACTGTTGTAGCTGTAGCCAATGAAGTTGTTGTTACAGTTATTGTAGTTGGCGTTGTTGTTTCTACAGTAGTAACTGTTGGCGTAGATTTAGACAACATTTCTGTCGTTGTTGTCATAATAACAGTTGTTGTTTGCGTTGATGTTGCAATCGTTGTCGAAACTGTTGTAGCTGTAGCCAATGAAGTTGTTGTTACAGAAATTGTAGTTGGCGTTGTTGTTTCTACAGTAGTAACTGTTGGCGTAGATGTAGACAACATTTCTGTCTTTGTTGTCATAATAACAGTTGTTGTTTGCGTTGATGTTGCAATCGTTGTCGAAACTGTTGTAGCTGTAGCCAATGAAGTTGTTGTTACAGTTATTGTAGTTGGCGTTGTTGTTTCTACAGTAGTAACTGTTGGCGTAGATTTAGACAACATTTCTGTCGTTGTTGTCATAATAACAGTTGTTGTTTGCGTTGATGTTGCAATCGTTGTCGAAACTGTTGTAGCTGTAGCCAATGAAGTTGTTGTTACAGTTATTGTAGTTGGCGTTGTTGTTTCTACAGTAGTAACTGTTGGCGTAGATTTAGACAACATTTCTGTCTTTGTTGTCATAATAACAGTTGTTGTTTGCGTTGATGTTGCAATCGTTGTCGAAACTGTTGTAGCTATAGCCAATGAAGTTGTTGTTACAGTTATTGTAGTTGGCGTTGTTGTTTCTACAGTAGTAACTGTTGGCGTAGATTTAAACAACATTTTTGTCGTTGTTGTCATAATAACAGTTGTTGTTTGCGTTGATGTTGCAATCGTTGTCGAAACTGTTGTAGCTGTAGTCAATGAAGTTGTTGTTACAGTTATTGTAGTTGGCGTTGTTGTTTCTACAGTAGTAACTGTTGGCGTAGATTTAGACAACATTTCTGTCGTTGTTGTCATAATAACAGTTGTTGTTTGCGTTAATGTTGCAATCGTTGTCGAAACTGTTGTAGCTGTAGCCAATGAAGTTGTTGTTACAGAAATTGTAGTTGGCGTTGTTGTTTCTACAGTAGTAACTGTTGGCGTAGATTTAGACAACATTTCTGTCGTTGTTGTCATAATAACAGTTGTTGTTTGCGTTGATGTTGCAATCGTTGTCGAAACTGTTGTAGCTGTAGCCAATGAAGTTGTTGTCACAGTTATTGTAGTTGGCGTTGTTGTTTCTACAGTAGTAACTGTTGGCGTAGATTTAGACAACATTTCTGTCGTTGTTGTCATAATAACAGTTGTTGTTTGCGTTGATGTTGCAATCGTTGTCGAAACTGTTGTAGCTGTAGCCAATGAAGTTGTTGTTACAGTTATTGTAGTTGGCGTTGTTGTTTCTACAGTAGTAACTGTTGGCGTAGATTTAGACAACATTTCTGTCTTTGTTGTCATAATAACAGTTGTTGTTTGCGTTGATGTTGCAATCGATGTCGAAACTGTTGTAGCTGTAGCCAATGAAGTTGTTGTTACAGTTATTGTAGTTGGCGTTGTTGTTTCTACAGTAGTAACTGTTGGCGTAGATTTAGACAACATTTCTGTCTTTGTTGTCATAATAACAGTTGTTGTTTGCGTTGATGTTGCAATCGTTGTCGAAACTGTTGTAGCTATAGCCAATGAAGTTGTTGTTACAGTTATTGTAGTTGGCGTTGTTGTTTCTACAGTAGTAACTGTTGGCGTAGATTTAGACAACATTTTTGTCGTTGTTGTCATAATAACAGTTGTTGTTTGCGTTGATGTTGCAATCGTTGTCGAAACTGTTGTAGCTGTAGTCAATGAAGTTGTTGTTACAGTTATTGTAGTTGGCGTTGTTGTTTCTACAGTAGTAACTGTTGGCGTAGATGTAGACAACATTTCTGTCTTTGTTGTCATAATAACAGTTGTTGTTTGCGTTGATGTTGCAATCGTTGTCGAAACTGTTGTAGCTGTAGCCAATGAAGTTGTTGTTACAGTTATTGTAGTTGGCGTTGTTGTTTCTACAGTAGTAACTGTTGGCGTAGATTTAGACAACATTTCTGTCGTTGTTGTCATAATAACAGTTGTTGTTTGCGTTGATGTTGCAATCGTTGTCGAAACTGTTGTAGCTGTAGCCAATGAAGTTGTTGTTACAGTTATTGTAGTTGGCGTTGTTGTTTCTACAGTAGTAACTGTTGGCGTAGATTTAGACAACATTTCTGTCTTTGTTGTCATAATAACAGTTGTTGTTTGCGTTGATGTTGCAATCGTTGTCGAAACTGTTGTAGCTATAGCCAATGAAGTTGTTGTTACAGTTATTGTAGTTGGCGTTGTTGTTTCTACAGTAGTAACTGTTGGCGTAGATTTAGACAACATTTTTGTCGTTGTTGTCATAATAACAGTTGTTGTTTGCGTTGATGTTGCAATCGTTGTCGAAACTGTTGTAGCTGTAGTCAATGAAGTTGTTGTTACAGTTATTGTAGTTGGCGTTGTTGTTTCTACAGTAGTAACTGTTGGCGTAGATTTAGACAACATTTCTGTCGTTGTTGTCATAATAACAGTTGTTGTTTGCGTTAATGTTGCAATCGTTGTCGAAACTGTTGTAGCTGTAGCCAATGAAGTTGTTGTTACAGAAATTGTAGTTGGCGTTGTTGTTTCTACAGTAGTAACTGTTGGCGTAGATTTAGACAACATTTCTGTCGTTGTTGTCATAATAACAGTTGTTGTTTGCGTTGATGTTGCAATCGTTGTCGAAACTGTTGTAGCTGTAGCCAATGAAGTTGTTGTCACAGTTATTGTAGTTGGCGTTGTTGTTTCTACAGTAGTAACTGTTGGCGTAGATTTAGACAACATTTCTGTCGTTGTTGTCATAATAACAGTTGTTGTTTGCGTTGATGTTGCAATCGTTGTCGAAACTGTTGTAGCTGTAGCCAATGAAGTTGTTGTTACAGTTATTGTAGTTGGCGTTGTTGTTTCTACAGTAGTAACTGTTGGCGTAGATTTAGACAACATTTCTGTCTTTGTTGTCATAATAACAGTTGTTGTTTGCGTTGATGTTGCAATCGATGTCGAAACTGTTGTAGCTGTAGCCAATGAAGTTGTTGTTACAGTTATTGTAGTTGGCGTTGTTGTTTCTACAGTAGTAACTGTTGGCGTAGATTTAGACAACATTTCTGTCGTTGTTGTCATAATAACAGTTGTTGTTTGCGTTGATGTTGCAATCGTTGTCGAACCTGTTGTAGCTGTAGCCAATGAAGTTGTTGTTACAGTTATTGTAGTTGGCGTTGTTGTTTCTACAGTAGTAACTGTTGGCGTAGATTTAGACAACATTTCTGTCGTTGTTGTCATAATAAGAGTTGTTGTTTGCGTTGATGTTGCAATCGTTGTCGAAACTGTTGTAGCTGTAGCCAATGAAGTTGTTGTTACAGTTATTGTAGTTGGCGTTGTTGTTTCTACAGTAGTAACTGTTGGCGTAGATTTAGACAACATTTCTGTCGTTGTTGTCATAATAACAGTTGTTGTTTGCGTTGATGTTGCAATCGTTGTCGAAACTGTTGTAGCTGTAGCCAATGAAGTTGTTGTTACAGTTATTGTAGTTGGCGTTGTTGTTTCTACAGTAGTAACTGTTGGCGTAGATTTAGACAACATTTCTGTCGTTGTTGTCATAATAAGAGTTGTTGTTTGCGTTGATGTTGCAATCGATGTCGAAACTGTTGTAGCTGTAGCCAATGAAGTTGTTGTTACAGTTATTGTAGTTGGCGTTGTTGTTTCTACAGTAGTAACTGTTGGCGTAGATTTAGACAACATTTCTGTCGTTGTTGTCATAATAACAGTTGTTGTTTGCGTTGATGTTGCAATCGTTGTCGAAACTGTTGTAGCTGTAGCCAATGAAGTTGTTGTTACAGTTATTGTAGTTGGCGTTGTTGTTTCTACAGTAGTAACTGTTGGCGTAGATTTAGACAACATTTCTGTCGTTGTTGTCATAATAACAGTTGTTGTTTGCGTTGATGTTGCAATCGTTGTCGAAACTGTTGTAGCTGTAGCCAATGAAGTTGTTGTTACAGTTATTGTAGTTGGCGTTGTTGTTTCTACAGTAGTAACTGTTGGCGTAGATTTAGACAACATTTCTGTCGTTGTTGTCATAATAACAGTTGTTGTTTGCGTTAATGTTGCAATCGTTGTCGAAACTGTTGTAGCTGTAGCCAATGAAGTTGTTGTTACAGTTATTGTAGTTGGCGTTGTTGTTTCTACAGTAGTAACTGTTGGCGTAGATTTAGACAACATTTCTATCGTTGTTGTCATAATAACAGTTGTTGTTTGCGTTGATGTTGCAATCGTTGTCGAAACTGTTGTAGCTGTAGCCAATGAAATTGTTGTTACAGAAATTGTAGTTGGCGTTGTTGTTTCTACAGTAGTAACTGTTGGCGTAGATTTAGACAACATTTCTGTCGTTGTTGTCATAATAACAGTTGTTGTTTGCGTTGATGTTGCAATCGTTGTCGAAACTGTTGTAGCTGTAGCCAATGAAGTTGTTGTTACAGTTATTGTAGTTGGCGTTGTTGTTTCTACAGTAGTAACTGTTGGCGTAGATTTAGACAACATTTCTGTCGTTGTTGTCATAATAACAGTTGTTGTTTGCGTTGATGTTGCAATCGTTGTCGAAACAGTTGTAGCTATAGCCAATGAAGTTGTTGTTACAGTTATTGTAGTTGGCGTTGTTGTTTCTACAGTAGTAACTGTTGGCGTAGATTTAGACAACATTTCTGTCGTTGTTGTCATAATAACAGTTGTTGTTTGCGTTGATGTTGCAATCGTTGTCGAAACTGTTGTAGCTGTAGCCAATGAAGTTGTTGTTACAGTTATTGTAGTTGGCGTTGTTGTTTCTACAGTAGTAACTGTTGGCGTAGATTTAGACAACATTTCTGTCTTTGTTGTCATAATAACAGTTGTTGTTTGCGTTGATGTTGCAATCGATGTCGAAACTGTTGTAGCTGTAGCCAATGAAGTTGTTGTTACAGTTATTGTAGTTGGCGTTGTTGTTTCTACAGTAGTAACTGTTGGCGTAGATTTAGACAACATTTCTGTCGTTGTTGTCATAATAACAGTTGTTGTTTGCGTTGATGTTGCAATCGTTGTCGAACCTGTTGTAGCTGTAGCCAATGAAGTTGTTGTTACAGTTATTGTAGTTGGCGTTGTTGTTTCTACAGTAGTAACTGTTGGCGTAGATTTAGACAACATTTCTGTCTTTGTTGTCATAATAACAGTTGTTGTTTGCGTTGATGTTGCAATCGTTGTCGAAACTGTTGTAGCTGTAGCCAATGAAGTTGTTGTTACAGTTATTGTAGTTGGCGTTGTTGTTTCTACAGTAGTAACTGTTGGCGTAGATTTAGACAACATTTCTGTCGTTGTTGTCATAATAACAGTTGTTGTTTGCGTTGATGTTGCAATCGTTGTCGAAACTGTTGTAGCTGTAGCCAATGAAGTTGTTGTTACAGTTATTGTAGTTGGCGTTGTTGTTTCTACAGTAGTAACTGTTGGCGTAGATTTAGACAACATTTCTGTCTTTGTTTGTCGTTGATGTTGCAATCGTTGTCGAAACTGTTGTAGCTGTAGCCAATGAAGTTGTTGTTACAGTTATTGTAGTTGGCGTTGTTGTTTCTACAGTAGTAACTGTTGGCGTAGATTTAGACAACATTTCTGTCGTTGTTGTCATAATAACAGTTGTTGTTTGCGTTGATGTTGCAATCGTTGTCGAACCTGTTGTAGCTGTAGCCAATGAAGTTGTTG
Source organism: Pterobdella sp. o SKG-2022 (assembly GCA_964035795.1). Taxonomy (NCBI): domain Eukaryota; kingdom Metazoa; phylum Annelida; class Clitellata; order Hirudinida; family Piscicolidae; genus Pterobdella; species Pterobdella occidentalis. The sequence goes on from CAXIVU010000102.1 coordinate 82,137, forward strand.
TTACAGTTATTGTAGTTGGCGTTGTTGTTTCTACAGTAGTAACTGTTGGCGTAGATTTAGACAACATTTCTGTCTTTGTTGTCATAATAACAGTTGTTGTTTGCGTTGATGTTGCAATCGTTGTCGAAACTGTTGTAGCTGTAGCCAATGAAGTTGTTGTTACAGAAATTGTAGTTGGCGTTGTTGTTTCTACAGTAGTAACTGTTGGCGTAGATTTAGACAACATTTCTGTCGTTGTTGTCATAATAACAGTTGTTGTTTGCGTTGATGTTGCAATCGTTGTCGAAACTGTTGTAGCTGTAGCCAATGAAGTTGTTGTTACAGTTATTGTAGTTGGCGTTGATGTTTCTACAGTAGTAACTGTTGGCGTAGATTTAGACAACATTTCTGTCGTTGTTGTCATAATAACAGTTGTTGTTTGCGTTGATGTTGCAATCGTTGTCGAAACTGTTGTGTAGCTGTAGCCAATGAAGTTGTTGTTACAGTTATTGTAGTTGGCGTTGTTGTTTCTACAGTAGTAACTGTTGGCGTAGATTTAGACAACATTTCTGTCGTTGTTGTCATAATAACAGTTGTTGTTTGCGTTGATGTTGCAATCGTTGTCGAAACTGTTGTAGCTGTAGCCAATGAAGTTGTTGTTACAGTTATTGTAGTTGGCGTTGTTGTTTCTACAGTAGTAACTGTTGGCGTAGATTTAGACAACATTTCTGTCGTTGTTGTCATAATAACAGTTGTTGTTTGCGTTGATGTTGCAATCGTTGTCGAAACTGTTGTAGCTGTAGCCAATGAAGTTGTTGTTACAGTTATTGTAGTTGGCGTTGTTGTTTCTACAGTAGTAACTGTTGGCGTAGATTTAGACAACATTTCTGTCGTTGTTGTCATAATAACAGTTGTTGTTTGCGTTGATGTTGCAATCGTTGTCGAAACTGTTGTAGCTGTAGCCAATGAAGTTGTTGTTACAGTTATTGTAGTTGGCGTTGTTGTTTCTACAGTAGTAACTGTTGGCGTAGATTTAGACAACATTTCTGTCGTTGTTGTCATAATAACAGTTGTTGTTTGCGTTGATGTTGCAATCGTTGTCGAAACTGTTGTAGCTGTAGCCAATGAAGTTGTTGTTACAGTTATTGTAGTTGGCGTTGTTGTTTCTACAGTAGTAACTGTTGGCGTAGATTTAGACAACATTTCTGTCGTTGTTGTCATAATAACAGTTGTTGTTTGCGTTGATGTTGCAATCGTTGTCGAAACTGTTGTAGCTGTAGCCAATGAAGTTGTTGTTACAGTTATTGTAGTTGGCGTTGTTGTTTCTACAGTAGTAACTGTTGGCGTAGATTTAGACAACATTTCTGTCGTTGTTGTCATAATAACAGTTGTTGTTTGCGTTGATGTTGCAATCGTTGTCGAAACTGTTGTAGCTGTAGCCAATGAAGTTGTTGTTACAGTTATTGTAGTTGGCGTTGTTGTTTCTACAGTAGTAACTGTTGGCGTAGATTTAGACAACATTTCTGTCGTTGTTGTCATAATAACAGTTGTTGTTTGCGTTGATGTTGCAATCGTTGTCGAAACTGTTGTAGCTGTAGCCAATGAAGTTGTTGTTACAGTTATTGTAGTTGGCGTTGTTGTTTCTACAGTAGTAACTGTTGGCGTAGATTTAGACAACATTTCTGTCGTTGTTGTCATAATAACAGTTGTTGTTTGCGTTGATGTTGCAATCGTTGTCGAAACTGTTGTAGCTGTAGCCAATGAAGTTGTTGTTACAGTTATTGTAGTTGGCGTTGTTGTTTCTACAGTAGTAACTGTTGGCGTAGATTTAGACAACATTTCTGTCGTTGTTGTCATAATAACAGTTGTTGTTTGCGTTGATGTTGCAATCGTTGTCGAAACTGTTGTAGCTGTAGCCAATGAAGTTGTTGTTACAGTTATTGTAGTTGGCGTTGTTGTTTCTACAGTAGTAACTGTTGGCGTAGATTTAGACAACATTTCTGTCGTTGTTGTCATAATAACAGTTGTTGTTTGCGTTGATGTTGCAATCGTTGTCGAAACTGTTGTAGCTGTAGCCAATGAAGTTGTTGTTACAGTTATTGTAGTTGGCGTTGTTGTTTCTACAGTAGTAACTGTTGGCGTAGATTTAGACAACATTTCTGTCGTTGTTGTCATAATAACAGTTGTTGTTTGCGTTGATGTTGCAATCGTTGTCGAAACTGTTGTAGCTGTAGCCAATGAAGTTGTTGTTACAGTTATTGTAGTTGGCGTTGTTGTTTCTACAGTAGTAACTGTTGGCGTAGATTTAGACAACATTTCTGTCGTTGTTGTCATAATAACAGTTGTTGTTTGCGTTGATGTTGCAATCGTTGTCGAAACTGTTGTAGCTGTAGCCAATGAAGTTGTTGTTACAGTTATTGTAGTTGGCGTTGTTGTTTCTACAGTAGTAACTGTTGGCGTAGATTTAGACAACATTTCTGTCGTTGTTGTCATAATAACAGTTGTTGTTTGCGTTGATGTTGCAATCGTTGTCGAAACTGTTGTAGCTGTAGCCAATGAAGTTGTTGTTACAGTTATTGTAGTTGGCGTTGTTGTTTCTACAGTAGTAACTGTTGGCGTAGATTTAGACAACATTTCTGTCGTTGTTGTCATAATAACAGTTGTTGTTTGCGTTGATGTTGCAATCGTTGTCGAAACTGTTGTAGCTGTAGCCAATGAAGTTGTTGTTACAGTTATTGTAGTTGGCGTTGTTGTTTCTACAGTAGTAACTGTTGGCGTAGATTTAGACAACATTTCTGTCGTTGTTGTCATAATAACAGTTGTTGTTTGCGTTGATGTTGCAATCGTTGTCGAAACTGTTGTAGCTGTAGCCAATGAAGTTGTTGTTACAGTTATTGTAGTTGGCGTTGTTGTTTCTACAGTAGTAACTGTTGGCGTAGATTTAGACAACATTTCTGTCGTTGTTGTCATAATAACAGTTGTTGTTTGCGTTGATGTTGCAATCGTTGTCGAAACTGTTGTAGCTGTAGCCAATGAAGTTGTTGTTACAGTTATTGTAGTTGGCGTTGTTGTTTCTACAGTAGTAACTGTTGGCGTAGATTTAGACAACATTTCTGTCGTTGTTGTCATAATAACAGTTGTTGTTTGCGTTGATGTTGCAATCGTTGTCGAAACTGTTGTAGCTGTAGCCAATGAAGTTGTTGTTACAGTTATTGTAGTTGGCGTTGTTGTTTCTACAGTAGTAACTGTTGGCGTAGATTTAGACAACATTTCTGTCGTTGTTGTCATAATAACAGTTGTTGTTTGCGTTGATGTTGCAATCGTTGTCGAAACTGTTGTAGCTGTAGCCAATGAAGTTGTTGTTACAGTTATTGTAGTTGGCGTTGTTGTTTCTACAGTAGTAACTGTTGGCGTAGATTTAGACAACATTTCTGTCGTTGTTGTCATAATAACAGTTGTTGTTTGCGTTGATGTTGCAATCGTTGTCGAAACTGTTGTAGCTGTAGCCAATGAAGTTGTTGTTACAGTTATTGTAGTTGGCGTTGTTGTTTCTACAGTAGTAACTGTTGGCGTAGATTTAGACAACATTTCTGTCGTTGTTGTCATAATAACAGTTGTTGTTTGCGTTGATGTTGCAATCGTTGTCGAAACTGTTGTAGCTGTAGCCAATGAAGTTGTTGTTACAGTTATTGTAGTTGGCGTTGTTGTTTCTACAGTAGTAACTGTTGGCGTAGATTTAGACAACATTTCTGTCGTTGTTGTCATAATAACAGTTGTTGTTTGCGTTGATGTTGCAATCGTTGTCGAAACTGTTGTAGCTGTAGCCAATGAAGTTGTTGTTACAGTTATTGTAGTTGGCGTTGTTGTTTCTACAGTAGTAACTGTTGGCGTAGATTTAGACAACATTTCTGTCGTTGTTGTCATAATAACAGTTGTTGTTTGCGTTGATGTTGCAATCGTTGTCGAAACTGTTGTAGCTGTAGCCAATGAAGTTGTTGTTACAGTTATTGTAGTTGGCGTTGTTGTTTCTACAGTAGTAACTGTTGGCGTAGATTTAGACAACATTTCTGTCGTTGTTGTCATAATAACAGTTGTTGTTTGCGTTGATGTTGCAATCGTTGTCGAAACTGTTGTAGCTGTAGCCAATGAAGTTGTTGTTACAGTTATTGTAGTTGGCGTTGTTGTTTCTACAGTAGTAACTGTTGGCGTAGATTTAGACAACATTTCTGTCGTTGTTGTCATAATAACAGTTGTTGTTTGCGTTGATGTTGCAATCGTTGTCGAAACTGTTGTAGCTGTAGCCAATGAAGTTGTTGTTACAGTTATTGTAGTTGGCGTTGTTGTTTCTACAGTAGTAACTGTTGGCGTAGATTTAGACAACATTTCTGTCGTTGTTGTCATAATAACAGTTGTTGTTTGCGTTGATGTTGCAATCGTTGTCGAAACTGTTGTAGCTGTAGCCAATGAAGTTGTTGTTACAGTTATTGTAGTTGGCGTTGTTGTTTCTACAGTAGTAACTGTTGGCGTAGATTTAGACAACATTTCTGTCGTTGTTGTCATAATAACAGTTGTTGTTTGCGTTGATGTTGCAATCGTTGTCGAAACTGTTGTAGCTGTAGCCAATGAAGTTGTTGTTACAGTTATTGTAGTTGGCGTTGTTGTTTCTACAGTAGTAACTGTTGGCGTAGATTTAGACAACATTTCTGTCGTTGTTGTCATAATAACAGTTGTTGTTTGCGTTGATGTTGCAATCGTTGTCGAAACTGTTGTAGCTGTAGCCAATGAAGTTGTTGTTACAGTTATTGTAGTTGGCGTTGTTGTTTCTACAGTAGTAACTGTTGGCGTAGATTTAGACAACATTTCTGTCGTTGTTGTCATAATAACAGTTGTTGTTTGCGTTGATGTTGCAATCGTTGTCGAAACTGTTGTAGCTGTAGCCAATGAAGTTGTTGTTACAGTTATTGTAGTTGGCGTTGTTGTTTCTACAGTAGTAACTGTTGGCGTAGATTTAGACAACATTTCTGTCGTTGTTGTCATAATAACAGTTGTTGTTTGCGTTGATGTTGCAATCGTTGTCGAAACTGTTGTAGCTGTAGCCAATGAAGTTGTTGTTACAGTTATTGTAGTTGGCGTTGTTGTTTCTACAGTAGTAACTGTTGGCGTAGATTTAGACAACATTTCTGTCGTTGTTGTCATAATAACAGTTGTTGTTTGCGTTGATGTTGCAATCGTTGTCGAAACTGTTGTAGCTGTAGCCAATGAAGTTGTTGTTACAGTTATTGTAGTTGGCGTTGTTGTTTCTACAGTAGTAACTGTTGGCGTAGATTTAGACAACATTTCTGTCGTTGTTGTCATAATAACAGTTGTTGTTTGCGTTGATGTTGCAATCGTTGTCGAAACTGTTGTAGCTGTAGCCAATGAAGTTGTTGTTACAGTTATTGTAGTTGGCGTTGTTGTTTCTACAGTAGTAACTGTTGGCGTAGATTTAGACAACATTTCTGTCGTTGTTGTCATAATAACAGTTGTTGTTTGCGTTGATGTTGCAATCGTTGTCGAAACTGTTGTAGCTGTAGCCAATGAAGTTGTTGTTACAGTTATTGTAGTTGGCGTTGTTGTTTCTACAGTAGTAACTGTTGGCGTAGATTTAGACAACATTTCTGTCGTTGTTGTCATAATAACAGTTGTTGTTTGCGTTGATGTTGCAATCGTTGTCGAAACTGTTGTAGCTGTAGCCAATGAAGTTGTTGTTACAGTTATTGTAGTTGGCGTTGTTGTTTCTACAGTAGTAACTGTTGGCGTAGATTTAGACAACATTTCTGTCGTTGTTGTCATAATAACAGTTGTTGTTTGCGTTGATGTTGCAATCGTTGTCGAAACTGTTGTAGCTGTAGCCAATGAAGTTGTTGTTACAGTTATTGTAGTTGGCGTTGTTGTTTCTACAGTAGTAACTGTTGGCGTAGATTTAGACAACATTTCTGTCGTTGTTGTCATAATAACAGTTGTTGTTTGCGTTGATGTTGCAATCGTTGTCGAAACTGTTGTAGCTGTAGCCAATGAAGTTGTTGTTACAGTTATTGTAGTTGGCGTTGTTGTTTCTACAGTAGTAACTGTTGGCGTAGATTTAGACAACATTTCTGTCGTTGTTGTCATAATAACAGTTGTTGTTTGCGTTGATGTTGCAATCGTTGTCGAAACTGTTGTAGCTGTAGCCAATGAAGTTGTTGTTACAGTTATTGTAGTTGGCGTTGTTGTTTCTACAGTAGTAACTGTTGGCGTAGATTTAGACAACATTTCTGTCGTTGTTGTCATAATAACAGTTGTTGTTTGCGTTGATGTTGCAATCGTTGTCGAAACTGTTGTAGCTGTAGCCAATGAAGTTGTTGTTACAGTTATTGTAGTTGGCGTTGTTGTTTCTACAGTAGTAACTGTTGGCGTAGATTTAGACAACATTTCTGTCGTTGTTGTCATAATAACAGTTGTTGTTTGCGTTGATGTTGCAATCGTTGTCGAAACTGTTGTAGCTGTAGCCAATGAAGTTGTTGTTACAGTTATTGTAGTTGGCGTTGTTGTTTCTACAGTAGTAACTGTTGGCGTAGATTTAGACAACATTTCTGTCGTTGTTGTCATAATAACAGTTGTTGTTTGCGTTGATGTTGCAATCGTTGTCGAAACTGTTGTAGCTGTAGCCAATGAAGTTGTTGTTACAGTTATTGTAGTTGGCGTTGTTGTTTCTACAGTAGTAACTGTTGGCGTAGATTTAGACAACATTTCTGTCGTTGTTGTCATAATAACAGTTGTTGTTTGCGTTGATGTTGCAATCGTTGTCGAAACTGTTGTAGCTGTAGCCAATGAAGTTGTTGTTACAGTTATTGTAGTTGGCGTTGTTGTTTCTACAGTAGTAACTGTTGGCGTAGATTTAGACAACATTTCTGTCGTTGTTGTCATAATAACAGTTGTTGTTTGCGTTGATGTTGCAATCGTTGTCGAAACTGTTGTAGCTGTAGCCAATGAAGTTGTTGTTACAGTTATTGTAGTTGGCGTTGTTGTTTCTACAGTAGTAACTGTTGGCGTAGATTTAGACAACATTTCTGTCGTTGTTGTCATAATAACAGTTGTTGTTTGCGTTGATGTTGCAATCGTTGTCGAAACTGTTGTAGCTGTAGCCAATGAAGTTGTTGTTACAGTTATTGTAGTTGGCGTTGTTGTTTCTACAGTAGTAACTGTTGGCGTAGATTTAGACAACATTTCTGTCGTTGTTGTCATAATAACAGTTGTTGTTTGCGTTGATGTTGCAATCGTTGTCGAAACTGTTGTAGCTGTAGCCAATGAAGTTGTTGTTACAGTTATTGTAGTTGGCGTTGTTGTTTCTACAGTAGTAACTGTTGGCGTAGATTTAGACAACATTTCTGTCGTTGTTGTCATAATAACAGTTGTTGTTTGCGTTGATGTTGCAATCGTTGTCGAAACTGTTGTAGCTGTAGCCAATGAAGTTGTTGTTACAGTTATTGTAGTTGGCGTTGTTGTTTCTACAGTAGTAACTGTTGGCGTAGATTTAGACAACATTTCTGTCGTTGTTGTCATAATAACAGTTGTTGTTTGCGTTGATGTTGCAATCGTTGTCGAAACTGTTGTAGCTGTAGCCAATGAAGTTGTTGTTACAGTTATTGTAGTTGGCGTTGTTGTTTCTACAGTAGTAACTGTTGGCGTAGATTTAGACAACATTTCTGTCGTTGTTGTCATAATAACAGTTGTTGTTTGCGTTGATGTTGCAATCGTTGTCGAAACTGTTGTAGCTGTAGCCAATGAAGTTGTTGTTACAGTTATTGTAGTTGGCGTTGTTGTTTCTACAGTAGTAACTGTTGGCGTAGATTTAGACAACATTTCTGTCGTTGTTGTCATAATAACAGTTGTTGTTTGCGTTGATGTTGCAATCGTTGTCGAAACTGTTGTAGCTGTAGCCAATGAAGTTGTTGTTACAGTTATTGTAGTTGGCGTTGTTGTTTCTACAGTAGTAACTGTTGGCGTAGATTTAGACAACATTTCTGTCGTTGTTGTCATAATAACAGTTGTTGTTTGCGTTGATGTTGCAATCGTTGTCGAAACTGTTGTAGCTGTAGCCAATGAAGTTGTTGTTACAGTTATTGTAGTTGGCGTTGTTGTTTCTACAGTAGTAACTGTTGGCGTAGATTTAGACAACATTTCTGTCGTTGTTGTCATAATAACAGTTGTTGTTTGCGTTGATGTTGCAATCGTTGTCGAAACTGTTGTAGCTGTAGCCAATGAAGTTGTTGTTACAGTTATTGTAGTTGGCGTTGTTGTTTCTACAGTAGTAACTGTTGGCGTAGATTTAGACAACATTTCTGTCGTTGTTGTCATAATAACAGTTGTTGTTTGCGTTGATGTTGCAATCGTTGTCGAAACTGTTGTAGCTGTAGCCAATGAAGTTGTTGTTACAGTTATTGTAGTTGGCGTTGTTGTTTCTACAGTAGTAACTGTTGGCGTAGATTTAGACAACATTTCTGTCGTTGTTGTCATAATAACAGTTGTTGTTTGCGTTGATGTTGCAATCGTTGTCGAAACTGTTGTAGCTGTAGCCAATGAAGTTGTTGTTACAGTTATTGTAGTTGGCGTTGTTGTTTCTACAGTAGTAACTGTTGGCGTAGATTTAGACAACATTTCTGTCGTTGTTGTCATAATAACAGTTGTTGTTTGCGTTGATGTTGCAATCGTTGTCGAAACTGTTGTAGCTGTAGCCAATGAAGTTGTTGTTACAGTTATTGTAGTTGGCGTTGTTGTTTCTACAGTAGTAACTGTTGGCGTAGATTTAGACAACATTTCTGTCGTTGTTGTCATAATAACAGTTGTTGTTTGCGTTGATGTTGCAATCGTTGTCGAAACTGTTGTAGCTGTAGCCAATGAAGTTGTTGTTACAGTTATTGTAGTTGGCGTTGTTGTTTCTACAGTAGTAACTGTTGGCGTAGATTTAGACAACATTTCTGTCGTTGTTGTCATAATAACAGTTGTTGTTTGCGTTGATGTTGCAATCGTTGTCGAAACTGTTGTAGCTGTAGCCAATGAAGTTGTTGTTACAGTTATTGTAGTTGGCGTTGTTGTTTCTACAGTAGTAACTGTTGGCGTAGATTTAGACAACATTTCTGTCGTTGTTGTCATAATAACAGTTGTTGTTTGCGTTGATGTTGCAATCGTTGTCGAAACTGTTGTAGCTGTAGCCAATGAAGTTGTTGTTACAGTTATTGTAGTTGGCGTTGTTGTTTCTACAGTAGTAACTGTTGGCGTAGATTTAGACAACATTTCTGTCGTTGTTGTCATAATAACAGTTGTTGTTTGCGTTGATGTTGCAATCGTTGTCGAAACTGTTGTAGCTGTAGCCAATGAAGTTGTTGTTACAGTTATTGTAGTTGGCGTTGTTGTTTCTACAGTAGTAACTGTTGGCGTAGATTTAGACAACATTTCTGTCGTTGTTGTCATAATAACAGTTGTTGTTTGCGTTGATGTTGCAATCGTTGTCGAAACTGTTGTAGCTGTAGCCAATGAAGTTGTTGTTACAGTTATTGTAGTTGGCGTTGTTGTTTCTACAGTAGTAACTGTTGGCGTAGATTTAGACAACATTTCTGTCGTTGTTGTCATAATAACAGTTGTTGTTTGCGTTGATGTTGCAATCGTTGTCGAAACTGTTGTAGCTGTAGCCAATGAAGTTGTTGTTACAGTTATTGTAGTTGGCGTTGTTGTTTCTACAGTAGTAACTGTTGGCGTAGATTTAGACAACATTTCTGTCGTTGTTGTCATAATAACAGTTGTTGTTTGCGTTGATGTTGCAATCGTTGTCGAAACTGTTGTAGCTGTAGCCAATGAAGTTGTTGTTACAGTTATTGTAGTTGGCGTTGTTGTTTCTACAGTAGTAACTGTTGGCGTAGATTTAGACAACATTTCTGTCGTTGTTGTCATAATAACAGTTGTTGTTTGCGTTGATGTTGCAATCGTTGTCGAAACTGTTGTAGCTGTAGCCAATGAAGTTGTTGTTACAGTTATTGTAGTTGGCGTTGTTGTTTCTACAGTAGTAACTGTTGGCGTAGATTTAGACAACATTTCTGTCGTTGTTGTCATAATAACAGTTGTTGTTTGCGTTGATGTTGCAATCGTTGTCGAAACTGTTGTAGCTGTAGCCAATGAAGTTGTTGTTACAGTTATTGTAGTTGGCGTTGTTGTTTCTACAGTAGTAACTGTTGGCGTAGATTTAGACAACATTTCTGTCGTTGTTGTCATAATAACAGTTGTTGTTTGCGTTGATGTTGCAATCGTTGTCGAAACTGTTGTAGCTGTAGCCAATGAAGTTGTTGTTACAGTTATTGTAGTTGGCGTTGTTGTTTCTACAGTAGTAACTGTTGGCGTAGATTTAGACAACATTTCTGTCGTTGTTGTCATAATAACAGTTGTTGTTTGCGTTGATGTTGCAAACGTTGTCGAAACTGTTGTAGCTGTAGCCAATGAAGTTGTTGTTACAGTTATTGTAGTTGGCGTTGTTGTTTCTACAGTAGTAACTGTTGGCGTAGATTTAGACAACATTTCTGTCTTTGTTGTCATAATAACAGTTGTTGTTTGCGTTGATGTTGCAATCGTTGTCGAAACTGTTGTAGCTGTAGCCAATGAAGTTGTTATTACAGTTATTGTAGTTGGCGTTGTTGTTTCTACAGTAGTAACTGTTGGCGTAGATTTAGACAACATTTCTGTCGTTGTTGTCATAATAACAGTTGTTGTTTGCGTTGATGTTGCAATCGTTGTCGAAACTGTTGTAGCTGTAGCCAATGAAGTTGTTGTTACAGTTATTGTAGTTGGCGTTGTTGTTTCTACAGTAGTAACTGTTGGCGTAGATTTAGACAACATTTCTGTCGTTGTTGTCATAATAACAGTTGTTGTTTGCGTTGATGTTGCAATCGTTGTCGAAACTGTTGTAGCTGTAGCCAATGAAGTTGTTGTTACAGTTATTGTAGTTGGCGTTGTTGTTTCTACAGTAGTAACTGTTGGCGTAGATTTAGACAACATTTCTGTCGTTGTTGTCATAATAACAGTTGTTGTTTGCGTTGATGTTGCAATCGTTGTCGAAACTGTTGTAGCTGTAGCCAATGAAGTTGTTGTTACAGTTATTGTAGTTGGCGTTGTTGTTTCTACAGTAGTAACTGTTGGCGTAGATTTAGACAACATTTCTGTCGTTGTTGTCATAATAACAGTTGTTGTTTGCGTTGATGTTGCAATCGTTGTCGAAACTGTTGTAGCTGTAGCCAATGAAGTTGTTGTTACAGTTATTGTAGTTGGCGTTGTTGTTTCTACAGTAGTAACTGTTGGCGTAGATTTAGACAACATTTCTGTCGTTGTTGTCATAATAACAGTTGTTGTTTGCGTTGATGTTGCAATCGTTGTCGAAACTGTTGTAGCTGTAGCCAATGAAGTTGTTGTTACAGTTATTGTAGTTGGCGTTGTTGTTTCTACAGTAGTAACTGTTGGCGTAGATTTAGACAACATTTCTGTCGTTGTTGTCATAATAACAGTTGTTGTTTGCGTTGATGTTGCAATCGTTGTCGAAACTGTTGTAGCTGTAGCCAATGAAGTTGTTGTTACAGTTATTGTAGTTGGCGTTGTTGTTTCTACAGTAGTAACTGTTGGCGTAGATTTAGACAACATTTCTGTCGTTGTTGTCATAATAACAGTTGTTGTTTGCGTTGATGTTGCAATCGTTGTCGAAACTGTTGTAGCTGTAGCCAATGAAGTTGTTGTTACAGTTATTGTAGTTGGCGTTGTTGTTTCTACAGTAGTAACTGTTGGCGTAGATTTAGACAACATTTCTGTCGTTGTTGTCATAATAACAGTTGTTGTTTGCGTTGATGTTGCAATCGTTGTCGAAACTGTTGTAGCTGTAGCCAATGAAGTTGTTGTTACAGTTATTGTAGTTGGCGTTGTTGTTTCTACAGTAGTAACTGTTGGCGTAGATTTAGACAACATTTCTGTCGTTGTTGTCATAATAACAGTTGTTGTTTGCGTTGATGTTGCAATCGTTGTCGAAACTGTTGTAGCTGTAGCCAATGAAGTTGTTGTTACAGTTATTGTAGTTGGCGTTGTTGTTTCTACAGTAGTAACTGTTGGCGTAGATTTAGACAACATTTCTGTCGTTGTTGTCATAATAACAGTTGTTGTTTGCGTTGATGTTGCAATCGTTGTCGAAACTGTTGTAGCTGTAGCCAATGAAGTTGTTGTTACAGTTATTGTAGTTGGCGTTGTTGTTTCTACAGTAGTAACTGTTGGCGTAGATTTAGACAACATTTCTGTCGTTGTTGTCATAATAACAGTTGTTGTTTGCGTTGATGTTGCAATCGTTGTCGAAACTGTTGTAGCTGTAGCCAATGAAGTTGTTGTTACAGTTATTGTAGTTGGCGTTGTTGTTTCTACAGTAGTAACTGTTGGCGTAGATTTAGACAACATTTCTGTCGTTGTTGTCATAATAACAGTTGTTGTTTGCGTTGATGTTGCAATCGTTGTCGAAACTGTTGTAGCTGTAGCCAATGAAGTTGTTGTTACAGTTATTGTAGTTGGCGTTGTTGTTTCTACAGTAGTAACTGTTGGCGTAGATTTAGACAACATTTCTGTCGTTGTTGTCATAATAACAGTTGTTGTTTGCGTTGATGTTGCAATCGTTGTCGAAACTGTTGTAGCTGTAGCCAATGAAGTTGTTGTTACAGTTATTGTAGTTGGCGTTGTTGTTTCTACAGTAGTAACTGTTGGCGTAGATTTAGACAACATTTCTGTCGTTGTTGTCATAATAACAGTTGTTGTTTGCGTTGATGTTGCAATCGTTGTCGAAACTGTTGTAGCTGTAGCCAATGAAGTTGTTGTTACAGTTATTGTAGTTGGCGTTGTTGTTTCTACAGTAGTAACTGTTGGCGTAGATTTAGACAACATTTCTGTCGTTGTTGTCATAATAACAGTTGTTGTTTGCGTTGATGTTGCAATCGTTGTCGAAACTGTTGTAGCTGTAGCCAATGAAGTTGTTGTTACAGTTATTGTAGTTGGCGTTGTTGTTTCTACAGTAGTAACTGTTGGCGTAGATTTAGACAACATTTCTGTCGTTGTTGTCATAATAACAGTTGTTGTTTGCGTTGATGTTGCAATCGTTGTCGAAACTGTTGTAGCTGTAGCCAATGAAGTTGTTGTTACAGTTATTGTAGTTGGCGTTGTTGTTTCTACAGTAGTAACTGTTGGCGTAGATTTAGACAACATTTCTGTCGTTGTTGTCATAATAACAGTTGTTGTTTGCGTTGATGTTGCAATCGTTGTCGAAACTGTTGTAGCTGTAGCCAATGAAGTTGTTGTTACAGTTATTGTAGTTGGCGTTGTTGTTTCTACAGTAGTAACTGTTGGCGTAGATTTAGACAACATTTCTGTCGTTGTTGTCATAATAACAGTTGTTGTTTGCGTTGATGTTGCAATCGTTGTCGAAACTGTTGTAGCTGTAGCCAATGAAGTTGTTGTTACAGTTATTGTAGTTGGCGTTGTTGTTTCTACAGTAGTAACTGTTGGCGTAGATTTAGACAACATTTCTGTCGTTGTTGTCATAATAACAGTTGTTGTTTGCGTTGATGTTGCAATCGTTGTCGAAACTGTTGTAGCTGTAGCCAATGAAGTTGTTGTTACAGTTATTGTAGTTGGCGTTGTTGTTTCTACAGTAGTAACTGTTGGCGTAGATTTAGACAACATTTCTGTCGTTGTTGTCATAATAACAGTTGTTGTTTGCGTTGATGTTGCAATCGTTGTCGAAACTGTTGTAGCTGTAGCCAATGAAGTTGTTGTTACAGTTATTGTAGTTGGCGTTGTTGTTTCTACAGTAGTAACTGTTGGCGTAGATTTAGACAACATTTCTGTCGTTGTTGTCATAATAACAGTTGTTGTTTGCGTTGATGTTGCAATCGTTGTCGAAACTGTTGTAGCTGTAGCCAATGAAGTTGTTGTTACAGTTATTGTAGTTGGCGTTGTTGTTTCTACAGTAGTAACTGTTGGCGTAGATTTAGACAACATTTCTGTCGTTGTTGTCATAATAACAGTTGTTGTTTGCGTTGATGTTGCAATCGTTGTCGAAACTGTTGTAGCTGTAGCCAATGAAGTTGTTGTTACAGTTATTGTAGTTGGCGTTGTTGTTTCTACAGTAGTAACTGTTGGCGTAGATTTAGACAACATTTCTGTCGTTGTTGTCATAATAACAGTTGTTGTTTGCGTTGATGTTGCAATCGTTGTCGAAACTGTTGTAGCTGTAGCCAATGAAGTTGTTGTTACAGTTATTGTAGTTGGCGTTGTTGTTTCTACAGTAGTAACTGTTGGCGTAGATTTAGACAACATTTCTGTCGTTGTTGTCATAATAACAGTTGTTGTTTGCGTTGATGTTGCAATCGTTGTCGAAACTGTTGTAGCTGTAGCCAATGAAGTTGTTGTTACAGTTATTGTAGTTGGCGTTGTTGTTTCTACAGTAGTAACTGTTGGCGTAGATTTAGACAACATTTCTGTCGTTGTTGTCATAATAACAGTTGTTGTTTGCGTTGATGTTGCAATCGTTGTCGAAACTGTTGTAGCTGTAGCCAATGAAGTTGTTGTTACAGTTATTGTAGTTGGCGTTGTTGTTTCTACAGTAGTAACTGTTGGCGTAGATTTAGACAACATTTCTGTCGTTGTTGTCATAATAACAGTTGTTGTTTGCGTTGATGTTGCAATCGTTGTCGAAACTGTTGTAGCTGTAGCCAATGAAGTTGTTGTTACAGTTATTGTAGTTGGCGTTGTTGTTTCTACAGTAGTAACTGTTGGCGTAGATTTAGACAACATTTCTGTCGTTGTTGTCATAATAACAGTTGTTGTTTGCGTTGATGTTGCAATCGTTGTCGAAACTGTTGTAGCTGTAGCCAATGAAGTTGTTGTTACAGTTATTGTAGTTGGCGTTGTTGTTTCTACAGTAGTAACTGTTGGCGTAGATTTAGACAACATTTCTGTCGTTGTTGTCATAATAACAGTTGTTGTTTGCGTTGATGTTGCAATCGTTGTCGAAACTGTTGTAGCTGTAGCCAATGAAGTTGTTGTTACAGTTATTGTAGTTGGCGTTGTTGTTTCTACAGTAGTAACTGTTGGCGTAGATTTAGACAACATTTCTGTCGTTGTTGTCATAATAACAGTTGTTGTTTGCGTTGATGTTGCAATCGTTGTCGAAACTGTTGTAGCTGTAGCCAATGAAGTTGTTGTTACAGTTATTGTAGTTGGCGTTGTTGTTTCTACAGTAGTAACTGTTGGCGTAGATTTAGACAACATTTCTGTCGTTGTTGTCATAATAACAGTTGTTGTTTGCGTTGATGTTGCAATCGTTCTCGAAACTGTTGTAGCTGTAGCCAATGAAGTTGTTGTTACAGAAATTGTAGTTGGCGTTGTTGTTTCTACAGTAGTAACTGTTGGCGTAGATTTAGACAACATTTCTGTCTTTGTTGTCATAATAACAGTTGTTGTTTGCGTTGATGTTGCAATCGTTGTCGAAACTGTTGTAGCTGTAGCCAATGAAGTTGTTGTTACAGAAATTGTAGTTGGCGTTGTTGTTTCTACAGTAGTAACTGTTGGCGTAGATTTAGACAACATTTCTGTCTTTGTTGTCATAATAACAGTTGTTGTTTGCGTTGATGTTGCAATCGTTGTCGAAACTGTTGTAGCTATAGCCAATGAAGTTGTTGTTACAGTTATTGTAGTTGGCGTTGTTGTTTCTACAGTAGTAACTGTTGGCGTAGATTTAGACAACATTTCTGTCGTTGTTGTCATAATAACAGTTGTTGTTTGCGTTGATGTTGCAATCGTTGTCGAAACTGTTGTAGCTGTAGCCAATGAAGTTGTTGTTACAGTTATTGTAGTTGGCGTTGTTGTTTCTACAGTAGTAACTGTTGGCGTAGATTTAGACAACATTTCTGTCGTTGTTGTCATAATAACAGTTGTTGTTTGCGTTGATGTTGCAATCGTTGTCGAAACTGTTGTAGCTGTAGCCAATGAAGTTGTTGTTACAGTTATTGTAGTTGGCGTTGTTGTTTCTACAGTAGTAACTGTTGGCGTAGATTTAGACAACATTTCTGTCGTTGTTGTCATAATAACAGTTGTTGTTTGCGTTGATGTTGCAATCGTTGTCGAAACTGTTGTAGCTGTAGCCAATGAAGTTGTTGTTACAGTTATTGTAGTTGGCGTTGTTGTTTCTACAGTAGTAACTGTTGGCGTAGATTTAGACAACATTTCTGTCGTTGTTGTCATAATAACAGTTGTTGTTTGCGTTGATGTTGCAATCGTTGTCGAAACTGTTGTAGCTGTAGCCAATGAAGTTGTTGTTACAGTTATTGTAGTTGGCGTTGTTGTTTCTACAGTAGTAACTGTTGGCGTAGATTTAGACAACATTTCTGTCGTTGTTGTCATAATAACAGTTGTTGTTTGCGTTGATGTTGCAATCGTTGTCGAAACTGTTGTAGCTGTAGCCAATGAAGTTGTTGTTACAGTTATTGTAGTTGGCGTTGTTGTTTCTACAGTAGTAACTGTTGGCGTAGATTTAGACAACATTTCTGTCGTTGTTGTCATAATAACAGTTGTTGTTTGCGTTGATGTTGCAATCGTTCTCGAAACTGTTGTAGCTGTAGCCAATGAAGTTGTTGTTACAGAAATTGTAGTTGGCGTTGTTGTTTCTACAGTAGTAACTGTTGGCGTAGATTTAGACAACATTTCTGTCTTTGTTGTCATAATAACAGTTGTTGTTTGCGTTGATGTTGCAATCGTTGTCGAAACTGTTGTAGCTGTAGCCAATGAAGTTGTTGTTACAGAAATTGTAGTTGGCGTTGTTGTTTCTACAGTAGTAACTGTTGGCGTAGATTTAGACAACATTTCTGTCTTTGTTGTCATAATAACAGTTGTTGTTTGCGTTGATGTTGCAATCGTTGTCGAAACTGTTGTAGCTATAGCCAATGAAGTTGTTGTTACAGTTATTGTAGTTGGCGTTGTTGTTTCTACAGTAGTAACTGTTGGCGTAGATTTAGACAACATTTTTGTCGTTGTTGTCATAATAACAGTTGTTGTTTGCGTTGATGTTGCAATCGTTGTCGAAACTGTTGTAGCTGTAGCCAATGAAGTTGTTGTTACAGTTATTGTAGTTGGCGTTGTTGTTTCTACAGTAGTAACTGTTGGCGTAGATTTAGACAACATTTCTGTCGTTGTTGTCATAATAACAGTTGTTGTTTGCGTTAATGTTGCAATCGTTGTCGAAACTGTTGTAGCTGTAGCCAATGAAGTTGTTGTTACAGAAATTGTAGTTGGCGTTGTTGTTTCTACAGTAGTAACTGTTGGCGTAGATTTAGACAACATTTCTGTCGTTGTTGTCATAATAACAGTTGTTGTTTGCGTTGATGTTGCAATCGTTGTCGAAACTGTTGTAGCTGTAGCCAATGAAGTTGTTGTCACAGTTATTGTAGTTGGCGTTGTTGTTTCTACAGTAGTAACTGTTGGCGTAGATTTAGACAACATTTCTGTCGTTGTTGTCATAATAACAGTTGTTGTTTGCGTTGATGTTGCAATCGTTGTCGAAACTGTTGTAGCTGTAGCCAATGAAGTTGTTGTTACAGTTATTGTAGTTGGCGTTGTTGTTTCTACAGTAGTAACTGTTGGCGTAGATTTAGACAACATTTCTGTCGTTGTTGTCATAATAACAGTTGTTGTTTGCGTTGATGTTGCAATCGTTGTCGAAACTGTTGTAGCTGTAGCCAATGAAGTTGTTGTCACAGTTATTGTAGTTGGCGTTGTTGTTTCTACAGTAGTAACTGTTGGCGTAGATTTAGACAACATTTCTGTCGTTGTTGTCATAATAACATTTGTTGTTTGCGTTGATGTTGCAATCGTTGTCGAAACTGTTGTAGCTGTAGCCAATGAAGTTGTTGTTACAGTTATTGTAGTTGGCGTTGTTGTTTCTACAGTAGTAACTGTTGGCGTAGATTTAGACAACATTTCTGTCTTTGTTGTCATAATAACAGTTGTTGTTTGCGTTGATGTTGCAATCGATGTCGAAACTGTTGTAGCTGTAGCCAATGAAGTTGTTGTTACAGTTATTGTAGTTGGCGTTGTTGTTTCTACAGTAGTAACTGTTGGCGTAGATTTAGACAACATTTCTGTCGTTGTTGTCATAATAACAGTTGTTGTTTGCGTTGATGTTGCAATCGTTGTCGAAACTGTTGTAGCTGTAGCCAATGAAGTTGTTGTTACAGTTATTGTAGTTGGCGTTGTTGTTTCTACAGTAGTAACTGTTGGCGTAGATTTAGACAACATTTCTGTCGTTGTTGTCATAATAACAGTTGTTGTTTGCGTTGATGTTGCAATCGTTGTCGAAACTGTTGTAGCTATAGCCAATGAAGTTGTTGTTACAGTTATTGTAGTTGGCGTTGTTGTTTCTACAGTAGTAACTGTTGGCGTAGATTTAGACAACATTTCTGTCGTTGTTGTCATAATAAGAGTTGTTGTTTGCGTTGATGTTGCAATCGATGTCGAAACTGTTGTAGCTGTAGCCAATGAAGTTGTTGTTACAGTTATTGTAGTTGGCGTTGTTGTTTCTACAGTAGTAACTGTTGGCGTAGATTTAGACAACATTTCTGTCGTTGTTGTCATAATAACAGTTGTTGTTTGCGTTGATGTTGCAATCGTTGTCGAAACTGTTGTAGCTGTAGCCAATGAAGTTGTTGTTACAGTTATTGTAGTTGGCGTTGTTGTTTCTACAGTAGTAACTGTTGGCGTAGATTTAGACAACATTTCTGTCGTTGTTGTCATAATAACAGTTGTTGTTTGCGTTGATGTTGCAATCGTTGTCGAAACTGTTGTAGCTGTAGCCAATGAAGTTGTTGTTACAGTTATTGTAGTTGGCGTTGTTGTTTCTACAGTAGTAACTGTTGGCGTAGATTTAGACAACATTTCTGTCGTTGTTGTCATAATAACAGTTGTTGTTTGCGTTAATGTTGCAATCGTTGTCGAAACTGTTGTAGCTGTAGCCAATGAAGTTGTTGTTACAGAAATTGTAGTTGGCGTTGTTGTTTCTACAGTAGTAACTGTTGGCGTAGATTTAGACAACATTTCTGTCGTTGTTGTCATAATAACAGTTGTTGTTTGCGTTGATGTTGCAATCGTTGTCGAAACTGTTGTAGCTGTAGCCAATGAAGTTGTTGTTACAGTTATTGTAGTTGGCGTTGTTGTTTCTACAGTAGTAACTGTTGGCGTAGATTTAGACAACATTTCTGTCGTTGTTGTCATAATAACAGTTGTTGTTTGCGTTAATGTTGCAATCGTTGTCGAAACTGTTGTAGCTGTAGCCAATGAAGTTGTTGTTACAGTTATTGTAGTTGGCGTTGTTGTTTCTACAGTAGTAACTGTTGGCGTAGATTTAGACAACATTTCTGTCTTTGTTGTCATAATAACAGTTGTTGTTTGCGTTGATGTTGCAATCGATGTCGAAACTGTTGTAGCTGTAGCCAATGAAGTTGTTGTTACAGTTATTGTAGTTGGCGTTGTTGTTTCTACAGTAGTAACTGTTGGCGTAGATTTAGACAACATTTCTGTCGTTGTTGTCATAATAACAGTTGTTGTTTGCGTTGATGTTGCAATCGTTGTCGAAACTATTGTAGCTGTAGCCAATGAAGTTGTTGTTACAGTTATTGTAGTTGGCGTTGTTGTTTCTACAGTAGTAACTGTTGGCGTAGATTTAGACAACATTTCTGTCGTTGTTGTCATAATAACAGTTGTTGTTTGCGTTGATGTTGCAATCGTTGTCGAAACTGTTGTAGCTATAGCCAATGAAGTTGTTGTTACAGTTATTGTAGTTGGCGTTGTTGTTTCTACAGTAGTAACTGTTGGCGTAGATTTAGACAACATTTCTGTCGTTGTTGTCATAATAAGAGTTGTTGTTTGCGTTGATGTTGCAATCGATGTCGAAACTGTTGTAGCTGTAGCCAATGAAGTTGTTGTTACAGTTATTGTAGTTGGCGTTGTTGTTTCTACAGTAGTAACTGTTGGCGTAGATTTAGACAACATTTCTGTCGTTGTTGTCATAATAACAGTTGTTGTTTGCGTTGATGTTGCAATCGTTGTCGAAACTGTTGTAGCTGTAGCCAAAGAAGTTGTTGTTACAGAAATTGTAGTTGGCGTTGTTGTTTCTACAGTAGTAACTGTTGGCGTAGATTTAGACAACATTTCTGTCGTTGTTGTCATAATAACAGTTGTTGTTTGCGTTGATGTTGCAATCGTTGTCGAAACTGTTGTAGCTGTAGCCAATGAAGTTGTTGTTACAGTTATTGTAGTTGGCGTTGTTGTTTCTACAGTAGTAACTGTTGGCGTAGATTTAGACAACATTTCTGTCGTTGTTGTCATAATAACAGTTGTTGTTTGCGTTAATGTTGCAATCGTTGTCGAAACTGTTGTAGCTGTAGCCAATGAAGTTGTTGTTACAGAAATTGTAGTTGGCGTTGTTGTTTCTACAGTAGTAACTGTTGGCGTAGATTTAGACAACATTTCTGTCGTTGTTGTCATAATAACAGTTGTTGTTTGCGTTGATGTTGCAATCGTTGTCGAAACTGTTGTAGCTGTAGCCAATGAAGTTGTTGTTACAGTTATTGTAGTTGGCGTTGTTGTTTCTACAGTAGTAACTGTTGGCGTAGATTTAGACAACATTTCTGTCGTTGTTGTCATAATAACAGTTGTTGTTTGCGTTAATGTTGCAATCGTTGTCGAAACTGTTGTAGCTGTAGCCAATGAAGTTGTTGTTACAGAAATTGTAGTTGGCGTTGTTGTTTCTACAGTAGTAACTGTTGGCGTAGATTTAGACAACATTTCTGTCGTTGTTGTCATAATAACAGTTGTTGTTTGCGTTGATGTTGCAATCGTTGTCGAAACTGTTGTAGCTGTAGCCAATGAAGTTGTTGTTACAGTTATTGTAGTTGGCGTTGTTGTTTCTACAGTAGTAACTGTTGGCGTAGATTTAGACAACATTTCTGTCGTTGTTGTCATTATAACAGTTGTTGTTTGCGTTGATGTTGCAATCGTTGTCGAAACTGTTGTAGCTGTAGCCAATGAAGTTGTTGTTACAGTTATTGTAGTTGGCGTTGTTGTTTCTACAGTAGTAACTGTTGGCGTAGATTTAGACAACATTTCTGTCGTTGTTGTCATAATAACAGTTGTTGTTTGCGTTAATGTTGCAATCGTTGTCGAAACTGTTGTAGCTGTAGCCAATGAAGTTGTTGTTACAGAAATTGTAGTTGGCGTTGTTGTTTCTACAGTAGTAACTGTTGGCGTAGATTTAGACAACATTTCTGTCGTTGTTGTCATAATAACAGTTGTTGTTTGCGTTGATGTTGCAATCGTTGTCGAAACTGTTGTAGCTGTAGCCAATGAAGTTGTTGTTACAGTTATTGTAGTTGGCGTTGTTGTTTCTACAGTAGTAACTGTTGGCGTAGATTTAGACAACATTTCTGTCGTTGTTGTCATAATAACAGTTGTTGTTTGCGTTGATGTTGCAATCGTTGTCGAAACTGTTGTAGCTGTAGCCAATGAAGTTGTTGTTACAGTTATTGTAGTTGGCGTTGTTGTTTCTACAGTAGTAACTGTTGGCGTAGATTTAGACAACATTTCTGTCGTTGTTGTCATAATAACAGTTGTTGTTTGCGTTGATGTTGCAATCGTTGTCGAAACTGTTGTAGCTGTAGCCAATGAAGTTGTTGTTACAGTTATTGTAGTTGGCGTTGTTGTTTCTACAGTAGTAACTGTTGGCGTAGATTTAGACAACATTTCTGTCGTTGTTGTCATAATAACAGTTGTTGTTTGCGTTAATGTTGCAATCGTTGTCGAAACTGTTGTAGCTGTAGCCAATGAAGTTGTTGTTACAGTTATTGTAGTTGGCGTTGTTGTTTCTACAGTAGTAACTGTTGGCGTAGATTTAGACAACATTTCTGTCGTTGTTGTCATAATAACAGTTGTTGTTTGCGTTGATGTTGCAATCGTTGTCGAAACTGTTGTAGCTGTAGCCAATGAAGTTGTTGTTACAGTTATTGTAGTTGGCGTTGTTGTTTCTACAGTAGTAACTGTTGGCGTAGATTTAGACAACATTTCTGTCTTTGTTGTCATAATAACAGTTGTTGTTTGCGTTGATGTTGCAATCGTTGTCGAAACTGTTGTAGCTATAGCCAATGAAGTTGTTGTTACAGTTATTGTAGTTGGCGTTGTTGTTTCTACAGTAGTAACTGTTGGCGTAGATTTAGACAACATTTCTGTCGTTGTTGTCATAATAAGAGTTGTTGTTTGCGTTGATGTTGCAATCGATGTCGAAACTGTTGTAGCTGTAGCCAATGAAGTTGTTGTTACAGTTATTGTAGTTGGCGTTGTTGTTTCTACAGTAGTAACTGTTGGCGTAGATTTAGACAACATTTCTGTCGTTGTTGTCATAATAACAGTTGTTGTTTGCGTTGATGTTGCAATCGTTGTCGAAACTGTTGTAGCTGTAGCCAAAGAAGTTGTTGTTACAGAAATTGTAGTTGGCGTTGTTGTTTCTACAGTAGTAACTGTTGGCGTAGATTTAGACAACATTTCTGTCGTTGTTGTCATAATAACAGTTGTTGTTTGCGTTGATGTTGCAATCGTTGTCGAAACTGTTGTAGCTGTAGCCAATGAAGTTGTTGTTACAGTTATTGTAGTTGGCGTTGTTGTTTCTACAGTAGTAACTGTTGGCGTAGATTTAGACAACATTTCTGTCGTTGTTGTCATAATAACAGTTGTTGTTTGCGTTAATGTTGCAATCGTTGTCGAAACTGTTGTAGCTGTAGCCAATGAAGTTGTTGTTACAGAAATTGTAGTTGGCGTTGTTGTTTCTACAGTAGTAACTGTTGGCGTAGATTTAGACAACATTTCTGTCGTTGTTGTCATAATAACAGTTGTTGTTTGCGTTGATGTTGCAATCGTTGTCGAAACTGTTGTAGCTGTAGCCAATGAAGTTGTTGTTACAGTTATTGTAGTTGGCGTTGTTGTTTCTACAGTAGTAACTGTTGGCGTAGATTTAGACAACATTTCTGTCGTTGTTGTCATTATAACAGTTGTTGTTTGCGTTGATGTTGCAATCGTTGTCGAAACTGTTGTAGCTGTAGCCAATGAAGTTGTTGTTACAGTTATTGTAGTTGGCGTTGTTGTTTCTACAGTAGTAACTGTTGGCGTAGATTTAGACAACATTTCTGTCGTTGTTGTCATAATAACAGTTGTTGTTTGCGTTAATGTTGCAATCGTTGTCGAAACTGTTGTAGCTGTAGCCAATGAAGTTGTTGTTACAGAAATTGTAGTTGGCGTTGTTGTTTCTACAGTAGTAACTGTTGGCGTAGATTTAGACAACATTTCTGTCGTTGTTGTCATAATAACAGTTGTTGTTTGCGTTGATGTTGCAATCGTTGTCGAAACTGTTGTAGCTGTAGCCAATGAAGTTGTTGTTACAGTTATTGTAGTTGGCGTTGTTGTTTCTACAGTAGTAACTGTTGGCGTAGATTTAGACAACATTTCTGTCGTTGTTGTCATAATAACAGTTGTTGTTTGCGTTGATGTTGCAATCGTTGTCGAAACTGTTGTAGCTGTAGCCAATGAAGTTGTTGTTACAGTTATTGTAGTTGGCGTTGTTGTTTCTACAGTAGTAACTGTTGGCGTAGATTTAGACAACATTTCTGTCGTTGTTGTCATAATAACAGTTGTTGTTTGCGTTGATGTTGCAATCGTTGTCGAAACTGTTGTAGCTGTAGCCAATGAAGTTGTTGTTACAGAAATTGTAGTTGGCGTTGTTGTTTCTACAGTAGTAACTGTTGGCGTAGATTTAGACAACATTTCTGTCTTTGTTGTCATAATAACAGTTGTTGTTTGCGTTGATGTTGCAATCGTTGTCGAAACTGTTGTAGCTGTAGCCAATGAAGTTGTTGTTACAGTTATTGTAGTTGGCGTTGTTGTTTCTACAGTAGTAACTGTTGGCGTAGATTTAGACAACATTTCTGTCGTTGTTGTCATTATAACAGTTGTTGTTTGCGTTGATGTTGCAATCGTTGTCGAAACTGTTGTAGCTGTAGCCAATGAAGTTGTTGTTACAGTTATTGTAGTTGGCGTTGTTGTTTCTACAGTAGTAACTGTTGGCGTAGATTTAGACAACATTTCTGTCGTTGTTGTCATAATAACAGTTGTTGTTTGCGTTAATGTTGCAATCGTTGTCGAAACTGTTGTAGCTGTAGCCAATGAAGTTGTTGTTACAGAAATTGTAGTTGGCGTTGTTGTTTCTACAGTAGTAACTGTTGGCGTAGATTTAGACAACATTTCTGTCGTTGTTGTCATAATAACAGTTGTTGTTTGCGTTGATGTTGCAATCGTTGTCGAAACTGTTGTAGCTGTAGCCAATGAAGTTGTTGTTACAGTTATTGTAGTTGGCGTTGTTGTTTCTACAGTAGTAACTGTTGGCGTAGATTTAGACAACATTTCTGTCGTTGTTGTCATAATAACAGTTGTTGTTTGCGTTGATGTTGCAATCGTTGTCGAAACTGTTGTAGCTGTAGCCAATGAAGTTGTTGTTACAGTTATTGTAGTTGGCGTTGTTGTTTCTACAGTAGTAACTGTTGGCGTAGATTTAGACAACATTTCTGTCGTTGTTGTCATAATAACAGTTGTTGTTTGCGTTGATGTTGCAATCGTTGTCGAAACTGTTGTAGCTGTAGCCAATGAAGTTGTTGTTACAGAAATTGTAGTTGGCGTTGTTGTTTCTACAGTAGTAACTGTTGGCGTAGATTTAGACAACATTTCTGTCGTTGTTGTCATAATAAC